>VZTH01015603.1:0-220207 GCA_013397815.1 Aleadryas rufinucha | reverse complement strand
CGGGCTCCCAGCTCGGAGGGAGCGCCAGGCCCGGCTGCGCCGGCGGCGGCCAGGCCGGAGCAGTGGCCGGGCCGGGCGGCGATGGGCTGCTGCGAACTGCCTCTTCCAGCCGGCCCTTTCGGCCGCAGGCTGGGCAGGCCCGGCGGTTCGCCAGGCTGGCTGCACAGCAGCAGCCTCGGGTGGCTGGCGGGGGTGAGACAGCCCAAGGTCAGACGGGCAAAGAGGGGAGAAGGCGCCAGCACTTGGGGGGTCGAGGTGCGCAGGTATCAGCTGCTGGGAGATACGGCCGGACTTTGTGCATGCAAAGGACAAAGGTGTGTCTCGCCTGAAATAAGCAGCTGGGTTTTACTGGCTGCTAGAGACGTATCCTTAATGCTGCCTAATCGGTAAAAGTCGAGCTCTGATGTGACACATAAAAGTCCGGTGTTAGTCTGCTTAGAATTTTTGGTTTGTTTTACCTTTAGTATGGTTTTTAAGCTTGTTTGATAGCCCATTGTTTCCGATTCAGTCTTACCCTTTCTTCGCAGTAAGGGCACTATAACTGTCTTTTGTTCCTTAGCGCTTGTCTTGAGCCGTAATCCCCTTTCTTTATATAATCAAACTTGGAAGAGATTTCCTGCATGGAGATGGGCATCCAAACAGTATATAGTAATCCACTTTGGTTTCTTACTAGTTCTCTCTGGGTCACAGTCAGGTTTGGAACGTGATTAGCGTTGTTATCTGGTCTGATCAGTCTGATGTATTGCCCTAAATGTCAATATTCAAGCACAACCAGTGATCAGCAGCACAGCAGAGCTCTGAAAATGCAAACTCGTCAAAAAACATTGTTGTTCAATGAACTTAAAGCAGTCATTGTGGCTTCTCTTTGTGATGGAGGTATTTCCATGCTTCCCCCACTACTCCTGGCTTCTTCCAGGTCTATCTGCTTCCCAGACCGACTCTTCCTTTCCAGCCTTCACTTTCTTTTTTCTTGTTGGACAAGGGGAAAAAAATGGAGATGCGGTTTCACCCTTCATTATAAGATCTTGTGATGGGACCTTGTGATTTAAGTCCATATGTGAAATTATGGTCTTCACTATGCAATCTTCACACTGCTGAGATAATCTGTGGAAATATTAATACGAAATAGTAATAATTTTATATTAAAATACTCTTGTTTGTAATTAGTAAAAAATAATTCCAGAACTATTTTTACTGTATTATAATGAATCTGTACAAAGTTTTTGAGAACACCTGGCATAGTTTTAAAAGCCTTTTGAACAGTAGTAGTAGTACATTCATGAATAAATTCCCTTCTTCCCTATATGGTTGCTGAACTTTCTCATGATTGCAGTTTGCTTTTATGTGGAACTGCAAATGCCAGAAGCATTTATCAAGATGTGCATGCTATCGAAGTTGGTTAATCTACATGTGATGGAAATTAAAACAAACTTGGACAATGCAATTTACTTTTATTATGTTCTGTTTACTACTGGCCATCAAAGAACTTGTTAAGAATGAAGTTGGACAGTCAGGATGTGTCCAGTCGTTTTAAGTTGCTAATAGGTAAATTTGTTAGAGACTTAATTGTAAGCCAGATTCTCCTGAAAATGCCTGACTTTGAACAACGGGCTGTCAAGGGATGAGATCATCCTTGTTGTGAGGAACTACTGCTCTGAAGAGGGGCAGGCAAAGCCCTCACTTCCGGCTTTGCTTAGTTTGCTGATGTGAAACGTGTAGCTTCTCCCTGTCTGGGATTGAAGAACAAACTGCTTGTGGATTAGTAAGACTTGGCATGAATTTTCTGTCAAGTGAAATGAATTATCTGATGGATTTATTTAGCTAAATGAAGTTATATTGTACTTCATGGTCACTGAAATCGGCTTGGATGAGAACAGCAGAGGTCATCTTGCTGTTTCTGTAAGGCTTAACAGGATCAGTTATCTGTAAACAGTTTATCAAACACTGGTTTGTCCTATTCTAAAAAGTAAAACACCCCCCATGCCCAAAGATATGTATTTATTTCACAACTTCCCAAGAAAGTTTGTTTTAGCTTTTAATCCTTGTCTTTAGAAGCTTTTTTAAATGTCTAATTATATTTTAAATCTTCTTACTGAAGTTTAAACTCCCTATTTTTGCTCTGTTTCCTATGGACAGGACATTTTTGTCAATAAATTCAAGGAAGCTGCAGAGGGAATCTGTTTTGTCTTCAGGTTTTACACCGAGAGAATTGACAAACAATTACTAAATGTACACGATTGAAGTAATCTTTTAATTTTCTTCATTACCTCTGGACTTTCTTTCATTTTGGTTTATGTTTTAAAACACACTGCAATATAGGACAAAATGCTTCATGTGAGAATTCTCAGTACCAAGTTGGGCAGAGGATTTCTTCATAATGTTATAAATTACCTTTCTTGTCTTGGTCTGATTAACATCCTCCTGCCCCTTTTTTTACCTGATAGTATGGACATGTTGGTGAACTTCATAAACTTCCAATTTGTCCTTAGATTGTTATTGATGACTGGGTAATGGTTATATCTTTTAAAACATCATCTTCAAACTAGTACAAGTGACTGTTCTAAATTTGTCCTGGAAAATTATTTCTATGAACTGAGTATTTTTAAACTAACTTGCAGTTCACAGAAGAAAAGCTTGGTCAAGCAGAGAAGACTGAACTGGATGCTCATCTGGAGAACCTTCTCAGCAAAGCAGAATGTACTAAATTGTGGACAGAAAAAATAATGAAGCAAACAGAAGTATTATTGCAGCCAAATCCAAGTAAGGAGCCGTTCAGGTTTTCGTTTTCAACTTTTGAATGAATAGATATGCCAGTGTAAATATTTACTGCAATAACTGTTGCATAAGTTATGACAAAATATAGCAGTTTTAAAATTTGAAGGCTGCAGTAATGACAAGCACATTTTGAAGAGCTGGTAAGAATTGGAGACACTACCAATTGCTGGTACTTCCTTAACCTTTCAAATGGGGAAAACTTTATGCAGAGCTTTTTAAACTGTCATATTGGTTCCATACCCTGTTCAGTCTCAGGTTGATGGATTTTTTGTATTGTTTACTGTTTAATTGAATTTCCCACTCTAATTCCAGATATCTTGGGTAGCTGTAAGTACTCTGAAGTTCTTAATGGGGTAGATACAGTGGCTCAAGAAACTTCATTACTGTTTCATTACTTAAACTCTCCGCACAATACAAATCAGCTTGAAGCAGGCAAGGTGAACTAAAATACCTGTCTTTAACAATTCCATTACTAAAGAATTAACACCCTTCTTAAGCAATACAAAAAAGTCTCAATTATGATTTCATCACTGTTGAGTCTCTTTCTGTAACAGTAGCAGAAAAAAACATGGGCAGAAGAAATGAAGTTTTATGGTGTATTAATTTTATTTCTTTCTGAAACTGCTACTCTGAGTAGTAATGTTGAGGAGATCAGTTTCAGAGTCATCCTTCAGTTGTACTAGAGTTTGGAGCTGTAGGAATTTGCTTACTGTATAGATCTAGATTTTAAGTCAAGACCTGGTATCTAGTCAGTGGGTGAACTACTTTACTGAAAAAATCTAAACCTCCTTTAGGTTTGCTCAAATGATAAAATTATAATACTGCTCCTACTTCTGCACTGAAAACATAAATATTCTCCTTGTAATGACATACTGAGCTGTGATTTATTAGTAAAGGTAAATCATACGCTGCTAACACTTTTCTAATGCCAAGTAGATAAATTCTTTATTATGGAGATGTTTGAAGTACTACTTAGGAAGTGTGTTGCATCTTTTAGTTCCATAAAAACAGTATTTCAAAAATAAACCAAGTAATCCTGTGGGAGGGATGCAGAAGAACTTGTAGAATATTCTAGCTCATATTTCTACTTCCGTCTAGGCCAGAGGGAATAGTTGTTTTTTTCATTCAATTCAGTATTTGTAATATCTCTTAGACTTTTTCAGAAATTTGTAAGCTTAGAATATTGAAGCACTAACTGGAGGCTACTGGAAGTGTATAAAGAAGTTTCAGTGGAAGGATAATACATGGTAGTATCTCAGTTCTGCTCACCAGTCCATTTTCTGATGGCTAAAAATACTTAGCGTTGAGCAGTGGTCTTTGTGAGTGCAACTTCAGCTGTTTGGTGGCCTACTTTGGAGAAGGATCACATGCTGCAGAGAGCTGCTTTTGGTGGTTGTTAGTGGAGTGACCCTGTCTGGGGGAGGAGAAATCACTTTCAATCTTGTTTATAATTGTACCTATAGATCAGACACATGTAATAGTCCAATAATTTTAGATTACTTTTCAGTTCTTTTGTGATTTAGTAAAACATAAATATTATGGCTTGAGTAAAGAAAACAAATAACTTTTGCTTCTTTTTGATTCACCCTTGTTGCCAGGGAATGCACTGGTACCTGTAATTGTCTGTCTTAGATTAATTTTTGTGACCTTCACAAGAGAGTAGTTATTTAATCCACTGCTGCTGAAAGTTGTCTAATTAACAGGTAGTATTAAAGTGGCAGGTTTGTTCACTGGAAAGCTTCTTTGTGGTTGACTGTACTATTTCAAGCTGAAATTAGTTCATACTGACTGTATAAATAAAGCCAGCTAGATGGGAAATGAAAGCAGTTGGTCAGAGAAATTGGGTATTGTGTCTGAGAAGTTTGCTTTTTCAATTACAGAGTCCCTGTTTAGGTGTATGAGGCCTTTCCACCAAAGAAGCTCACTGTGGCTTATTAAGATAGATGGGTAGTAGTGCTCACATAGTCTTGATAAGTTTTTCTGATAATTTTGTTGTTCAGTCTAAGAAAATATGGGAATATGAAACGAAACATTTTCTAATGTCTTTTAATGTTTTCTTTCAGAGTGTTTCAAGGGAGCATGGGGCATGGGAAAGAGTGTAATTTCTGGGGCTGTCAAACTTTCAGAATATCTTAATAGGGAACTGACAGTAGCTGTTGAACTTAATTCCTACACTGCTAATTCTAGTGAACAGTTTTGATGATTTTTTTTCTGGAGGTGGAACAAAAGACTGTTTGGTTTTTTTATGCAGAAGTGTTCTGTTATTGCTCTTGCTGTGAAGACTTTTGATAAAATTCTGAAAAGCTGTATAACTAAAGGAGAAGAAAAGTATAATTTTTCACTTTCCTGAATGGCTCTAACACTTGAACATGGCATGGCAAACATGGAATGCAGTCAGTTTCCAAGAATGGGAGCTTCAGTTTAACACTGTTCACTTAATGTTGATTTTAATGGTTGGATTTTGAAATTCTTTTTTTGTTTGTTTCCTTTTCTACCTTGTGCTTTGAATGACAGTAATTATTTCAAATAAACATTTTTTAGATGCCAGAATAGAAGAATTTGTCTATGAGAAGCTGGACCGCAAAGCACCAAGTCGCATGAATAATCCAGAGTTACTAGGCCAGTATATGATTGATGCTGGGAATGAATTTGGCCCAGGAACCGCCTATGGTAAGAAGTAAAACACAGATATAGGCTTTTATAACAATATAAAATTATATTTCTTGTCTTCCTCTAGATAAAACAGTTTAATGACATTTGTATCAGTTTGAGTTGACTTGCTGTATAACTGAGCATTACAAGATCAGTGATGAGGTTTCTATCCAAATCTAGAAACAGAACCTGTGGTTGGAATGGTATCCATCTTCATGGATGAATAATTATCTTAACTAAATTCCAAAATTAGTTGTTCTGGTTCCTTGTTAAAGGAACACATATGCACATTTGACAGTATTTATTAATTTTATTTGTTGTTTGGAGTGAAAATTTTACCTGAAATTAACTTGTGTAGTAAGAAACCTCTCTAACTGTACAGTATTCCTGCTTTCCTTAATATATAATATTTTGATAAGGATAATAGTGTGGAACACAGTCTAAATTTTATTCCTTCTCTAGTAGTTTTATATACCTATGACAGAATGGTTGGGGGTATTATTTCTAATATTTTTACAGTGCTGTTAATTAAAAAGTATAATTCTAGTGTTCTCTACAACTCTTAAAGTTGCTGATAATTTCAGCTGTTAATTTAATTTAACTGAAAAATGCAGGTGTCTGTATATATTATAGTGTGCAAAGTCTGATAGTTCACTCTCTTCAGTTCTTTCTTCAAAATTACAGTGGAAGGGAAAACTTTTGTTCTATGAAGAATGAGTTCCTTATATCTGTAAATAATGATGTTCCTTTTCAAAAAAGGAAAATCCAATTAAATAAATGTTTTATAGAATTCTTATAGATACAAAATCAATAATAGCAAGCTTTGTTCCTCTTACATAAAATCATGTGGAAGTATCTATGGCCTTCCTTCTGATCATCAGCTTCAAGCCTTGATTTTTAACATCAAATAGAGTTTTACTTACAGGCACACTGTCCCTTAAATTGCAGAGATTTTTGAATTCAGGCAAATAACATGAACTGTTAGCATAAAGATAGATACACTGTTAGGGTTTCATGTGGTGTCATAAAATCTTAGTTCTCTGAACACTTAGTGTCCTTTCTAACTAAGCAGTGTCAGCCTGTTGAAATTCCTTTTGATACACAAACTTCAGTTTCAATACTTAACTTGCCAACTACATTTTAAAGTATTGTTTGGTTGATATACCAATGCAAATTTAGAAGCTTGAGTAGATGAGGGTGAGGAAAACCACATTATTTCCCAGTTTCTAAATAAGCTTTTTCCTTTCTACTAACTACTCCTGTCTTAAGAATGTTGTATAGGAGAGGAGGTTGTTGGATTAAGATAAGTAGGTCCGATATGTAGTTCTGAAATAGGTGTACAGTATGGAGTTGCCATAATTAGTGCCATTTCTACAATGTGGTCTCACTGAAATCTTGCCTTGACCTGTGATTGTTCATAATAAAAATGGTTTGGCTTGGTGTTTGAGTGGTTTTTTATTTTGGTGTGAGGTTTTTCCTTGTTTTTATGTTGGGTTTTTTTGGCATTTGGTTTGTTTTGGGGTTTTTTTTAACTTTTTTTTTTTCTTTTGAAGACCCCTGTTGTGGCATTGAATTATCTTTCAAACTGCTGGCCTAAACTTTCCTGACTGTAGCAACCTGTTTCGTTAACTTCCTGCCTGAACCATATGATTCACATATTTCTTTTCCTTTGCAGGAAATGCACTTATTAAATGTGGAGAAACACAAAAGCGAATTGGGACAGCTGACAGAGAACTAATTCAAACTTCTGCTATAAACTTTCTCACTCCCCTAAGAAACTTTATTGAAGGAGACTACAAGACTATTACTGTAAGTTGAACTGTACAATCTTCAGTATTTTACACCAATTGTAACTGTCAGTCTTCAAAATGTAGTAGCAGATAATGGTACATTATTACTTTCCTCAGTGTAATATAGAAAAATTCAACTGAAATTTGTGCCTTCGGTGTATTTTGTGTTCTTTTGCCAAGGTAAAAACAAACCGATGATGAAAACATTTGTTTGGTAGCTGCTATTCAATTAGAAGTATGCGTATTGAGTATAAACTGTGTGAGAATAATTCGGATCTGATTCTCTCTCTTCAACTGAAGAACTTTTTTTTATGGGATACTTTGTTAAAAACATTTCCAAGTAGACAGTCTTTTGCTTGTGAGTATGTGTACCCAGTCTCACAAACTAACCTAACTCACTTTCAGAAAGAACGTAAACTGTTACAAAATAAAAGACTGGATTTGGATGCTGCAAAAACCAGACTGAAGAAGGCAAAAGTTGCAGAAGCTCGAGCTGCAGTAAGTTGAGGGGTTTTTTTAGTTTGTCCATAACTTTCAGACTTACTGATTGATATCAGTCGACTTGACTGCTTGGTTATGTTTCCAGTCCTAGCTTCTTACTCTGGTTGCTTTTCTAGATACTTTTGTAAGAAATGCCTTCGTGGAACACAAGGAAATGGAAGCAAGTTACTGATCAAGGTGTTAGTCTTCTACTTTTAAGTATTCAGTCAAGTTGAACTTACTTATTCTCTTCTTGCTCTATAGTAGATGAGCCTATACTGCCAAAAATTACTTGCTACAACCTGCCAATATGGGTGTAAATACAAATACTCGAATCTGTGCAAATGTTGAAGCATATGTATAATTGCTTTCAACTGATGAACCTATCTATACTTCTCTATGTCAGAAATATTTGTGGTTTCACTTTATGTATTGCTTACTATTTCACACAACCGAACAGAGGTGAGAGTCTTTAATTCACATCACTTAACCATTCTGATTCCCTCAAAAAATGCCTGTTCAAGGAGATTAAATTGGGAAAAAAAAGTTACTGCTTTTTAAACTCTTAAAATGCTCTAAATGAAGGAATAGACTGTTGACTGTATTTAGTTTCATCAGGATATATTTATGGTATTTTCATAGCTATCTTTTTGACTGCATTCCTAAAAGTGCAGTAGTTAATGATGGACAGTGTAATGATTTTTCCTATAAGGGTTCATGCAGTAGGGGACATGCAAATAAGGAAATCCAGACAATTTAAATACACAGGGACAGTGTACATGATGGAGAGGCAGAAGAAGGACTGTCAGATTTTGCTGGCCTTTCCAAATGGACGTTTGTCCTGAAAGATCTCAGAGGCGTCATCTTGAGCTTTGGAGATAAAGTGTGTTGCATCTTTGGGATCGTGACCCATCTAAAAACCAACATAATCTCTACCTGACAGATCTGCTCTTGTGTCTCAATCCATGTGATGCACACTGTCCCTTTGTATTTAAACCATCTGTATTTTTAAGTCTATGCATGCATTTTCACTTATGTAAATTCTATGCAAAAAGTTACTTCTTTATTTGTCAAGCTTTCTTAACTTTTAAGACTAACAATGGAGAACAGGGAAGGGTTTTGATCAGCAAGTAGTGTGATTTAGAAGCAATAGATAGAGGATCATTGGAGACTGAACTATTCCTTTGCTTGACTTTGTTCAGAGTTAAGTTTAAAAAAAACGTGTTTTTATTATTAGCTTCCTTTGTGGTGTGGTAGCAGGTATGTGCCTTACTTTCTAAAGCAATGAAAAGACCATAAGGAATTGTTCCCCTTGAGCCTAGTATTAAAATAATATATGTATATTATACTTAAGTTTTAGTTCCATCACCAGTGCAATCATTCAGAGCTTGGTGCCAATTGCTGCTGCTACTACTCAATCCTAAGTATTCATACAGCGAGTGTGCAGTTTTATGCGCAAATAATTATTTAGTGCTGGAAGAGCATGAAACTCTAAACCTCTTCACTATTTTACCTACACTTTAATTTTAATTACATTTTGACAGTAATGTGCATGTTTAAGAAGTATCAGAATGTAGTATTCCAGCAGAAATGGAAAAATTGCAGCTCTACTTTATCCTCTGCAATATAGAAATGAGAACTAACCTGGGTGTAAGTGTGATGCAAATGGGTCATATTCTGCTTGCTCCCTGATTTATAAAGGAAGAAACCTAACAAACAGGGCTGGACTGATATGTTAGTGAAGTGTATTGAGTTAGGATGCAAATTTTTATGTTTTACTATTTTCTTTGACAGGTTAAAGTGATAAATTTTATCTACGTGTGATTACATACTTCTATAACTGGGAAAAATAATATTTGAAAATTACTTGTCCCGTGCTTACTGTACAACTGCAAAAGCTTAGATCAGTGTTTAAAATCAAAATCTAAACTGTTTTATTTATCTATATTCACTTCTGTCTTGGTTAGCTTAAACTTGCAGTGCTTTGTGCCGATAATCTTTTTACCTGCTATATTCACAGTGTTGTAACTTGCTTTTGTTTTTTATCTATACATTTAAGCAACTAAACACCTCTCAGCCTGAAGAGAATAACATTATGGTAAATGTCTCTTACATGCTCAACTTGCTGCATGTAAAATGGCTAAAGGTTTGTTGGCCTCCTGTGTTCATTCATTTTCCTGTCAAATGTTTCCTCTTGCTATCCAGCTCATTTTGGTCTTGTTTCAGATGTTTTCCATTCTAAAATTGATTGGTGTAATGCACTAAATACACTTATGTCAGTACAGCACTGGATGTTGTTTTTATCAGATTATTTCTGAGAATTTGAAATATACAGTATTATATTCTAATTTCTATGATTCTATGAATGTAAACTTAGGATACAAAGGAGTTAATTTTGCACTTCTGAAATTATTTTCAGCTATTGGAGGAAAGGAATTATTTAGTTTTCCTATCTTTCTAATATGATTACAAGTGAATTATGTGAAACAGCCAGGAATATGTAGAAATTATTCCCTCCAAGCAATGTTTTACGAAGAACTGCAACTGAATAATGTCACAGAAGTTAATGGCTTGACTTAGAATACAATGTATCCTAAACTTGAAGCAAGGACTCCTTAGTGCAGCTGGTTTTAGCACCATAGTTGTGAAAGTGGAAGAGGAAGGCATCAATTGGTTATGTACAGCATAGACTGTGCTGCCTAGCCTGGTCTGGTTAGGCTTTGGATCTGCACAGCATATTGAGTCTCATCTCAATTTGGTGTTCCAGATTTCTCAGCTGTGATCAGAGAAAAAAAGAAGCAAATAAACTTGTTTGTTACAGTTTGCTCCTGCAACCTTTATACACATTTCTTCCTACTCCTGATTGTGTCATCATCTTACAATGGCAGAAGATGAAGGTTAAAGAAGAACCACATTGCAAGAGGGAATTGGAAGAGCAAACTGAAGTAATTAACTTTTAGACTAAATCCCTTGCAGTTCTATGATTTTGCTGTGCTGCTTGCTACTACTCTAATATTCAATTTGAGATACCTCTGTAGCATTTTTAATTGAATTTAGGTTTCAGTAAAAGTGCTTGTGAAATAGAAAACTGGTAATGAAATTAGCAAGAGAAAGCATTCGTCTGTTTCAGTGTAAAAATGAGAATAGCTTTCCATAGTTTTCCATTATTATAACACATTAAGGTAACTTAAGTTCCTCCTAAGGTAATTTAGTTGTCTGATTCATGTCATTTTTTAAGTAGTTATGTCTTGCGTTGTAATAGTTTGTTTTAAGTAGGTTCTTGTAGTATATGAGTTCTACCAGTCACTCTCTCTTCAGTAACTGACTTGTAGCACTCCTCAAATCCTTGTAAAGTTCTGAGGACAGAAAAGTAGTTAAAAGCCAAAGTGTGAATACATGCTGTAATAGAGTACCACCAATGTCTAAGTTTGTATGTTTTTATTTTTTCCTCCCCCACTATTAATGCTGACTAGATATGGGCTGAGGAAGTGACGAAAGTAAGTAAACAGTTTAAAAATTGCAGAATTCTGAAATTATAACTTGTGCTGGTCTGCTGTAATAAAGGATGTTACATGTTGTTGCTTTCAGTCTGATGCTGGCAGCCTGATGCATTGCATCAGAATACACTGGGCCCCTCCAGGGTCTTTCAGGTTGCAGTGGCAAAACAATGCCTGGGGCTTGTTTTATAGTAAGCTGTTTCTGGCTGTCACTTAGTACCAGTACCATATGATTCTCATGTGACAGGATACAATGGAAAGACAACTACAGGACTTCTCTCAAAATTTACTGGTATGGTATCCTGTTAAGAACAAGCTTATTTGAAAATTTTCAGAAATACTTGGGTCTAGTAATCTAAACTCTCCTGAAAACACTGATCTTCAAGTTTTACCCAGGACATGGAACACCCCAGCCTTTTTCCCAGTGTCACTAGATCTTCAGCTGCTGAAGTTAGGGGGTAGGCACATCTGAAAACACCACCTGCCCTGAAAGCTAGTTTATAAACTTAGCATTTGCCTTGGGATGGGGGTTGCAGCCTTCTCTGTCCTGCCATCGCTTGCACAGGGACAAACTCAGAGGAGCTAACGGAATGTTAGGCAATAGCCACTCTGGTGCCATGAGAAGGGCTATTCTTAGGCTCACTGGCTCTGACAAACCAGGATTGGCAACAGGCTGTGAGGGGGTGTGTTAACAGTGAAGGAGAGATTTCTTAGTGGGTTTCTGTAGAGGAGGGGTAATTAAAATTTCATCAATAGAAGGAGAGCAGGGGCTTTGGAGTATGGTTTTTAACGGGGAACTAGCTGAGCTGCTGTAGGAAGTTGTAGGAAGAAGCTGGGATATGCAGCTTCAAGTGAAATCTTGGGAGTTGTGGGAGTTGCTCTTCCAACTTTGAGTTACAGTGCAAACAGGTGAGGATGACTGTGAGTTCAGAGGGAAGGAGGCATTTAAAGTAAAAGGACGGGTAACTGTAAGAGGAGGCTTAGGTCAACTTGGATCCCAAAGTTTGAGAATTATTTTATTAATTAAGTAAAGTAACATCTGAAAGCAGCAAACCTGTCTGGTGGCATACTTGGTCCTATTTTGGGGAAAAAATGGCAGGGAAAGAATACTGCTGTAATGAAAACTCATCTTGAAGCTATTTGCTTTTCAGAGACAAGGACAAGCAATTTTAAGGATCGTGAAATTTAACAGATTGTCTCAGAAAGAAGAAATACTACTAGGTGCTTAACTATAGCATGAAGAAGACTAAAAACTTTAGCTATTGTAATAAATTAGGTAATTCAAGGTTCCCTTTTTTATTTAGTATATAAATAGCAGAGACTATTGAGAAGAAGCTACAGCATTATGTACTGCCAGCGGAGCAGTAATCCATCCACATTTCTAAAGGCAATCTGTCCTTCTGTGTTTGAGAGTTGGAGGAGAAGATCCATAAATGCTTTCAATTTAAATACAAGAAGCTTCCTAGCAAAGATTTCAGACCATCCAGTCACCTTTGGATCCATTACAGGTTTTTTTCTTTTGAGTTAGAATAAAAGATGTGCATGGTGGCAATGACAAACTTTCTTCAGTTTAGCTTCCTCTAACTCTGCATTTCAGAAGGAATATGAAATACTAGGCACAGCTATATATCCACTACCAGTGTTTTACTAAAAGCATGTCTAGTAAAACAACATTAGGAAGGTGATTTTATTTCATATGCTTTTATGTATGTTGTCTCTTTGCTGCAGGATTGCACAATATTTCTGAGAGGTTCTGTAGTCCTGTGTGAAATCTGGGGAGATTATTTACATATGAATATTCAGATTCAAAACCTGGGCTCATATTCTGAAGTTGCAGAGCAAGTACCATTTTGAGGGATCTTCATGAGACATACCTAGTGAAGCCTTTTAATGGTCATAAAAACACAATACAACTGCAGCTGGAAAGTTTAGTCTTGTGTTTTTGAGCTCTTCACTCTATTCAGAAACAAAGGTGATCAGGCCATAAACTTCCCAGATTAAAAGGCAGCTGGTTTTCACCTTTATCTCAAGTTGTGTAATAGATATGCTGTCCTGCTGCTGTTCACCTAGCAGTACTGAAAATAGGGGTGGGCAAAACTGATTAAACACATTGTCACATGATTCAGTTCATGTGAATCTATAAAACCAGTACATTGGGCTTTTGTAAATACATTTTAAGTCACTCTGTACTGGCTATGTTAATATGTGTTACCACATTACTTGCTTTTCCTTTGCTTACAGAAAGTAGTTGATTTGCTAGAACATTGTTGAAACAAATATAATTATTCTGATGGATATGTCCCCTTCTCGTAAGTTCCTATTCTCATGTATTCACTTACCTGACAGGGAGACAGAAACACATTAGCAACTGCTGACTTCCGAGAAGCAGGAGACTACACTATTTCTCTCCAGATAAGAGATTTACTTACTGTTTTGATGGTTTTTTAAAGGAAAATTAAGATGCTGCTTTTCTTCCCCTCTTGGCTATCAGATTAGCTTTTTTCATCTGTTTGTTCTTATATTTCTCTCAAAGACTGACAGATGAATTTCACTGATACTAATTCAGATTTAATCAGAAAATTCAAAGCAAAGATTCTTTCCTCAACAAACTTTGAAAACCTAATTAGTTTGGAACTTGATATAAACACTGCTATGTCAGTTTCAAGAAACACACACTTCTCTCTAGCAGCTTCCTCACTGTTTAGTTACTGTGTAAGCCTTTCCAGCTGCAGTGACTTCAGATGGAAAAACATTTCTTAGGTAACTGTATCATTCTTCTTGCTCTTTTCTGAGATTCCATGTGGCTTTCATACTGATTAACATTAGCTGAATGTGGGAACAGAATGCTTGCAAGCGCATAAAATGCTTTTGAAACCAGTGTTTTACTGGTATCACCTCTTTAGTTTTCCTGAAAATATATTTCATCCTTTGTTGAGAATAGTAACTGCTGCATCTTGGACTTAATGTAGATTTTTGCCCTTGGATTTGTTTTTAGAAACAAGGCACTAAATGAATATAAGCATTGAGGGGAGGTAATCCAGATTCCAGGCTGTGGACATTCTGTCTTGGAGCAATGAGTCTTAGATATTAGAGCACATATTCTGTGTATGTGTTTTTAATGTCCTTTTTTCTTTACCCCTCCCCGCCCCCCCCCCGCCCCCAGTACTCTTAAGTAATTTTGGCTGTGCTAGATTGAAGGAATTTAAAACTAGTGTAACACTGATAACTTAGTTAAAAATTGTTGAGAACTATATACAGTTTTATATATATATGTATAGGGAATAAATTTGTATTATTGAAATATGAAACTTGTATTACATCATTTTAATAGAATTTTTACTCTAATTGTAACACCAAGTATTAGAATATTTAATATAGTTCAGATTTATTTATTTTCAAAGACTCCTTGATTACAGCCTCCAGAAATAGTTGTAGTCGTTTAGTGGCCAGTATAAGACATTAAATTATGAAACATCCTGATAAAACTTAGCATCAAAGATTTATATACAGCTGATTGCTGTGCAGTTACCTGGCAAAAATAATGTGAGATTTACCCTGAATTATTTCATCAGAGACCTGTTAAGTTGATATATAGGAAAAAATTATGTTATTCTTGGCTGCCACTAGTATGTTGACAAAACCCCTGGTGCAGACATGGTTTTGCCAGTGAACACTTGGTTTGTTATTGGGAGAGGTGGGGGTAATACTGCTGGCAAAGAAATGCCTTTCTTTTGCATATGTAGTAGGTGTTTGATAATAAAGCTGCTTGCTGTGTACACAGGGCCTCAACATTTCTGAACCCAGAATGCAATTACCGTTTTTGCCTAGTAAAAATCTGCAAAGAAAAAGCACATTTCAAACACCTAAGCTTGTGATTAATGCATTTGTGTGAGCAGTTCTGCATCAGATGGGACTGTTGCAGTGGGCAGGTATAGCACAGAGCATTGTACCAGTACCTGACGTGCAGTCTTACTTTTAGTCTGAACAGGAAGTGCGAATTACTCAGAGTGAATTTGACCGTCAAGCAGAGATTACCAGATTGCTGCTTGAAGGAATCAGCAGCACACATGTGAGTACCCAAAAGGTGTTGAGGGGGGAAGCTCAATATCAGGGCACCTTCTAAAAATAGCTGCAGTAAACTACTTGGGAGCTCTGGTCTGTGAGGTTTCACTTCAGTGCCTTAAAGCATCAAACCACAAAATTTATTTTTTAAATTCCGATTTAGTATCCATTGAATTTAACTTTGCTTTCCCATTAACCTTCAGAATGCAGGAGCTTTCATTTTCGTTCTTTATACCGAGCTTCCCATTCATCAGATCAATTGAGTGTTGAAACAACAAAAATGTTGTTTGCTCAAGTGTATTCGTTTTTGTGACATTTTATCGTGTTTACCTGGTAAATCCAGGCACTATGCCTATCTGGTGTTAATCCCTAAGTGCCAGTATTGGCATTAGCACCTGACTGGGTGCCTACTGTTTCTAATGCAGCCCTTACAGGCACAACCCTTTCTAATGGTGCCCTTACAGACTAAACACTTGAATTCTTTGCTGTGTTACAGGCACATCATCTCCGCTGTCTGAATGACTTTGTCGAAGCTCAGATGACCTATTATGCACAATGTTACCAATATATGTTGGATCTCCAGAAACAACTTGGAAGGTAGTAATACTGTATAAACTTCAGGAAAAAGCTCAGTTTTTAATAAGTGCTTATGATTAGTAGGAAAACTTACACTGATGTAACAGTGGTGAACACACAGGCATGCTGGACTGAAAGGAAATATATCTGTTCTCAGGTAATTAATATGTAATTACCCAGCGCAACTACTTTCCTAAGCCTACACACAGCACTAATGCCTTTTGAAGTTTGATCTACTGAGATTTTATATATTGTATAATTGAGGAAGGTGAGCCCTTGGTAACCTCATTTAATGTGAGAAGAAGGAATTCTAGAGATTTATTTGTAATCATTTGGTTGTCTTATGCTCATGCTGCTAAACCGCTGTGCAATGTGGGAAAAGTTGTTATACTTCCTATAAATTCCTGTTGCCTCTTAATTCGCTATAAATCATTATCTGATTTTCAGTGAAACCGTGTTCTCCACTCTTAACTGAGTTGCCAGCATAGATATTGTATGGGGAGAAATCTACTTCATACTATCTATTATCCAGAGCACACACAGTAGAATGAACAAGTTTGTCTTGTTTTACTGTTTCATGAGTTCAGCATTTTTAAAATAAGAGAAGAAACTGATGTTAGTTTGTGCTCTTAATCCTTTTTGTGTGATTGGTGAGAATGTAGAGAGATCTACATACTTACATTTCGTAAAGTTTCCCTATTCTAATTCTTCACAAATCAGCCTTCTTTACAGTTATACAGATCATGTTTTTTAGGTGAGTGTATGCACTGAAGAATTGTCTGCACTTAGAAGTTTACTACAGTAAACTTCTAGGTAACTGTCTCTGAGGTATCTCTGTTTGTTTTCCCTGACAAGGAAGTAAAAACAAAAGTGTTCTTGAGTCTTATCCTTTTCCTGACTTACAGCTTCCTGTGGCATTTGATTTCCTCAGTTTGTTTAAATGTGTAGTTTAAAGACTTTAAACTACTAAACCGTAGTTAAAAGTATTTAAAACTTTGATCTAAAAAAAGCTACATCTTTAAAGTTACATCCCAGTCTAATACATTCCAAATATTCGTCTATAAAATGTGGTAGCACCTACATACAAGTTGTAGAATTGAAAGCTTGAAAACAAACATTTACAGTATTAAGGAAAAGGAACTCTTTAATTAGAAATTAAGTGAAATATATTTACATAACTGTTTTGAGAGGATATTTTTAAAATGTGTATTATCCTAGTGTATTTACCAAACAGAAAGCCTTAAGCATAATACCCTTATTCCAAGGAAGAACATGTTCCTCTTTAAATTCTGCTTTAGGATATCTAGCTTGTGTTTGTGTAAAATTTGTGTAAACCGATACCAGGTATAAAAAAAGTGTATTTGAAGAAAACAGTGCCTTTAGGAAAACAGAAGAATGTATCTTTATGTGGCTGTGATCTGATTAGTATTTTTAATAAAATTACTATGACTGGTAGAAGACCAAAAGCATGGAAGCTTTGCAAAATTCTAAATGCCTCTAACAGTGAAATGAAGCTTCTGTGCCTATGTGGATTAAAATAGTTATGGTATTAAATCTTAGGTGTGTCTTTCCTTCCTTGTGCAAGGAAATCCCACTGAAGGATAACAGAGAGCGCTGGGACAGGGTCTCAAGTTATGCTCCTTGCTTTGGAAGAGTGTCTCCATTTACAGGGATGTGGTGTGTAGCACTTGCATTAAATAAGCAGATTGGTAGGGTTTCTGTTCTGTGCTCCCTATGTTATGCAGGCAGATACAGACCAAATAAACAACTTAGGCAGCTCAGCTAGATTTTGGTTGTATCTGCCAGTGCTATGTTGGTTAACGCATAGTGCTGAGTTACACATCTTTTCACACATCTAAGAGTGGTATTGTGCAATATTCTCTTATGAAAGCCAAGAACTGTGAAGGACTTAGTTTCATTTTGAGGTTGTTGACAGAGCAGAGGCATTCAGCCTCTAAGGGAGATTAGTTTGTTGCTTGAAACAGAAACCTGGTTCTCAGAGGAGATGCATATTATGTTTTACCGGGGTCAGAATCTAGGGCATAAACCCCTTCCTGGTTCACATTTAGACTATTCAAGTTCCAAAGCTGAGCACTCATTTTCCTGATGTACTTTCCAGAGGCAGCTGTAATGAAGGTGGAGGGAAAACTTGTACTTAGTTCTCTTTATATAAATAGACATGGTTTTATGGATGTTTCTCTTCAAGGCAGCACCAGCTGCTTATCTCTGTACTGCCTTCCCCTCCTGTTGGGCTGGATTAATTCTTTAAATCAAATCTCCCTTTTTTCTTATTTTCAGTTCCTTAGAATGAACTAAGCAAATTTATTTCAAATATTCTGGTACTCTGGCTGCTTTTTTTCTTCCTGATAACTACTTTTACTCTGAAGTTTCTCAGCTTCCCTGACAGACAAATGTAAGCTTTGGCATAATTATTTTTTCAGATTATCTATTGCTAATATCCTACTCTATAAGCTGTGAAACTCCTGTTACTCAAGCGTTCCAAAAAAAAAAAAACCAAACCCCAAACCAGACGATCTCCATATAGCTGAAGCCTTCCAATAAAATGCCTTACATATGACTTTGCAAAAAGAGTGAGACTTAATGCCCCACTGATTGACAGAGTGGTTATAAAGTTTTGGCTTTCTGTTCCACTGATTGTACAAACCAGTGACCCTTTGAACTGAGCAGAATGACTTACAAGTAATTGCTGTGTTAACTGAGAACAGGTTTAGCAGTACATTAAACAGTCATTTAGCAATATTGAGAAACAGCTGATTGTCATTTAAAATTAAATCCCTCTGGTTGAATGCCAGCTAATCAAGTAATAAATACATCATGAGGCACAGCTGAGTTATACCTACAGAAATGTGGGGTCTGGGTTTGGTTCCCTTTGTTCTGCTTGTTTGATTTGTTCAGGGATCATGGTGAACTAGTTTGAAAAACTAATCTAGCAAATTTAAAAAAATAGATTTGATGGAGTTGGAGTCTCTTTTTTGTGAGTTGAACCTGCTCTTTATGATCAAATGGGGTCAAGGTGAGTCAGAGAAGGAAGTGAGACTTCCTCCTTTGCACAGTAGTAAGCTGCTAACTAAATTCAGAACAGTCTCCTGAAAGTTTTCCCAATTTTTACATACAATTCAGTCACTGTCAAAGGGGCTAGTGCTGTCCTTCTTATTACACTGCTGCTCT
This sequence comes from Aleadryas rufinucha, assembly GCA_013397815.1. Taxonomy (NCBI): domain Eukaryota; kingdom Metazoa; phylum Chordata; class Aves; order Passeriformes; genus Aleadryas; species Aleadryas rufinucha. The sequence goes on along the minus strand of VZTH01015603.1, from coordinate 201,186 downwards.
TTCCCTTCAGTCACATACAATTGTGTGACTGCAAGGTGAGCATGTTTAAAAATCTGTTCTCATGGAAAATTAGCAATCTTCCTGATTTTTGGTTAGTTCAGATTCTTGAATCAAAAGCAGCAGATTTCTGGATCTGACTTAAATGACAGAGAATGAATATTTGTGCAGAAAAGGGATACAGGAATGGGTCCACCCTGTTCATTTATCAGGTTAAGTATGGTGTGAACCTGTAACCTTGTGTGCAGGACTGCTGCAGCTGTTACAGATTTGAGCTACATTAATTCCACTATTTATTGTTACATGAGCCAAAAATTAGTTCCTGCATTGATGGGTTTAGTTTTTACCTGCATCAGCTCCTTAAAACAACTCCTTTTATGGTCATATGAGCACCAGTAATGTTGGAGACATGGTTATGGGAATATTCTGATCTGGATTTACATGGGTAAAGTTGCCACTGAACTGCACCTGCAGAAAGAGTCTTAGTGGGGAGGTGGGAAGGGATGAGATCAGACTGTTTTCTGGTGGGTTCCTATGCACAGTATGGATAGATCTTCCTTATGTCAAAAGAGTAGGCAAACAAAAGGAGAGGAGAGGTAATATGTCCATATCCCAGATGTTTACGAAAAAGCATCTATGTAGAAGGACTGATGAGGAAAGTTGTGTGGGAATTCACTGGTCAAAAGAATGGAAAGAAAAGCAGTTACAGTTCCATGTTATCATGACTCAGTCTAACTCCTAGGTGCTGGCCCGTTTTTTAAAAACCTTCGATGACCTACTCTTCACACTCATCTGGATTCTACCTTACAACCAAGTAAGGCAGCAAAGGGACAAGAAATTGCTACATCAGCTGCTAAATAAATAAGTTTAACCTGCCATGGAACTGCCTCCCAGGATGTAGGGCAGAGTGACGCGAGACAGTCTCAGAGCTCATCATTGCTGTTCCATTCTTCCTATTCCGCTGCCCCAAAATCTCTTGCTGCTTTGCTCTCCTTTCTGCTCCTTCGATTTTTCAGTTGTGTTATTCTGTGTTTTCCCTTGTACCTGCTCGGTCACTCGTAACAGTTTTTTGTGATTGAGCTCATTAACTAAGTAGGAGATTATACACTTTTTTCCCCTCTTTTTCAGTCAGGTTAATGAGTTTAATTGACTTCATGGGAGGGTCTGGCAAGCACTACAGCTGGCACTGAGCAAGTAGCAGCCTGACCTAGAAATGAGTAGCTTAAGTTGATATAAGTTCATTTTTAGTGTAAAAAATGTTTTTGTTTTACAGCATGAAGTTAGCTGAACCAATGAACTGCTTTAGATTACAAAAATAGTTGTATGATTTTTCTTGCTTTCAGAGGGAGGCTGTGTTTCTAAGTTGTATTATATTTCCCTGATCTGGTTCGTCAGCACAATCTTTTGTGTAACCACATAATTGAGGAATGAGCAGGAGGTGGAGGCTGCTTTTCCTGGCAGAGCTGTCAAAAGAAATGTTTATCAAAATACAGTCTGAATTAAGTTTGACCAACAGTGCTTTTTTGGTTTTGCCTTTTTTTAAGAGGCAAATATCAAGGTTTTTTTTAAGGTGGCAGTATTTCTTTTAAATTATATTGATTTGATTTATGCTACTTATCAGAAACAAGTATCTTTATTTATGTCATACAACTGTCAGTGCTGTTCTGTTGCTGCTATCTACTGGTGTTCATTGCTGATAAAAATAAGAATGCTAATTTAGGCATGGGAGCATGTATAATGCCCTGTGTAAAACAGATTCACTCAGAAGTCTTTTTTTTTTTCTCTCACAGCTTTCCATCTACTTTTCTCTCTAACAACAATCAGTCTTCCACAACTCCTGCGCAGAGTGTTTCTACTCCCTCAGTCTTGGCCTCAGCCTCTGCTTCATTGCCTTCAGTAAGCAACTCAATTGTTACTTCAGGCCTCAGTGAACTGAAATCATCAAGTGGCAGCAGGAAAGCCAGAGTTCTCTATGATTATGATGCTGCAAACAGCAGTGAATTATCACTACTTGCAGATGAGGTAAGAGTTTTCTATGTACCCTGATCATTTGAAAGTAAAAATGGGAATGCTTGTGAGTAGCCAGTTAAGATGCACTACATCAAAAAGTCTTTGTAGTTGATTTTTTAAAATTAAATTTCAGTAATACCCTTGGAGCATTGTCCTGTACCTATACATCCTAATATTCTGTAGTGAGAGTCAACGTTTGTTACGCCATCTTAGTTTGCAAGAACATTTGCTAGACAGTCAAGATGCAGTTCTACTGTCTACTTTTCACCACACCTTTGGCACTGTTACCAATATGGTTAGTCTTTCAAACATTGAATATTGCAATTTGGGAAGAATATGAAAATACAGCTACTTCTTGCTTTGATGCTGAAGGCTGTGCTGTGTTTATTCCTATTCCGGTTCAGTTGCAGTCATAAGTCAGAGAGTCTGTACAAAGCAGATGGAGATAGGTGATGAAGCGCAGTGCTGGAACAGAGTTCCACCTGCTAATGTGACTGTAGCTTAATGCTGAAGAAGAAATTCTGAAAAAAACCCCAGAATTTTTTGGGTTTTAAATGTGCATTACTTAAATATTTCTATTTGACTTTTTTCAAGAGAGTGACTTAGATAGAAGCTGTGGGCTCAGATTTTCTGTGAAGATACAGCACATCAACACCATCTGTCTTTCTATCATGCACTCCAAAGAAGTTTCTTTTAGATTGCCTGTTAAGACTGAAGGTGGATACATAAGATTTAAAGATAAAACATAATAGAAAAGAAACAGTAGTGAATAGAATTTCAACAGAAAAAAGGTACTTTAAAATACCCTACTGTGTCTATTCTTTTCCATGGACCAGTGAAATAATTTTTATGAGCATTAGGTTATGTTCCATGGATGCTCTTATTAAATGCTCTGTTTAACCTGGTTAATCTCAATTCTAAGACACTGGAAATCACGTGAAGATAGACTGTAACTCTCTTCCCTGCAAACAAAGTTTATAATAATGTGTTTCTCTTTTTTTAGGTGATAACAGTGTACAGTATCCCTGGCATGGATTCAGACTGGCTGATGGGTGAAAGGGGAAATCAGAAAGGCAAAGTGCCTATTACTTATTTAGAACTGCTAAACTAAATGGTTGGCCTGAATAGAGACTGTCAATTATGGCAACACCATATTTATATACAATTAACGTTATGTAAGCAGGTTTATGTGTCTTCCATGTTATTGTCTTGAGGGACAAATACCAGCCATTAAAAACTGGCTTTTCTGCCAGCATGGTTGCACGGTCAATACTCTATTCAAACTTAATGTGTTTAAAACTTTTACTTCATGTGCCAAGAACGTTTCCTACAGATTTGTTTCTACTGAAGTTTTCACTAATACAAGCTTCTACTTTTGAGTAATCTAGATTGAAAGCAGGAGGTACTGTTTTCTACTGAAATTTTTCATTAATGGCAAAGCTTTTCTTCACATAAAATAAACTTATTGTGAACTGAATTGTGATGCAGGTGTAATGCACGTTGTTTGAATAACCGAAACTGAATGTGAAACATAAACCATGTGATTCTGTTCCCAACACTTGTGGAGCTCAGATGTGCTGAGGCACACGTGGCTTCTGCTGAGTGTCTCATGTATTTAGTCACCTCTGAAAACTTAAGGCAAGTTCCCAATACGCTGAGATTTTAAATTGCACCTAGGTGGATTGACACAAACTAGGGTCATGCATTCTGACTTGTTTTTAACCTTGCCTTGTGTTTTAGTCCTTTAATTGCTTTCCAGAGAAGGGTCTAATTCAGTTTGATTAATAATTACAAAAATTCTTTCAACTGCAAATCAGCCTTTATGTTAAATTAAGCACTGCATTTTGCTAACCAAATATGCACTGTCTCCCTGCATTTAAATAGTTCTATAGATGAGCATACATTTGTTCAGATTATAGGTTGTAATGAAATTCTGCACTCCCAATTCTTGTGCAACAGTTAATTTCATGTTCTAATTGGATTCAATTAGTATTAGACATTTTGCTTTGCAAGAGAATCTCCTTTCAATGCAGGAAGAAAAAAATGTTTTGAATCTAAAAATGGCTTTATCAAAGGTAGTATTATTTGTAAATAAAATAACATTCCTAAACACTTCCCCCATTTAGCATTTCATAAGTAGCAGATTTTTAAGGCTGTAAAAAGATTTAAAAAGTATAGTTGAGGGGAACCTTCCTCTCTTTCTTTTACTTTTAGTTTCAGTGTATTTAATTAATTGGGTTGGACTTGTAGAAGGAAACTGTCCATTGAGAAGGAAATTCTTCTCCTTGCAGATGATGCAACGTTAACAGAAGCCCACTTCAGCTCTCAGGGAGCACTGGTACCAATGCTTAGCTAACTGCTTCTGATCAGCAACTTTGTTTGCGATGACATTTCTTTTACAAATTTTTAACATTGTCATTGCAAGCGTGTAGTGACAAAACTTTCAGCAATAGAAATTACTTCAATGGGATGGATGAAACGATATTAATTTAGGTGTTGTGGCTGTTTAATTAAAAAGTGATGATTTTTATTTTGAATTTCACTTCGAGAAATAATGTCTTTCATTTTTAAAGTGTAGAGGTTACATCAAATCAAATGTATCACATTGGTTCATCAATTGCAACCTTCTTGGGGTTACTACCAAGAAAATCCTAAATTTATTCTATCTATTAAATGCAAATATTAGAGGGAACAATAATAATAATTACTGACAAAGTAGAAATAGCCATGAATCATTCATGATGCATTAAATAAATAGGAAGATAAAACCCTACAGTTTAGAAGCAAAAATGACTGAACCATTTAACCACAGTGATGATCTTCTGCAGTTCTCTCTAATGTGAACTGCTTTCAAATGTGTTTAAATTCCAATTAATGTTGTTCATTTGACTTAATTTGTAGAATATTCAACATAATTTTTTAAAAATTACTCTTTGCTATACTGGACTATTTACTTCCTGTTTAAGTGCAAGAGAATGTTACAGAGCAGCATTTCAAATGATGGAGATTTAGGGAAGTCTGAGTAGTACAGCTATGTGAAGGCAACATTTGGCAGCTGTCGAAGTTACTTTTTGTTATATGTCAACAGCTTAAGCTGGGTGTGAGAGAAATTGACGTTGACCTTTAGCCTAGAAAAGCTGAAAATCCATACTCAGTTCTCCCTGTTTTTGTTTAACTTCAACCCTAAAGGAATTGAAGTAAAGAAATTTGTTACTGTTTTCTTAAACTCGCCTATTTTGAGATTCCCTGTTGTGCTCTTGAGAAGGCGAGTTGGTGGAACAGTGCTTGTTTGCATTTGTGTTACAGTGAAGAGAACTTCACTGCAGGTGGTCCCAAACCTCAGATTTTTGCATGTCACTTTGTGGGCAGCTTTCAATCAAAAATTGGCTGGAAGTTTTTGGTTTTGTTCGCTGACTCAATGATTTTTGCAACAAATATGGAAGTAACTGATTTTAGCTTTGGGTCTCCCCATTTCTTTGGTTAAATTCCCTGTTTCCTTAGAACAAGCTTTATTGGTTGAAAGAAAGGAAAAAAGGTAAGCCAGGCCAAAAAAATCCTATGTGAAAGCTGTAGACATTTATAAAATCAGATTTCAAACTCAGAAAAATATATAGAATATGCATTACCTTACGTTTAGTAACTGATTTGGCAAGATAAGTGCATTCAGAATTGATACCTAAGGATATGTGCATAGGTGGGGATAAATACTTCCATTGCTGTTCAATGTATACTTTTTTTTTCTGTATTCACTGGCATTTTACTTCATTCTAATTAATGCTAAGATTTTGAACAATGTCAACTAGAATAGTCATTACATTTTTATTCTGTAACAAACCTGAGTGAGTTTTCATCACAGATTACCAGCTTTTGTGACAGATGGGATAATATAAATCATTATTAGTGCCAGTAAATTAATACTTTTAGAAAACTGCATATTAATTTTATATCGTTTCTGCCATAACTGCTGGTTTTAATGCTTTCCTAGTCAGGCCAGGCTTGAAAATTAACTCTTACTGATTCTGAACAGAAATCCTGATTTGGACTTCTTGCAAACTGGGAGATTTTTATAATTTTTGTTACTTCTGTTTCTTTCTAGACTAGTAGTGTATCTTGGAGCAAAATTCTGTACCATATGGAAATTTTGGCCACAGGTAAACCCATCAGTATGTAGTGCTTTAATTTGGACAAATGTGGGTGGGAAGGTGGAGGAAGGAAAGAAGTACCCATGGAGTGTGTGACTGTGCAAAGATATTGAACTTAGCATAGGGCTCTGCCCAAACTCATTAGTCTTCTGAAATGCAAGCATAACTAGCCCACAAACAGCAGTGTGTTAGTACAGCTCTGCTGCTGATGGGATTGGAGCTGGCATCTCCAGATCTCATACACAATACAGGAATTACTGTGCTGCCACAGTGTCACCAGTGCAGGTACCAATTTATCAAACATTATGGAAGTTGTAGGAAAGGATGGAGTTAAGCCCATATATTCTAGTTGTGACAATATCCCGTATCTTCAAGAAACACTTTAAGGAGAGTGTCTGCTTTTTACAATGCAGATGCTGTAGCAGTAGACTAAAGCAGTAATATGAAGATTGAAAAATGTGAAGTTTAGTAAGTGTAGGTGCTCTGCTAAAATGGTCTTGAGAGAATTGCTTACAGCCTGCTTAGGCAATGACCAGCAAATCCATGTCCAACAGAAGCTACCAAAAGATGGTTGTGATGTTTTGGGAAGAGAAGCAAAATGGGAAATGCCCAAATGTGAAACGTAAAGATACTCTGACAAAACCATGCAAATAACTGGAATTTAGGTATATGCTTAGCATGGGGCTTAAAGTAAGTAACCAATGAAAATGCATAGGTGTATTCTGGAACAAAACATTGGCAGAGTAAATGATGAGTGATCTAGATTAAATATTTACATATTGTAGCTTGATTTTTTTCTTTTCATGCAGGTAGTTGTACAATTGAGCCCTAAGTTTGGCCACAGAATGCATCTACATAATTGCATTTTGCTGTATTGTTCTCAGTGGAAGAAACATACATGACAGTTTCACTTTTAAATCTGGCCCAGGGAAAAAGGTAACATTAAAACGGTTTTGATTCTGCTATCAGTAATACATTTAGAGTAGATAGCAGATAGCAGATTAGAGTATTTAATCTGGGAATTAATTGTAAATTGTTAGATTACATGAAATTAAATAGAAATCAATTAATTTGATTATTAGCACTGAATAATGTCCTCTTGGATTTGAAGTCAGTTCTTGAAAAATTTTGCAAGAGTAACCTGAGATATATTCTGGTAGCCTAGGTGTGATAATATATAGAAGATTAGTTAATTTGCCTCTCTAGTGCTTCAGAATAACTAGCAATACAAAAGCTCAATGTACTATAGGCAGCTTGAGCGTGTCTGTGTAGAATGTGGAGTTTCATATATTATATCTGGGCTTTCCAGTCTCTTCCTAAAAGAATGCTTTCTACCAAGTAGCTGCATCCAAGTTCAGTCTGGGAGTTTGACAAATGAGTTTTGTTCATCCTTAATACTTGCACCGGTGCATACATAGAGCCACTTTTAAGATCAATTATCATTTTAATATTCCATGACTATGCTTTTTACTATTGTCTCAATCAGTCATGTCACAAATGAAGCATCAGAAGTACAACGTATGCAGCTACTTTATTAGAAAATGATGGTCTTTATTACTTAGTTTCTGCAACAAGTTCCTGCTGTCAGCAGTCTGTCTGGCTGGCTTTTTGACTTGACAACACCGCAAAGACATAATGATGTTCCCTTTCAAGCACAGGCATATGAGAATTTGTGCTGACTCTGACAAGTACCAGTAATTACCCAGTGCTATTAAATACAAGGCAGGGTGAAGGTACCCCTGCAGAATCTACTGGGGATATGGGTTGTTTTGTGAGGGTTTTGTTTTCTTCAGGAGTCACTGTATCTTCCAGTATTAAGATACCATGCTAAAATGTGAGGTTTAATATGACAAGAACACTCCTTTCTGTAGAACCTTTATAGGATAATGCCAGTAATCACGGAAAGATACATTTAAGACATAATATATTGAACAGAATTGAATTAGGGGCATGCTTTTAGATCAGTGATGGCCGTCTTGATTACCAGGAATTAGTCTGACCACACTATCTCATTTGTCTTAAAATAATTCTCCTGATTTTCTTTGTATCTGGTGGTACTGAATATAGAGATGCCTTGAATTTATATTTTGTTTGTCTTCCTTTTTTAGCTTATTCCCAAGGCTGACTCTTGCTATGAAACTAGCCATCAAGACTTTCAGAATACTTCCCCCCAAAAATGAACTCAAGTATTTAGGAGTAAATAAGTAGCTCAAGAAGGAAGGCATTGCTAATTCCTAAAGAGTGCAGTATTGGAAGAAAGCCTGAGTACAATCTGTTGTAGATTTTATACAGAGGACACATACACCAATCAGAGATAGGGAACTGATACACTTCTTCCTTGCAGCGTGTACCAAATGTTCCAGTAGTGCAGGACATAGTCTCCTTTATGTATACAGGTCTGTAGGTCAAACCTAGAGGAAAAAGTTTATTTCAGACTTACTTTGCTGTAGATTAAAGGGCTCCTGCCAGCTTTGGTGAGGGCTGGACAGGCCTGGTAGCCTATTGATAGTCTGTCTTTACTCATGCATGTAACATCATAGCCAGGGATATACATGATGACTTAGTAAAGCAAATTGGGCGGGATTGGCCTCATCTGTATTTTGTACAGTAAAGATGCGGGTGCTTCAGATTTTACAAGAAGCTGACTTGGGCTTTCTGATTGTTACAACATACCAAGAATGTATTGCAACTCAGAAAACATAAGAACAAATATAAAAGTTGTTAGGACTTGTGCTATGTCTGTACTGTGCATACACCTTGTCTGGGATTTCAGAATCAAAGGTATTATTCACTGTAAAAATTTTAGTACTGGTGGCCACATAATACTATCAGTATTGATTGGAATAGCTGAACTGTGCCTCATCCTACCTTGAAAGCTGGGAAGGCTTAAAAACTGGCATTGTGAAATGGATCTTTGGTCTAGGGTTTAGCCAGGTACTGCAGTCCTGTGAATTTGTAGGGGAACAGCAATAGACTACTTCTTCCTGCTTGCATTTTAGAAGGCCCAAGAATTCACCATTTCAGTGTTGTACACAGAAAGGCACTCATGACAATCCACAAATATGAAAGGCTTATGAAGCAAATGTTCTTCATTCAAAAGACATCGTATTACTTCTCTGACTCAAATTTCTGGCAGGAGTCCCGTTAGTAATTTTTATGCTTCCACCTAGAATGAACAGGCATAAATATTCCCATTTGTATTCAGTACAAAATACTTGAGCATAAAAGGAAACAGATTTTCAGTTCCCCAAAGATGTAGACTGAAATTGTCAGTGGAAGGTCATGAAGCTGTGTGAAATTCTGCAATGCAACATACTACCTTTTAATCCCTCTTTCAGAATTTGTGGAGTGTCTCCACCTAACCATGCAACTCCACATTAGGCTTAGAGCAAAAGGATTTAGTGTTTAAATGCCTTATCAGTAGTTATGTTTGTGGCTTCCCCTATCCCAATTCAGAGCTGGTCTTGCAGAGGGTCAGGTAGTCATCTGGTCTGAAATAAATACTTCTGGGAAAGGGAATAGGGTTATCAAAGCCCCATGAGCCACAAATAAACTAAGTTCTGGAATCTTGTGTAACAAGAACTCCCATGAGAGTTTGTACCCTATAAGAAGTGATGGGAAATTAGTCACTGTCTCTCTGGCACTATGGCTGCAAGTGCTGTTTAAACAAGGACTACAGAATTAGGCTGCCATATTTTCCATGGACTGCCAAAGGTATGTATTTATTTAGGCTCATAGTACTGAGTCTGTGAGACTGGTGTTGAATCCCTGTATGTCAGACCTCCTTGAAACTGTTTTAGTTTTTTTATTCCATTTCGTTCACCTTAAGAATTTATGAATTGCTGAAAATCCTTGCTAAACTCGGCCTGCAGCCCAATCCTGATTCATTTTCTTGAAGCAGAATTCCTAGCTGTGTTTGTTCTAATATAATGGGCTGTAACCAATTAATCACACAGCTATTAATGGAAGTACAAGGCAGTACATTGCAAGCTTGTTAGTCTGGCCATGCAAATTTGTGTTTGGTGAAGATGCAAAGAACATCAGTCAAGCTGACAGCCTCAGTTGTCTTCTGTGCTGCTGCCCTTACCATTGAGCCATGACATGGAGCATTCAGTGTGGCATCTGGTGGTGAGAAACCCCTCCAAGCTGGGTAACTTGATGAATTCTCTACCTTAGCTGAGGGAACGGCAAGAAAATATACCATGAATGCAAACACTGAACTACTGTATGAATGCTGTGCCTCTTTAAAATAGTTTCCTGCCAGAAGTGAACGACAGGAAATGCATTAGCAGGGGGAGCTTGCATGCAATTAATAATCTGAACTTTTTCCTCCTGACAGCAGAGAATTGTTTTATAAATTTTTTAAAAACATGAAATTGATGTTTGACATGAGCGATTAAGGAAAACTATTTGGAATTGCAAAATGAATTAAAGTTTTAAAATGTCTTTACACAGTTATAGACAGAAGCAAAAGTACTGGAAATGGAATAATGAGAGAGGAAATTGTTTCTTCAAACAGAGAAACATTTGAAACAAGAAATCTTCCAGTTTTACTTCTGAATTAGACTGCTTTAATTTAGGTGCTCAACAGTGATATTTGTTTACATTTGGAATCTCACAAAACCAGGGAGGTTTTGTACGTTAGAAATCTTGAAAATGTTCAAATCCCCTTTTTTGGAGATTTTGAGAAGTTATGTTTTATGTATCTGTGGAAAAGGGAAGGGCACATGTCACTGAGGCTTAATTTCATGTTTCCCCACATCAACCTTTACACGCTATCCAATGGGAAAAGCATTGATGTTTCTCCGTTGAGAACACTGAGCATCTAGGAGAATTTCTAGGTTTCCAATGCTGTTCACTGTGCAGAGAAACTGTTCATTATTTTCAGTATAATGCCTCCATATTGCCAATCATGAACTTCCCTTACAAAGGTGAGTGTCATTGTCTCTGTTTACCTGGGTGAATGTGCAGCACAGAAATGGAGGATGATTCATCCACATCATCTTAGTGATCTAGTGATTGAGGCTCCTGTTTCCTGATGGCTTGTGCCTTAATCATATCCTCCTGTAAAGGTTGGCTTGCCCATGACCTCTCAAGGGCTCTGCTCACATTTTGTATTAAAAGCAAGAAGAAGACATTACTTTAAAAAGAATTCTTTCTCACTTACTGGAATGAAAAGATATCCTGGTATTACTTTATAATTTTCCCAAACTTTGATTTTGCTCTGTTGTTTTGCTCAGCACCAGTTGTGAGAAGGTCTGGCAGCCGCTCAAGGGAATACAGAAGTAGACAGAGTCCAACCTGGATTAGAACAGACATACTTTTGCCCCATGCTAATAGAATCACTGCTGGTGTCAGCCTAGTAAGGATTTTCTTTTCTGTGCCAATTCAAAGCTTCCTAGCTTTTTTAGATCTGTAGATTTTAATATGAAGATACTTAAGGAGGCAGGAGTATTTCACTCCAAAGCAGGATACAGTGACTGTAGTGCATCAGGTCAAGTTACCATGGCTGCCCTCAGGCTTTTGCCAAGTCACACTCGGCTGAGCTGACACAAACTCCAGTTTGCAGCTGTGAAAGACTGAAAGGCCAGTCCTGCCTCCCCCAGAGCTGCTGCACTGCTCACCACCACAGCTGAAGAAGTTTTTCTGCCCCATATGTGCCACAGGAGACCTTTTCTTAAATGAGCAGATTCTTCTTTCCTCCAGCTTCCCAGACAGGCTCAAACTCTGTAGTTTAGAATACAGAGTATAATCTGTAGTGTAGAATATTCGTGAGCAAGACAGTAAGAGGTTGTAGGGCTATGGATGGTGGGAAATTACTGATTAGGAAAGCAAAATCCAAACTCCAGCTGTCAGTGTGCAGCAGAAACCCTGTGGTTCCAGTTGCAATCCCAACTGGGGCCATTAGGTAGCATGTGTTCACTAATACGCTGAGAGGTTTGGAGAAATCACTTAACAAGGGAAGGACCTAAAGCTTTTCAATAACTACGTTAATCCTGTAAAAAAGTGTAGTTCACAGATCTTTTTTCTCTCTTTCTTTTGTTATATAATTTAAAGACATGCCTAAGGATAAGTAGTGTTCAGCAAAATTTGGCATAAATAAGGAAACTGTTGAAGTTTAGAGATGAGGGGAGGCTACTTGTGTGTGAGTTCTCGGATAGGTCTGATGGGCTAGATTGGTAGCGTACTGTCTTTAAAGCATTGTAGAGTTGGCTGGAGAGGTATTTAAGTTTTGGTGCCAAATGACCATTGAGCAGGTGTGCAGGAAGCTTCATTTAATCCTCACAGAGACTTTGATCACTGTGTATGAGACTTGCATAGACAGCAGCTCTCCCTAGACCACACACTGCCAGACACTTTCTGGCCCAACAGCCCCTTTTCTAGCCCTATTGCTTCTCTGGCTGCAGAGGACTGGAGCAGTGGCATTAGTGTCTGTACTCCACCCAACTGCTCTCAGCTTATGCAAAATCCTGTTGATTTTGAATAGAACCTTTATTTGCTCTAGTTTAAAAGAACACTGATGTCTCTGTTCTTTGCACTTGCAAGGGACAGCATTACCAGTCTGAGTCCAGCAGACCTTTTAAATGTGCCTATGTGAGTGGGATGGTTGTACCTCCAGATTGTGTATATTTGTAAGGTGGAATTAAATGCTAGCTGCCTTGCAGCAGTAACCATTTGGGGAAAAGAAAGTGCAGAACAGTGTTATTTTAGCCACTCTGGTCCTGCTGCCAAGTGCTGAGTCTGTCTCAATGGTCATTACTGTAGTTGTTTGTCATCCAATCAATCCTGCAGCAAGTATCAGTAACAAACGTGCTAAATACACTTTTTAAAGCCTCACAGTAGGATCTTGAACAGCTGTGTCCATCCTTAAATGTATATCTGAAGGGATCAGGCAAGATTCTTTGTCAAATGGCTGTGCTCAGGGACGGGAGTCTTGGACTGTGGAGTTGGGAAGGGAGTTTGCCTGCATTAGTGTTTTGATTCACAGTGAGAGTGTGCTTTTGATGTGAACCTCACAGTTGTCCTTGCTTAGTGTGCTTTGGTTTGTGTTACTGTGTTCTTGGAGTATGTGGCCCAGATTCCTTTATTGTGAAATGGAAGTGGGAGATTTTTCCTAGGAATGCACCTGGAACATGCTATCCTATAATGTTGGATTTTCAGCACCAGCTCTTTTGGTCTGTACACCTCTCCCTCTGTGCCACGCTTATGTAGACAGGAGGTCAGTGACACCAAAGCAGTGAAAACTCTTCAGAAAGTCTCACAGCTTTCTGAGCTTGGCTGAAGGTTTTTACCTGAGTTTTTAAGTCAGTAAATTATGCTGCTTTAAGCAAAATCACAGCTTCTGCTTGTCTCACAAGCAGTGGCTTTCTGCACATAGGCAAAGAGCCTCCCTTCTCTTCAAAGACAAAGAGCACAAGTAACACACTAAAAACCCGCTTAAATTGCCAGCATCTTCATACTGTACTCCCATGCCACATGGAGCTGTGTCCATTGGGCTGAGACTTCTAGGTGTTGCTCAGTGCCTGAACAAGGGGAGGTTGGTAATAGGGAACTTGTCACTCAGACACTTCACTGCAGGCCCATTCACGTGTATGCCTTTCTACATGTAGAATTTATCTGCTAATGACAGCAATTCCTACCTGGGTGATGAAATTTAGATCACATGAAAACTCTTTACTCTGCCACAGAAGTTCATCTAGAGCTTTTCAGGGGCTGTTTCAATACAGAGTTTATACACCAACACTGCAATTACAATAACCCATGGAAGATGTCTGTAATGGTGCTGCTGTGAGGCAGACATGGTATCTGTCACACATGTGTGATCTTCATGGTTCACATTACCCTTTCCTCTATTCCAGGTTTACATGGGGTGAATTGATGATGAACTGATGCTGTCTCTGATTTTGTAACCAAAGATGCAGAATTAAACTGGGGTAAAATTTCTCACTGAACACAGATTTACAGTGTGTTAGTGGTATCCCTTGTTGAATTCCTTACATTTAAAATGAATAAGTATGTTAAAAAGTAAGTGAGCTATGACTACGTGTATCTTAACTTAAAACCAAACACATTTCGGCTCAGAGAACCTGTGAGAGCAGAGCCCCTGCACTGCCTAATGTGTGACAAGCAGCAGCTGGCAGCCTTGGCAGAGTTCTGCCAAGACCAGGGTTGGTCCTTGTCACCACGTTCCCATCCTGAGCAGAACCTGGCTGGAGCACAGTCCTAGAAAAGGTGAGAAACTGAGGAACAAATGCTCCTAGTATTACTAAATTCTGTGGCCTTCCAGTGCTTGTACCTGCATGAATGGTGAACAGCAGCATCGCTCGTATTAGGCCCAGGGCCCTGTTTCACACAGAAATAATTTCTGGCAATCTGTCAACAGACTAGGAAAAGGGTGAGCCAGAGAGGCTACAGCTGGATAGAGCTGGAGCTGTGCACAAGTGTGAACTTAGGACAAGCAAACTCATTGTCCGTTTAGACTTACCTTTTTTTATTTAAAAGATACAAAGTAAGAAAAGCTCACTCTTACACCTGCTTTCTGACATGACTGTGTCTCTCAGATACCCTTAGGAAAACACTTCAGTGCAACCCTGAAACTGGTTCCCACGCTCTGCTGCAGTGGAGCCCAGTCCGTCTTTGCAGTGGTTGGTGCTGCGGCAGGAGTGGAGGCAGCCAGGAGGTCTCTGGGCAGCGGAGTGTGTAGAATAGCTGTGCTCTCCCTTCACATCTACACACCCCTCCTTGGGTGGGTGTCACATGTCCCCCAGTTTGTTTGACAGCAGTAAGTGCATTGCCTGATGGCAGGATCTGCCTTTTGTTCCAGTGATGCAGAAATGATCTGCAAGGCTTATTTCTTGGCCTGGCAAATCTGTTTTGAGGGCTGGTGACAGCTGCCATGCTTTTCTTCATGAAACCCGAATCTTTGCCACCAGGATTAAGGAGTAAAAGCTCTGCTTTGGTTTAGTTTCTCTGCATTTGCTGTTCTGGTGGGCTGTGGCCTCTGGTGTGACAGGAGTGGGGAACCAGTACCAGGTCCAGAGGGAGCTGCTGCTGTGGGGTCAGAAGTCCAGGCTGAGATGGGGATCATGGGGAGACTGTCCCATGGCTGGTGACACACATCTGACTACTCCACGCAAGCAAGAAAATCACGTTATGGATCTTTTTTGTCACAGTCCCTTCAGCAATCTTTTGGCAAGGTCAAAGGTGGCACTTGGCCATTGCCCTTGGGTCTTGCTGCGTGTGGTGCCCCTCCACAGGGAGGCCAAGTGTCCTGTGTGGGGAAAGCCTGGCCAGGCTCCCAGGGAGACGTGTGGCATGGGGGCCCTGGAGTTCAGAAGTGACAGGTCATAAAACTTGATACTCTGTGACTGATACAGATTATCTAATAAAGCATTAGCAAGACTCCACTCTGGAGACACAGCTGCTTCAATTGGGGCATGCCTGGCTGAGCATGGTTGCTGCAGCATGGATGTGGGTGTTTCCTTACTGGTGGGAGTGGAGGGAAGCTGTAGTTTGTTACCTTATTACAGCTCTGCTGTCAGACCCAGGAAAGGAAAAAACCAACTTGGCAGTATTAGAAATCACAGTCTCACTGGAAACTCCACAGGTTGGAACCCGTCTGCACTGAGTACAGAGGCTCTGAGGTGTTTCACCATGAACCACCTAAACCTGCTGCTTGAAGATGTGTCTGTCATCAAGACCTTTTCTTATCAAAGGTCAATGCTTTCCAAAAGCTGGGTCAGGTGGCCTAAAATATAGAGTAACACTGAGAAACCAGGTCACTGAATGCAGGGGGAAAAGCCAGAGCAAAAATATTATCCTGCTCTCTGCTTACCCTCCTGCACCAAACATCTGTGTTTGCCCATTGAAGTTCCAGCCTAGTCAGGAACAGTAGCCAAGAGATAAGTTTGACAGACATCCTGCCTTGAAATTACATACATTCTGCAACAGAAAAAAGTGGAAATTTTAGTGTGCCTATATTTGAGGAATGCTTTAGTCTGTTCTACAAGTCTCACTTTAATTTTTAAGGGGAGAGTCAGAAAGGCGCCTAACCAATTAGTTAAATCCAACCTCAAAAGATCGTTGTCAAGAGAACATCCCCCAGTATCTTTCCTGATTCTCCTCCTCATCCCACTGGAAAGGGAGTGAGCGGGGGGCCGTGTGGTACTTTAGCTGCCAGCTGGGGTTAAGCCATGACAGCATGACAACACAGCCAGAGAGCAGACAAAAGGGACTGACTCAAAAGAAGTGCTGGCTCAATGCAAGAGTAAATCATGGTCAACTCTCTTGATCACGGTTGCCTTAGTAGTGGGAAGTGCTGAGAGAACTCTTCCATGTCACAGCATTTCAACACTTTAACTTGCATATTGGTGGACATGTGCTGATGTCAGGCTTTCGCTGTACAAGGGGCAACTGAAACATGTTGTTAGTAACAGATAATCAGGTGCTCTTTGAGACAGTCTGTGTTCACCTGGTGCCATGGTTCCAGTTTAAATCAATAAATACCAGAATACTCTGATCACTTCTGTAGTCTGTCTCCTGTCTGAGCTCACTAGGTGAGTAATTTCATAATGCACTGCCTTCTCTCCATCCTTCATGACCAGTGATAAGGAAAAAATTACTGAGAATATTCTCCACTACCTCCTGCTTAGACTTTTTAGAACAGTGCATTAGG
This sequence comes from Aleadryas rufinucha, assembly GCA_013397815.1. Lineage (NCBI taxonomy): Eukaryota > Metazoa > Chordata > Aves > Passeriformes > Aleadryas > Aleadryas rufinucha. The sequence continues at coordinate 184,362 of VZTH01015603.1, read as the reverse complement.
GAGTGAAGCTCTGAACCACAGTGCTCAGTAACATAGCAGCAGGCTGGCTGTTCTGTCTCTCCTTGGCTATATTCTCCCTTGGGCTCTTCCTCTTAGACATCACAGCAAATTTGTTTCAAAGTAATTGTGTTGGGCATTAACAGTTAACAGCTTAAGGAAAATCACTCAAGTTCAGGAAGTTTTCTTTAGCTGTTTTTTATATAAATACTCAGTGTTTTAGCATTTGGTGGACCCTTCTCAGGCACACTTGACAAATTTCAAAGTCCGTTTACTGTAAGTGGCCAAAGCATCCCTAGCAAAGAAAATTTAATGCTTTGTCTGACCTTCCTTGCACATTCCAAGAACCAGCAAATGACAGTGTTCCTTGAAAGGCACTCTTGAAAACCATCTTGTTAGATTTGAGCCTGCTTGCCTTTATGGGTAGAATGTAGAGAAATTCTACTGCAGCTCTTACAATCCAGCATCCATGCTAATGAAGTAGAATGACATCTAAAGCATTTTTTTTTCTTTCTTTTTTGTGGGGAGTAGTGTCTAATCTCTCTGGGTGAACACCAGAAGATATATTCTGCTTCTGAAAGCTCAAGTTCAAAACCAGAGACACTCTCAATAGGTGTTCAGGTTTCTGAACACAGTTTTTTGGTGCGTTCTTTTCATTAAGTTGGCGATCTGTTCTTGTTCTGCGTGCTGAAACAATAAAACAATTACAGAGTGGAATACTTGCTTTCTTCCCATTATTTTAATTCCTGCTGGAAGGTTTCCCTTAGCTCTGAAACAGATTTTTGCTTGCTACAATCATGTTATTCAGGTTCACATTACAGGAATCTGTGACTAAGCAAGTACCCAGGAACCCCTTCCAAGTAGCTTGCACGCTATGCTTCAAGTTCCTCCACATATCATATATATGTGTAAAATGGGGTGTACAACACACTTCTTTCTTAAAAGCACAGATATTCTCTCCTGCAAAAAGACTGCTTTTTTTCCTTCTTAAAAGATAGGAGTAGTAGATGGACAGTTCATGTTCCAACTCAGTCATGCATGCTTGCTGCTTTTATTTGTCCTTTCATTAACTCTCAAGATTTGGCACAACAAGAGCATTATATAAGATTAAATAATTCTTACATAAGTCTGAGTGAATGCCTTTCATGAAGTACTGGGTGCTTATCATGGCTATAAGTAAAAATGAATCACTTCCTTTTTAAACTGGAGCTTTCAACCTTGTATTCTGTGTGGTTAATTGCCACAAACCAAAATAACCTTTTGAGCTCTATGAATTTTCACAGCTGCAGACTGGAGAAAAAAACCTCTCACCAATAAATAGAAACTTAAGAATTTCCAAAAGAAATTATTCCCCACTCTAATTGCCTCTTTTAGCACAAAGCCCAGCTCATTTATGCCAGAATGTTAAATGTTCCTAACACATGTCAGTAGAGCCAAGAACCTGAGTATCATCTAAAGGACAGAATGAAAAAGAAAAAAGACAGGACAGTATGAATTCCACACTTTAGAACAGCATGGAGCACAGCCAACAGGTCAGGAAGTGTAGGTAATTAGCTTTTGCTAAAAGCTGCAGATTGAGCAGGATCAGGGCTCAGCAGCCCAGTAATAGAATCAGGGAGGACTCTCAAAATGTCCCTATATATATGGAATTAAGGAATGTACCTTGTGCATGCTTTTAAATTATGTGAATAAGTATCCAAGGCCAGATTAGTATGTGGAATAGGAATCAGCAAATCAGGAACCTAGGGGGAAACTGAGAGAAAAACCGATTTCTAGTCTCCTTAATAGAAATACTTGAGAACCAGTACTGGGAAAGGTCAGAAATTGCAGAAACAGCACTGGGACTCCTGTGTAAGACTCAGTTATGCTGGAGGAGAAATTCTTTGGCTTGTCATCCTCCTCCACTCTGGGAAAGTCATCTCCTGGTACAAGAGTGAGTTCCTTGCTTCTTTGAAAGACAAGAGCAGCAGTGAAGGATCTGGTGTAGGAAGACAAAGTCTGTGGAGGGAAGTACTGGGCTGGCAGTAGGAAGACATGGAAATAAAAAGGAGGCTGAAGGTCAGAAAACCACTGGCTGTCATGTTAAGGAGGAAGAGGAAAGAAATGAGGAAAGCAGAGAGAAGTATTTGACATATATCAAATGAAGCAAACAATCTCTCTGATGGATGGTATAGAATACCTAAAGCTGGAGAGAAGAACAAGGTTAAAATATTCTGCTAAAACAACATGACAAGTCATCCATACAGAAACTGAAATCCCTTGTTGGCAAACATAGGAATGTGAAGTATAGGATATAGTCAGTATATTAAAAGACCAGTGGATGGCAGCATATTTTTACTACCAGAAGACTGGGCTGTCATGCCACATGTTTTGGTTGTAGCTCATCTGCTGACTTAACACATCATATGTCCCAAGAACAAATCCATGTTTGACTCTCGTAAGTCAGCGTAAGCTGCAAAGATTTGTGCTTTTTAGGTACAGATCATGTTTCTCTAAGACAGTGGTGACCACTATTGTAGCTGTCTCACACGGAGTCATTTGGAAGATCAAGAGCATATTCACAAGAATAGGAGTCAGCTGCACACACTCTCTATGAGCTTATAAGAATATTTCAGGAATAAAAACTCAGAAGACTATGCCTGAAGAATCACCTCAGTGCATTATTCTGATAGTTCAGTGTGGTTTCAGTCCCAGGTTTACTGTTCTGCTATGAAGCTGGTGATTTCTTCTCAAAAGCTGAGAATAAAGTCTGTAAAGTATAGAGAAATTTCTGGAGATACAAAATTATATATGAAGACAAAAACTGTGTACCACTTCAGGTCACAGCGTAACACCCATCCAACCCAACCTGGTGAGCATGAAGTAATTACAGGGAACACTTATTTGTTAATTAGACTTCAGAAAAAACCCCACATTATTTTTGATTACCATATTTATTGACTTTAAGTGGAAAAAGCCCAACAAGTCTTAATGGATTTGACTCATTACCATACATACTGTCTATATTCCCTGTTCACATAAATTTCAACTGAGAAAGAAAAATATACATTTTAAAAGAACAGTTTCTAAATTAATTTCATAAACAGACTTCCAATAAACTTCTGAAAGTTAGAAGGAAAGCATTTTCAAGAGTTACAGCTCATGTTTTCTGAAGCAAAACACTTCATGTAAAGCACACCTGACATCTGACTTCATACACCTCAGAGGTTTTCTATGTAGTCTTCACTAAAGTGTACTTACTAAATGTTTCACAGTATCAGACCATGAGTTCCTCCATCAGCTTTCAAACCTGTGAATTAGGTACTCACTGTAAACAAGGCTTCTATAAAAGGACAGTTCAAATACAAAAAAAAAGAGTGCATTAGTAGCCAAGTTTCTTTGGGAGATCAATTGCATTTGGTTCTAACTTCCTTAGAAAGAGCAGCAGACAAAAAGCATGGTAATCATTTCTATTATTTGAAGCTCTTCAGTTTTAAGAGCATTTGTAAAAACAGACCCAATTATAACAAACTGAGATTTGCAAAATTAACTTTGAAACAAAGCATTCTTAGTGCTAAATGCATTAAGAGCTGAAATAATAATGTTAAGACAAGCTATTGTTTGTCAGCTTGTCAAATACGTGTGCTGAAGCTTCCCTTCTAATTACAAGATGTTTAGTACAGCACAACAGATATTTTAAAACTAATACAGACGCTGGAATGTTTCTTCAATTGTAGTGCACTTCATCTGAGAAGATTACCACGACAAAATATGAAAGGGAAAGAGGACAGAAAGCAATGATTTATAGACGTTCTAATTTTTCACTTAGAAATTCTTCCACACTATCTGTATTCCACTTGAGGATGCTCAGTTCTTCAGCAATGTTCCCGCTGTCGTCCAGCAGCTTTAGTACAGGGTCAGAACCACGCACATACTGGGGGGGAAAAGGAAAGTCAGTTACCTTAGGTGGGAAATGCATTCTCCCTACTAACACTGCCCCTGCTCTCAAGTGATTTAAATCAGTTCAGACTTCTGACTTGCATTTAATGTCACAGAGAGGAAAGTGGAGGACCAAGTCAAATGAAGGGGGGGGGTGGGTGTCAGAAACAGCTCCTTGTTCTCCTTGGTGCCACAGCAGTTAAGGCATGTGCAGAAGGGCAGTGCCACAAGCCTGCCTTTGAAAGAGGCTATTTACTCCAACTATTTTAAGTTACCAAAGCTGGATTTTTGAATCAAGTGGATGAATGATTTTTCTTATATGATCAATAGCCTTTTTACCATTTGAGAAATTCTGTGTCACTTTAACAGGTCAAAGGTCTACTATCAATTTCTAATGTAATCACATTCTTTCTTGCTGTGTTGTACCTGTGCCTACTATGCTTTGCTGGTAACATAATTCTTCAGCGTTTCTCAAACCAAAGTAAGTAATGCAAATAAAAGCTTTTAACAGTATCAGAAAGCTCTGACCATTTATGTTTATGGAAAGATTTCCCCAGGAGTATTTCAATTTGCTCAACTTAGCTAACCTAGTTGGTTTTACTTAATAAATCTAGTGGCACCTCTAATCAGTTTTCCAAAAGTCTTGTGAAATAAACACAGATTCATTTGCACTTTTTTTTTTTTCTGGTAGTACTGGATACCAATTGTAGTCTAGACTGCTTTGATGTTCAAGAAATCTACAAAGCTGAAAAAAAAAAGAAACAGTCAGACGTACAGAAGGAGAGAAAGATTTTGAAAGAAACTGGAGGACACGGAGACATGAATGCGTGAGACAGACAGAGGAAATCTGTTCTACATAGAATCTGCTGCTGAGAAGACAAATCACTTATTGCAGCCATGCATAGCTATGAAGTGATTCCAGATGGTGCCATTTGGGCAATAGAGATGAGAGCACAAGATGTGAGAATCAAGATGTGTATCTGTGAAGTACACTTGAAGTTCACACAGGATTTTAAGAGAAAGGTGAAGTCTTAGACTAGATCTTGAAACCAAAGAAGTGTTGGAGCTTAAGGCAGTGCAGCTTATGCAACTTTGCATATATGCAAGTCATAAGAAACACCATTCAGTATATGCATTTCTATAGTATATGCATGTTTGAAGTATATAGAGAAAAACCAGCACAATAGAACACAGCAACAGAATTCTGAGAGGGAGAAGCAAAATCCAAGAATCACTGAATGTATGGAAATGGCAGCTCCATAACAAAACTAGGGGAGAACAGGAGAAAAAGAAACTATGGCAGAACAGCTTGAGTAAATCCAAGATATCCACAAAGTAAGAACAGAATATAAACATTCCTCAGATTATTTTCCCATCTGCTATAATAATAATTTTTTCTTGGAATAAAACCAACCAAACAATAATAAAATAAACCAAAACCTCACCACCAACAAAGAATTAGTACCAAACAGTTACTGAGCAGTAAACAAATCAATATTACTAGCAAGAACTTGTTAAGATTCACACTGGCAATGCAAATATATGTCCTCTACTAAAGGTTTATCTGATCAGCAGATAGGGAACAATCCACAGGAGAACTGTCTCCACCAAACTTAGTTCTTCCTAACATCGCAAATAAAAAAGTTAGGCTACTACTCACCTTGATTTGCAGTCCCCTGAAGAGTTTTGGCTTATCACTCCTGACAAAAGCTACAGTTTGGAGAAAAGAAAGAAAATCAAATTCTTCTCTACTAGCATAAAGTAGATTTACATCAAATTAGTATTCCCCAAATTATTTTTTTTGAATTATGCTTTAGAAGATATTTTAATGTTAAAATCTTAGTACCTTCACAAAATTAATAATACCAAACTTATTATGCCAAAGGAACACCTATTTTTGCTAGTAATCCAAACAAGAATTCTATTTGCTCGGATTTTCCTTGAACACCAGTGCAACTGTGTCAGGCAGTTTATCTGCACGTACAACTGACAGCCTTCAGCAGACTGGCCCATATGCTGCTGCTACGCAAATGTGAGGAAAAGCGTTGGAGCGATCAAAATCTGGCTGAGGATAAGCTTTGTGAGGGAGGCTGAATGTGACACCCATCTCATCAACACACTCCACACACGCTGCAGCTCTGCGGGGGACAGGGCACACAGGAAACTGTGGGGAGAGGTGTTATTCTGGTGAACAAGACAGACAATCTTGTCTTGCAGAGATCTCTGAGATTATGTGTTGAAAACCAGCAAGAAAACAAGGCTAGAAAACAGGAAGAGAAGCTGGTATCTCCTCTTCTCTTGACACTCCTGAAGGCAGCTGGCATCAAAGCTCTATGGGCTACATGGAGAGAAGGCCAGGTCTGAAGTGGGCTGCTGCTGCACAACTCCTCACGTGCAGCACATGTCAGCAGGCAGCAGGTATTAACAGCACAACCCAGGCCTTGCATTAACCTTAACTTTGAAAAGACAATATGAAGTATTTCAGGACAAAATGTGAGCATAATCCCCTATTTTGAAGCACTTCACCTTAATGAATGTGTTCTAAAAGTATTTAAAATTTATTTCAAAAATAGCAGTCCTCATTCCTTCTTACAGTCAGGTTGTGCTAAAAGCTGAATTTAGTATCTGTATTGACATTAAGTGGATTCAGGATGCTCCTGCAGTACGTCAGTAGCATCTCCCCAAGGATGAACACTGTCAGTATGGACTGACTCCTACAAGGGTGCCAGCTGCATGTTAAAGCTGCTTTTTCAAGGTTAGACAACAATGAATCTCTCACAAATTGCAGTGCATCCAGCTGGTGCATGGAGATGCGTGCAACCTCAGGACTAATGTTTCATACTGCTTGACAAAGCGTAGTGCTTTCCTCAGTAATTGCAGAGATATCCCCTGGCATCTTTATACCTATCTTCACATTACTGCAGACAGTTACCTTAACACTTTCTCAGCATGGTTAGACAGAGTGGCACTTATTTTCTTCTCTTCCACTGAGCTCCCAGTACAGATCAAAATCATATACTCTGCTTTCTGCCCCAACCACTACACAGTATAAACAAGGTAAAACAATACCAATGGCCCATGGAGCTGCCAGACGTACCAGGCCCCTGAAGAAAACAAGATTTTGTCTTTATTCTTTCTACAGGACTATACACAAACGTCATATTACATTATGCAATATGTAATACATACATATGTATGTAATTGTTATACACAGCTTACATATGTAAGCTGTGTATAACAATTTCAATAGCCCAAAATAACCAGTACTTGCTCACATACTGCAGTTTGATTCTGATTTAAACTCAAAGACATATTTTCAACTTCAGTTTTTCCCATGCCCTTGTGACATGTTGTCTTGACTGTCATCAAAAGAAACATGCAAAAAAAAAGCAGCAAAGAAATTTCTTTTTCTTTGTTAAGTCCACAGACTGTTGAAGTGTTTCTGGAGGATTTTTTCCACATTTTTCTTCAACTTAAATCTAAAGCTGAAATCAGGGCTTTATATGAAAAGGGCCCTAGGGCTTTTTATGAAAAGAAGGTTGTAAGAAGCAGTCAGTACAGTGGGTAACTAATTGCAAAATGTTAAGAGAGCATAGTAAAATAGATAAAGTTTCTGAAGCAAATCTGAACTCTGGAACTCAACTGTATTAAAAAATAGCCTTTGGGAGGGACCTCAGGTTACAGCACTTTAAGCTTGTAACAGGTGTGAGGATTTGTTACTTGAGCGACAGATGAAATCTCATTTGGACATGAGAGGCTGTTCTCTGGCTGCAGTGTTGCACTGAACAAGCTCACATAAAGTGGAAACAGCATTAAGTGGAAGAAGAAAGTATTCTGTAGGCAGCATTACACTCTGCCACATTAAAAGTAGCTATTACACACTTGTATCAATGTCAAATGTCTAAATCTTCTGAAAGCTGAAGCACTACAGAACATTTTTCCTAAAATTTTAGACAGCTGGAACAAAATTAGTTTCTGTTATGGCATATTTATTTCTAATGCTGATCATAGTGACTTTCTGCATCACTCACTTGAATTTGCAATGCAACAAAGAAAAACACTCAACGTACAAATAACTTAATTTGTATATTCTGAATTTTGGAAGCTAAAATCAGAAACTCACATACTGACGTGCATTAAAAACACAGATTATCCCATCAAACACTTTTTTTTCTTTCCACAAAATCAGTCCTTGAGTTGAATCAGCAGCCTTTGAAATGATGGGGTTAGGAAGTCAGATGCAGCTACAGTGCAAATTTTGGGACACACGACTGCTTGCTTATCATGGGATGTGGTGCATATGCTCCCCCTTCACATTGCCCCAACTGTTCCCCCTTTATACCCTGACATCAACAATGCTTCTTACAGTTCTGCGTCTGAAGGGTACTTGCACATCATCTATCCACCATTATTTAGTAGTTTGGTGTTTAATACTAAAATCCCATCCTAGCTATCTCCCCATTTTCTCCTCTCTGTAGGAGCTTTAGAAATTACACACCACAGAGAAACAAGCCTTCCTCAAACCCATCCAGGGGTGAGCAGGAGAGGCATTTTCCACTGTGACTTCTGCAAGATGAACTCTGAGATTGGTGCCATGACCCCATGTTCTGGTGAATTAAACACCAGACCAGAAGTCAGAGCTATTCTCCAGACACCTTTGCAAAATCACTTCACCATATGCTCCTATAAACCATGAGCAGTACCAAAGCACTTCTGTTGGAAGGCACTCCTGAGATGTTCCTGAAGAGCAGACTGGATTGCCACACAATCAACTACAACTACAAGGTCAGAGAAGGATCAAGTGTGTACGAGCATTTTAAAGCCTGGCCCGCATTGAACAGTGCTTTTAAAGACCTAAAACCAGCCTGTACCCACATATGAACACAGTAGAATGGAGAACTCTGCTATTGTTATAATGCCCGTTTGTTTCAATACAAAACAAAGTGGTGTTACAAGAAAGTCTGTGCAAAGTAGTTTGTTGGAATTAAATCCCAGAATCCTAAGTGGAGACTATTAAGGAATCTAAGAATCACTGTGGCCCAAAGGGCAAGTCTGTGCAGACACACACACCTGCACTGTTCTCCTACAATAGGAGCAGCAGCACACAGCATAAGAGAACTTCCTGACCCAAGGACACACCACCACACCTCCCCAAGCAGAACAAACAGTTGTTCTGAGTTAACTTGAATAAAGAGCAAGTGTAATATTACTTCAGATAAGCAAAAGGGTAGTCTGCTTGCTTGGCCATGAATTATTAGACACAAGCCGTTTGAAAATAAGAAATTTTACTAGAGACACAGCATTGTGCATAATGTTGCAGAATTTTACATAAAAAAGGCACAAAGGACTTGACCATACAGACTTGACCATTTTGAACCTGAAATGAACTTGAATTAAAAAACATTTTATTGAGGCATTGCCAATTATCAAGTGTTAAATCTGTGAAAGAGAAAAGAAACCAAAATGAAAGGTAGAGTAAGAGAGGGACATTTTGTGAAGACAGGAAATTCCAACATTTAATAATGCCACCAATAGCTAAGCATTGCTAAGACAATTGGCAATATTTGCTAAAAATGTGCATATGTAAATCACTGGGCAAGCCAAAAGCATTAATGTCTTCCCTTAGACTCTTTAATAACTTGTTTTGGGGACAAATACATGCTCTGCAGTTTTGAAGATGGTATGAGTCTGCTTCAAAAGTCACCATGAAAGCCTAGCAAAAAGGCTGAACTACAGCACACAGCAAGCACTTATTTACATTTTAATGACTATAGCTCTGAACCTTTTGCGGACCTCTGTTTGAGATAAAAATTTAAATTTAAGAATTCATATGGAACATCAATAACTACTATTTGTAGTCTCCTAATCAAGTTACAATGCAGCTGTTCATGATTTTATAAAAAGCACCACATGCTTTCATCAATGAATCCAAGACAGAGTGCCAATCAAGCCTGAAGAAGAAACCTCAAAAAATCCCAAAGACAGGGTACTTTGTATAAGCAGTTGGGCAAGAGGCATTTCTGAATCTGAAGGAAAGTATTGTTTTAATTTGCGAGTCATCTGTTTATGAAAGATTATGTTAAAAGTAATGCATGTCTCCCACTACAATATCTGTATTTCTTAGCAAGAGTTTTAGTAATGCTTTTATCTGTGCACGATTGAAGGTTAATAAAATTTTCTAATCTTCTTTCATCAGTATTTATGAATTACAGATTAAAATAACTAGGAAATGAGTGATCTTACCTCATACAATACAATCCCATAAGAAATTACATTTTATTAGCTAAAAGAATCCCCCTCACACTTGGAGAACTTGGGTGATATAATAGTGCTGACTGACTCTGAAGTCAGAGGATCTCATGTAGCTGCACACTGCAGGAGTTCAAGGATTAAGGACCTTGTTTCTAGAACAGATTTGCTGGGAGCACATCCATTTCTTAACTAAAAGAGTCACACAGGGAGAGGTGAGAATTATTTTATTAAAAAAAAAGAATGGAGAGAAATATGAAAGGAATGTTCAATGAAAAAAACCCAGTCTAATTCAGTTTTTTAAACAAATGCAAGAATATAGGAGTCTAAACACCGATCCCCTATCTCATCATGAACAGAACACAGCTGCCACTGAAAAGTCAACTTAAAACAAATATGCTAGATTAATCACTGACCCAGCTAGTTCATTATTCTATTTCAGAGCCTTAGTTTTATGGATGTCAGCCAAAAACTGTCACATTTTGTGTTACCTGGTATATAAAGGTATCGCTTCATCTATGAATCTTGTCACTTAGGTTTTTAATATTCTGCTTCGATGGAGTGCTTATTTTAAATGACAAATATTTAAGAACAGTTTTATACAGAACAATTTCAAAATCTATGTAATATAGGAATGAATTCTGGAGTACAGCATTTAAATAGAGCAATTTTTTTAAAAAATTTATTTATTTACTGAATTTAAAAGAGACATACAGAAACGTGGTCTCTTACCAGACTTATCTGAAAAACCTAATAGATATCCTTGGCCATCTTCACAAAAGCATTTTGTAGTTTGGTGCGACACTACAAACAATAACACCCAGTTCAAGACTGAGATAATCTTGCTCATAACCAGACTTTTTCATCCTCTTGCTGAGGACTAGATTTTTTCCATCACTTCTCACTCCTTTGCTTTCCTAGTATATACAAATATATTCCATATGTAATGATTCTCACATTTCAGGCACACAGGTGTATTCAGCAGTTGTTTATAGGTTAAGCTTACATAACCAGTAATTTTGAAAGAAACTTTGATAGAGAAGGACCATAGAATATTGCATTTAGTAACCGTAAGCAACCCACAGCTTCTTCCAACTGTGTAACTTTTACAAACTCTTATTAATTCAACTCATTTCAATCCTTAACTATTTAATATGTGAATCTCATAATAAAAAATCCAACGGCAACAAAAAAACCCCAACAAAACAACACTGTTTATCCTTTGGCCAAATAAAACATAATCCAGAAGTAGTCTGAGACACATCAAGTCTGTGGGACTAAGCCAAGTGACAAAACAATTTATGCATTTACTTAAAGGTCAAGACTTCACAGTTACATACAGGAATAACATACACTAATCAATGTAATTCTAATATATACACAGTCCTGCAATTAACAGTGCCATTTTGTGTATATTCTGGGGAGAAAACGCAAACAAATGGTAACAAAACCCTCAGAGAAGCTATAGAAAAGGATTCAGTTATTTGTGATGAGACGTTGTCAGTGACAGGCTACACAGTTCAATGAAGTCTACAAAGACAATGCTTCAAAAACAGCAGCATGACCTTCAGGAAACCTAACTTCCATAGCACATGTCCAAGTGAAAAGCTGAAATAAAAACACTTCTTGAATGTAAATGTCTTAAGAGGGAGACATTAAGTACTGTTTCTGTTAAAAGTTAAAATAAAGGACAAAATCTAAGTATTCTGAGTTTAATACTAATGTGAAGACAAATACCAGCTGGAAGAATATATTCTACTGCTTTTTAAAATTTCTAAGTATGCTTCTAGTATATATCCCATCTTCCAACCTGTTCTAATACCCTAGCAGTAAATTTGGTGAAGATAAATTTAGATTGAGTAGCTGCAGAAATTGATGATGAAAAGACAAAAGAGAAATTTAAGTGCTTTACTCAGTCTTTTTTTAATTCTTACCGTACCAAATAAAAACTGGTAGTCAAAACAGAGATCCTACTTAAAAAAACAATGAAATTTATCCAGTCACTTGTAAAAGTAAGCTATATGATTAATGGAATGTAAATATTTGAGGAGGTTTAGATAATCAAGAATTGAAAGAAAAAAAACCTAGTCACAATTTTCAAGTTTTTCCTTTTGCACCATTTCAAGTCTCTGGAACAGGTTTCAAGATGTGCACACAGCAGGAATTGAGGGCCATTCCCTGCAAGGACCTACATATCAAGATAACTGAGGACATAATGCAGGCTGGAGTCAGGCTAACCTTTTCCTTCAAACCTATGGCTCAAATAAGCACTTAACTGTTACAAATCTAGAACCATAAAGCGGCTGAGTGAATGGGCAACAACAGTTGGGAATGTTTTTATGTTTGCTAAATTTGAACCGTCATGGACATAATATGGACTCCTGTGCTAACAAAGTTAATCTCCTCATGTCCCTCAAGTAGGACAAGTTATTTAAAGAATTTTTATTTTGACATTTTAAAAAATGGAAAAGAGAAAACAGCTTTGCTCTGGTCTTGTAGTTGTTCAGCTCAACTGTGCGTGGGAGGAGGTGGCAGGCAAGGGTACAAAGCAGCACAACTTATGTAAATTGTAACCTGTATTAAAACCTCTTTTTTCCCCCCCTCTGTTTGTCAGCCAGCCTTCAAATCGGGAGGTATTGACACTTCCCATGGTAGATGGAGACATGCTGTTTGTGCAACTTTTACTTCTAAAGCTAGATTAGTACTTATGTCCAACTACGTCCAAAGTACAGTATTAGGGTCCTCATTACAGGAAAAAACCCCAAAATAACCGTAGTAACTGCTATCACCTAAGCTCTTCCTTAATTTAAAAGTCCAGTTTGAAATTTCTCACAGGTTCTTTTCCTGCAGCTTCCTCCCACCAGACACTGATGGTACTCATTTTCCTTTTACACTACTGTATTCCATTCCCGTTAGTTGACTGTCATTATCCACTGGTAAAACAATTATATGGCAGGATCTGTGAAAATAAAGTCGTTCCATAAGTGCACAATATAATTTCATCTATCAATTACTGGAGACCAGTTCTATGAGTCTCAGGTCAATGCACCTTTACTGATATAATATACTAAATTTATGACTATTTGTAATAGTACTTGAAAGTACATTTTGTCATTCAGCTGTGACAGTATTTCAGATTTGAAGGAATACTAGTGGCTTTACTTACCCTGGACTTGAGGGAACCTTCCCAATTTTCATCCACATACTTCTAGGACAGCTCCTGCATAAAGCTGTAATAATAAACAGAAGCTGTTAATGACAAAAGTAAACTAAATTACTAGTTTATTTATAGTGTGTTATCTGTTGAACAATTTTTCTCTGAGAAGACAATATGCTATTCTGTTAATGCCAATTACAAGTAAGATCCTAGACAGAATCACAGTTCCAGACCTGTCTCTGATTTAGGCAACAACTGTCTGTCCACTCAAGATACATGATAAGTTTCATTCATTATACTAAAAATGTAAAAAGAAAAAAAGATCATTTGAGATATACTGTTGGTATAAGCAAAGTTTCATTTAAAAAAATGCAGTTGGACATGTTACAATGGGAATTATGGGCTAGTAATAGGAAAACTATTTCTTCCTTCCCAAAAATACTAACAAAATCTCATTAAATGAAATTTTAATTTCCACTTTAAACCCAACTTGGACAGTGGAATACTTATAATAAAGATAAGGCAGTGACTTCTCATTTGGGCTGTTGGTTGATTTTAGTTAATTGTGTTTGCAGAAAGAGAATAGATCACATTAACAGGCCTTAGGTGAAGTAATATGTACAGGCTGGGCTAACTTGGATACTTGCACTTAGATGTCAATCACTTCTGTCATCTATGCAAGATACTCAGATTCAATCTTCTTAACATATAAGTTAATTTCAATTTTATATAATATCTACATTTAAAAACCCTCCACATAATTATCTTGCATACTGTCATATTTTTAGACTATTTTGAGATGTTTTTTGCAACATGCAAATGATTCTACAGTTTGCTGAATCTTAAATAAATTAACAACAGATTTTCCAGCTACTAAAATAGAACTTCGTACTCCAAAGTTACGCATTTTAATATTACACATAGTATATATACTATATTTATAATACTATATACCAAATCACATCCTTCTAAGCCTTAAACCCCACTATTTATAGATAAACAGACAGAATGAGCTTAATTTAAAAAATTTTAATTTAATTCATTACCTTTCATAGACAATTAAAACCTCTGCTTTCATTTTCTTTTAGACAGTGTTTTCATAACAAATGTGCAAGTCAGAATATAGAAAAATATACCCTTACTGAAATTAAGTAAATTCACATTTCACTTAAAATATGAACTGTGAACACAAGTAATTAAAAGTAACCTTCATGAACCACTCTGAAAAAGCAAACCACACATGATACAGAAATCTCAAAAGACAATTTTATTAACATTTCGTCACCTACCATATGGAGGCATTACGGACAGCCAGAAATACATGTTCATTTCTGAATATTCAAATTCTGAATTCAGGTCAAACTCAGTATTTGCTTAAATACTATGAATTAGAACCTAAGAAATACTCTAACCATTTGCAGGGAATTACAACTTCTCTCTTGGTGTGAACTAATCAGTAATCATTACTTCCATGGGAAACTGAAAAGAGAATGTTACACTCCATTATCTGTTCAGAACGGCATCTCAGAAATTTGCTGAACTACAGATATATTTTCAACTAAACATTGTATTTAAGATAAAAACCTAAGATTTGACTGTTAAAACCCAGAACTACTATGAAACAATACTCAAGAGATCAAAAATACCAGATTTTTTAAAGCTTTTTCACCACCCAAATAAAGGTTTTTAATTAAAAAAGGCAGCGATAAACAGCTCAGATACGAGCTTGCATAATTAAAGTTCCTCTGGAATTAAAACATGAAGTAATTACAATGATGAAGGAAACATGGAATAGTGGTTTATAAACTTCACTTACCTTGTCTCATTCTTTAAAAAACATTCTACAATTCTATCAGCAATACTAGATTTACATATTCCTTTGCACACCCATTAATCCACTGAACATTTATACCGATTTCTCTGATACTGATGGTTATCTGCGTTTCTCTGTCAAGAAGTCAGTATAAAGTAGACACAGGAATAAATAGCCTTCTATCTAGTTAATTACCTATTTTATGTAAATCTATCATACGCTAAGTACACTAAAATTTAGGACAACAGTAAAATGGCATTTTTAAATTCTCATTACTGCAAATTATTCTTAGTCCTTTTTTTTCCTTCCAACAAAGATTTTTATGGAACAACATCACTGTAGGAATCTAATATATGTAAGACATTTTGTAACTCCTGGCCAATATCTGACAGAAATTTAACAAAGAAAACAGCTCAATCATTGATGTCTAAATTTTGAGCTTGTAATTCTGCCATAATTGAAACCCAACTGTTCTGGTAAAAAAGGTTTAGATTCACGCTGGGACAAACAGCTGCTCTCTCAATGGCTAGACCAGAAAAAAAGAAGAATCAGCTGGCTTAATTTATAACTCTAAACAAAGGTGTCTTTTGCAAAAAAACCCAGGTTTATTTGCATCACTTAGCCCACCACAAAAGCCTAGATGTTAATGTCTGCTGCTGCTACCATCTCATTGTGTCCAGAGCAGATGTTCTCCAAATTTCCTAGTGAAGGCAGTCACTGTGTTCAAGTATTAATAAGAATGACGTATCACTCATCATGGAGGCGCACAAACATCTCGAGACAGTTCATTACACAACGCTTAAATCATGAGTCAGTTCATTTTAAAGTAATGCTTCACTTGTTTTAGTGCTCATGAAAGTGAGTTTAGTACTAAAAGAAATGAAATGGACTCTCTAAACTATTACTAGTGTCCATGTTAACATCCAAAACAAGTGCTGTTACGATTTCCAGGCTGATTCATGTCTGCGTCTATAAAAAGAACTTAGCTTTTTTTTCAACATTCTAATAGCATGTTTTCTAAGGTTATTGTGACAATATCTGAACTTTTCCCTCATCTTTTCCAAAGCATGAACTTGAGTTCAGTTTCATTCAAAAGTTTTTGGAAAGCACCTGAAACTCTTGTAACAGTTCATACTGATGCAATCAGGATGGCTCTTCACAAGTGAAGAGACAAATCACATTTTATTGGTCATGTCTGCTTTAATGATGAAAGAGAGTACTATTTATGCAGAATAACACTATTTACATAAAAATTGTGCTAGCTAAAAATATGCATTGTAAAAATAAGGAACTTTAACTTACATCAAAGAAAACATTTCAGCTGATATTAGGAAGGGAAATGAAGCAATTTTTGCAAGACACAATTCCAGTAGTGCTTCATTTATACATTGATATGGTATTGTTATCACAGTTGCTCATGGTGAAGACTCCAGAAGAAAAGTGACATTCCTGCTACGTAACCGTTAATGTTTATAACCAAAAAGGAATTCAGACTAAAATGAACTGTGCAAAGTGGTATTGAACAGAGATTGCTCCTTGATCGTCATAAAATTATGTTAGATCAAAGGTGACAAAAAAGTTTCATAAAATACAGCAAGTTATACCTAATTTTACTTCTAAGACACTTTTGCTTTGCACGCTGCTTTCTTCTAACTACAGACTAAGGGTGACCCTTCCTGACACAGGTTACAAAGCGTCATTCAGACTGGATTTGTACAGCTGTTTGTAATCAGCTGAAAAAAATACAGTACCAGCATGTCTTAAAACATGAAATGAAACAGGCTGTTAAGGCAGAGCCACAAAAGGCTCAATAGCTACCTTATGGTACCTGGATTCTCTCCAATATGTGCGTACTGTCCTCTCCTAATATCAAACAGTTTCAAAAATATAGTAAAGTTCTGAGAACAAGCAGAAAAGCAAACTTATGATTACAGCTAAATCTCTAGAATTTTCACTTGCCTCAGGTACAAGATTATCTCCCACTAAACATTTAATAACAACTCTCTTTCCAATGTAAACTGTTTTTATGAAATTCACTGCAATTCTAATTTCATATTATGATATAAGCAGGTCTGCAGAAAACAGCTCCTCATCTCCTATCAATTTCAAAAAAATTCAGGAAAAATATGGATGTTATTATTCTTAATGGCCAAAGTTTTTTGGTATACGCAAAATGGTACTGTTGAAAAATAGGGTAAATTATCTCTTTTATGAAAGCATGCAAATTAATTTTTACTGTGTTCCATCCACACACTCAGAAAGCAAAACAGGTTAATTAATATTTGTTCTTCTGAGAAATTTATAACAAAAAGAGATTTTGTTGAAAGTTGATTTTGCTTTTTCCTAAACTCTTCTAACTAGCAGTTCCTTTGTGACTTTTACTAGAAAACTAATCTTCTAAACTAGAAAACTTTAAAAGAATATACACTGAGATACGAACTATAAAATATTTTTTATGGGAGAAAATGTACTTATATGGACAGCTCAAGGTTTTCAAAATCACTCTTGTCTTTCTTTTTCCTGGAGGCAGAACATGAGTAAGAATCTGTGGGTTAACAGGGAGAAGTCAGAAAGCCTCACTGCCAGGAACATTATGAATTACTGCTCTGTAATACAGAAAGCCAAGTAAGTCATTGCTACACTCACACATCATTCTGAACTGATGTCATCAGTAAATTTAGCAACAAAGCAACTTCTACCACTGACAGCTCATTATCCTGTGAAGGGAGATGCCTAACTCTAAAGAATAGTGTGGAAACAGTCTAACAGTCAAAAACCAGTTTTGTGAATCAGTGCTATTCCTGTGATTAGTGATATGTATTGCAGGCAAATTGCTCTGAACAAAGCTGAAGCGGAATCTAAGGTCTCATTTATTTGCAGGGAAGGAAATTCCAACTGAATATAAGGGTGTAAAAAAGTCACAATGACAGTGGTTTAAGCACTGAAATAATTTACTAAGAAAGGACTGTATAATCTGCATTCTTGGAGATCCTCAGAACTTCGAGTTCTGCTTTGAGTAGGAGACTCAAAGGAGACTTTTTATTCTGTACATACAAAACATAGTTGTGCATTACTATTATATTCTTCAGCATACAGGAAATATGTCTTCTATCACTATTTTTGGTGTTAAAGATATCCTCCTTGCAGAATTCTATAAACATTTGTGCTGTTTAAATCCAATAACCACTGAAAAGTTCCAAAACAACTTCTGCTCCTGGCAGACTATTTTTATTAACTTTGGTCTCTGAAATATTTGGTGTGGTGTAAGGTCATGTGAGCAAGAGATCTAGCACAAGGGTGACAGAGAAAAAGCAGAAGCTGAGCAACCGTTGACTTTAGATCTCTGGAGCTGTAGCCTGGATTAGGTGGTGTGAATACACAGTTTGAGTGGGGGTGAAGGGCAGAGTGGAATAGAGAAGGGTGGCAGAAAAAGGGTTCCTACATACAGGCTCTCACTTGGACCTAGTCAGAATTATGCAAGCCAAAGAGTACAGACCGGAAGTTAACAGGTCAAGTTTCAGTTCTGGACTATACCACTGATTCTATCTAAGCACCTACTTACCTCTGGAAGTAGAATCCCTGAACATCTCTTTTATTCTCCAGAGTCTGTGCTTTTGTTAAAAAGCAAAGCATCTTAGAGTTGCAAAGAAAACAGTGAGAACAGATCTCATGAGGTATTTGACCTTGTGCATTTCATTATTTTGAGAGTTTTACTTTTTGAAGTTTCTTCAACAAATGCATAGTCAAATGCCAGTACTTTATCTAGATGAAGGTCAGCCCTAGTTATCTAAACCCATTCCATTCACCAGCACAGATGCACATCAACAACTGAAACTCACATTTAGCAAATTCACATTTATAGTTTCCCTAACCTTCTTTTTTTCATTGATAAGATTAGATAGAGCTCTTCCACGGGTAAGGCTTACCCTATTACAGACAGATAACATATTTTATCTTAGTTTATCTGACAGAGATGAACGCTTGGTGAATCTGAGCCAAACAAAAGACAGTAAATTTCTGTCTCAGGCATTGACTAGTTAGCTGCACCTTCCTTATCTAGGACTACTGCTTGTCAACATTCATTTTCATTGCCAATAGCATCATGTACATATTAGGGAAGGGAAAGCGTACATGGTAAAGTTCTTGAGAAGGACATCAATTGCAGCACATTTTTAGTACAAGGAATGGTTGTGAATAATATTTTGAAGCAACAGTACTGGTAAGAGACTTTCTCAATTAGAGAGAACAATATCGTCTCAGTTCCCCTAAATTCTTTATCAATATAGCCCATAAAATCATTCCTGTATGAACTGTATGGGACACCCAGTTAATGGCAAACTTTGAAAGCAGATCATATGACATATTAGTCTTACCTACAGAGCTCTGATTATTTACTTGAATGTTAAATAAAGTATGCTGTCATTGAATCACACTATTTTTGGAGTCACACTGGCTAGAAAACCAATGAATTTGAGCCATTTTTATGTAGCATGTTAGAAATAAGGAATACAGTTATGTAAAAACACAATTTGATTTTTTACAAAGTAGCCAAGACACTTTACAGAACACATCAAAAGACAGAAAAAGATGTGGGTCTTGACAAACAGCTAGAAGAAGTAAACTAAAATTCTAATTAATTTCTGTAAGCATTGATATGACTTACACTTACTTTACATCGCTGAGATGTCAATGAATTCTAACCAGTTCTCTGTTTTTAACCATTGAGTTGAAAACCAGAAGTTCCAAAGAGAGTGGAACTATTCACATTAAGAGGCTCTGGCAGAACAAGGCAGCAGTCAACAGCAATTTGAGTATAGCACTTTAATTAGTGAAATGAAAAGAAAAAAACCAAACCTGAAACATGAATGTAAATTGGGTCACATAGGAGTAGCCTGAAGCATTAAAAGCACTTCATGTTATTCTACTTCAAATAATTACTGTGAGTTTTGTAAACTATTTTTTGAGTTTTAAAATGTAAGTCTGAACAAGAATGTCACCTTATTCTATTCCTCCTTATAATTCATAAGAGCACATATTTAGGAATTCTAAGGGTGGAGTTTTAAGAAAGCTTTCAGTTTGTTTTGCTGTGGTTTTTTTAATAGAAGAAGCGCCTAGTCATTACACCTGATGTCATGTTTTCTAAGTCACCAAACACTTTAACGTTATAACATGAAAAATACTTGACAGTAGAAATTTAAAATGCTAAACTTCAACACATATTAATGAGCAAAATATATTTTTCAAAGCTCCATTTAGATATATTGATAACTTTTATGGGTTGTAGCAATCCTGAACAGTGCAACTGCGAAATTTAATGTATTGAAAATTTTATCACAGAGTTGATTTTTGAAATCAATTTGGATTTTGACATGCATATATTGTTGAGATAAATCTGAGATTATAATACACAATTAACGGGATATGCTTATAGCTATGTCTGAAATGATCACACAGCCTAAGTAAAGCTGCAGATGGAGTGCAGCTATTTTCAGCTACTGCAAAATATGGACAATCTCTCCTGCTACTACAATTTCACGCACAGTTAGTTTCACCTCCATTTCATCCTTCTATGTTTTACACACCAGCAGTACTCTGCATCTGACAGACTGAGGCTTAAAACTTGCAGCTGTCTAAAGCAATACTGTTTAAGCTAGCTTCTGAATTAGTGTGAGACTGCATACAAAATCTCTAGAGGAGGAGAAAATAACCAAAACATTTTTCATTTTACCCACAGTCCAATTATGAAGTAATTAAAATATTTCACTGGACAGGTGTCAGCAGAAGTTCAGAGCAAGACAAATTCTGTGTAACAAGAATATCTCACAGCTATTTTCCACAACGTCAATTCACAAACTACTGGACCAGTAACAAGAGCAGGATTAATAAATACACTTCTTTCAAGGCTATGAAACAGTTCAAATCTGTAAACATCTCATTCGAGGTTGCACTGATACTATGCAGCATGAAGTATTTTTAGGCCTGAAGGTATTTCACAGATCATTTGTGAATAGCAGCAATTACTTAAAAATTCTCAGATAGATGTGCTATTACCTTTAATTTTAAATTCTCATTTAGAACTCAGGCACAAGTCATGCAATAAACTAACTCTTGCTTTCCCTATTTCTAGTATTTGCCACATACTTGCAAAGAGAATTAAATTAAAAGTGTGAAGCCTGTCCCGGAACTCCAGTAGGTTGCAAGTCTGTTTGTAGCACAGACAACCAACCTGCTGTGCCACCTCATGGGAAGCAATACCTGCTCTCATAACGAGCAACCTACATCACAAACTGGAATGTAGTCACGGCTTTAGCAAAACCAGGAGCAACACTGCTCTGGAGCTCAGCAACATGTCAGGCTGCTAATCAGAAAGTCAAACATCTTACATTGAGATGCAGGTTTTCAGAGTAAGATGAAAAATTCTACAAGCCAGAGGGTAGAAAAAAAAGCTTTAAAGTCTGTCAATATTAGGAAACTACTAATTATTAATTCTCTGCCAGTCTCAGACACTTGCTTCTTGATACTTAATATATTGTATCTAACACTGTAATCAGTGGTTTTATTAAAAATTAAAGGTAGACTTTCTTTTTTAAATATTAGGCTGAATTTAACTGACAGGAGAAACCTGCTAGATTTCCTCATTAATTTCATGTTGTCAGTTATTTCACTATCTCCTAGCCATTAAAAATAATTTCAGCATCTCTCCTCCTTGAAACCTCTACTTTCCTGATGAT
The DNA here is from genome assembly GCA_013397815.1 of Aleadryas rufinucha. NCBI lineage: Eukaryota > Metazoa > Chordata > Aves > Passeriformes > Aleadryas > Aleadryas rufinucha. The sequence continues at coordinate 162,497 of VZTH01015603.1, read as the reverse complement.
TGATTTGTCTTCACTATATTCTAGAACACTCTTAAATTACCACATATTAGAAAACATGTATTCTTTTCAAGAACTCTAAAAATTCTTCATTGATAACATACCTTAAGGAACACAGATATTTATTTACTACAGATAAAGGTTTCACCTTAGTTTAACTGCCTGAAGCACAGCATGAGCTCTGAGAGAGATCATTCCCCAAATATCCAGCTGTTCTCACTGCTGCAGGATGGAGTTGAGCAGTCCTGCTTCGATCAGGTTCGTGCCACTCCAGGAACTGACCTGGAGGCTGCACCAGCCTTTTATTTCTCAGGACTGAATTAAGCTATCCTGGCCATTACGCTACAGGTCAATGACCAAGCAGGAGCTCACTCTCCTTATCCTCTTCTTTTGCCCTCTTCAAATACCATGTGTCTTCCTCTTAAAAGAAGCTCAATGTAGTTCCCAAATATAGTCACATCACACCAGAGAAGGGCTGCCAAAGAACCGAAGATCCCCCTGTTGGTACAGGGCCATTCTTTTACGGCAGTATGGCAAGTCTGCAAATCTAGACCCTGTAGATGTATACTGGGCTACGAATAAACGCTGTGTTTTCCTCTTGAAATTATAATCCAGATTCTCATATACTTTTTTAAATGAAAAGTTTCATAAACATAACATGTTAAATTATTCCACAAGGGATTTGGTCCAAAACTCACCTTTCTAGTTTCCAGCTGAGCTTCTTCTTGGCAGCACTCCCTGCAGAACGGATCCAACTGATTCAGATTGAACTGCCCAAGAAGATTGCAAGAACTGCACAGCAAGTTACTGGAGAAGCCCAGCTCTCTGCAAGCTTCTGATGACAACTGTGCTCCATAAACACTTACCTGAAAGTCAATACAATGTTACACTTTAATATTAACATTTTTTTTAAGACGACTTTAAATGCTTTAATGATTAGAAAGAACAAGTAAGTCTCTTGTGATTGTTTTACAGAAATGCCTAAATGGTCAGCCCAAGGATTCAAAATACCACCCGATTTTGAAGGAGGGTCTTAAACCAAAAGGGAATTGTGGACACTCATAATATGTACATTTCAAGGTATCAGACCTGCTAAAATTTATACACACTTCTGATAACTCTACTGCTTTCCTATTGCTAATTCCAAGTTAAGAAAAAACCCAAAGGTAATGAATCAGCTGAAATGCACACGGCTACAGCTTTCCAAAGCCTCCTCTTCAAAAAGAATTTTGGTAAGTTTCGTATCACTGAAAACACTCTTGGAAAATAATGTAACAGCTAAGCTCAGGAAAAACACAACCAGGAAGTGATGAAATTAACCAAACTGCTCCACAAGACATACAGGTAGGATTTTAATTTCATGTTTGCATTAATATTACAGGAAAATTGCATATACTATAAGTGGAAGTGCAGATAAAAACCTGCAATTCTGATTTATTAGCAATACATTACAATAGGCAATTCAATTACATGGCTTCTATGTAAAACACCAGTTCTGCTTTTTACAGGCAGAAAAATAATGCAACCAATCACAACACTTAAATGGTATTTGGATTTTGTTCTCATAGAATCACTAAGGTTGGAAAAGACTTCTAAGGTCATCATTGAGTCCAATCATTAACCCAGCATCACAGTGTTCACCCTCAAACCCTGTCCCAAGTGCCACATCCACATTCCTTCTGAACACTTCCAGAGATGGTGATTCCACCACTTCCCCAGACAGCCCATTTCAGTGCCTGATTACCTTTTCAGTGAAGAAATTATTCCTAATATCCTATCTAAACCTCCCATTGTGCAACCTGAGGCCATCTTCTCTCATCCAATCACTTGCTACCTGGGAGAAGAGGTTGACCCCCACCACCAGGCTACACCCTCCTTTCAGGCAGTTGTAGAGACTGGTAGGCTCCCTCCGAAACTCCTTTTCTCCAGGTTGAGCTCCCCCAGCTCCCTCAGCTGCTCCTCACAGAACTTGTGCTCCAGACCCTTCCCCATCTCCACTGTCCTTCTCTGGACTCACTCCATCACCTCAATGTCTTTCTTGTAGCAAATTCACATTCCCACTTTTCTACACATGGATTTCTCACACCTTGGCTTAAAATCTTCCCTTCCAGCTGCTTGCTTTGGAGGGGAAAAAGTGACAGAGGAAATTAAGAAAAGAGAGAAAGAAGGCCGCTTTCCCAGATGCTTTTCAGTCTGGGTAAAAGACCTCAGGCAAACCCTGCTACATGCAAAGCACCAACAAAACAATCAGCACCACTGTGTTCAGAGATGAGTGACAGGGCACCAGCAAACTCAACTGGATGATAACAGATCAAGACTCAGAAGAGTTATGCTGGGCCAAACAGAAAAGTACAGAAGAAAAACTAAGTTTGTCATTGAGCAAAACAGACTTCTCTTCACATTCATGTATCATCCAATCCATGCAGCACACCCAATAAGTTAGAGACAAAACCCATTTCCTCTGCTGAAGTGGCCAACCTACAGCTGAAGGAAAGACACGTCATTTATGTGACAGAAAGTATTATGGAATTGGGAATTGGTAGAAAACACATTAGGTGCCTCATGATTCTGTTTCTCTGTATCTGCTAAAAAAAGAGTTAAAGCATGAACAGAGAAGTATAATACACACATAAGCTATTCTGAAATCACTATTCTGTCAGGCAGAAAGCTATTTTTCTTCTTCCTACAGGACAGGACACTGTAAAACAACAGGTAAGCAAAAATGGAACCCTGTTCTACTGCAACAATTTATCTTTTTTAGTATTTTTACTAAGGTATTTTGTTTTTTAAGTATTTAGTATTTATCTTTTTAAAATATTTATATTTTCTGAGGAATACTGACAATAAGAAATACAACAATGGCACAGTAGTATAAAAAGCCCCTGAGGAGCATTCCAAACACTGCAGAAGGTACATTTTAGTTATTGTTCACTTATTAAATTAATGATGGTAGCAACTAAAACAATTTTCTTGCACCTTGCTGCTTGCCATCCACCCCTTTGAAGCTTTACTGTCATCTTTTCACCACTTTTGAATCTGTTCACCTTGGAGCAATAACAGGGCTACTGGCATTGTCACTTTGCTTCCAGCAGCCTCACTCCTCACACCTTTGTCCAGCAGACCCCTACACAATCCGCGAATGTAAGGCCAATACTCTCCTGAGGACTTTTTTTCGGGTTGTGTGTGTGTGAGAAAGAACTAAACAAAACACTAACAGTGTATGAAAGTAAGTAAAGACTCCATTACATGGTAATTCCTCACTCAAGCGGTTTTGGTTACATAGCAAGCACCAAACACCTTGAGAATAAAACTATAGAGAAGTAAAGGAAAAAATAAATAGAAGAAGGTTTCTCTCCCTAATATTTTTCCTCAATTTTTAGTATCTTAACTATCATACTATCCTGAAAAAATAAATGTACTAATCATAATAAATGTCTCTGATTGGAACTGGAAAAAACCCCTCGCACTTCAGAAGGTAAATTCCCATCAGAAGAAGATAATTTCAGCTACTTAGCAAGTGATGCGCCTCATTTCATCGGCATTTTCTCCTTCAAAGCTTTGACTTCAAATACACGTTACACTGCTGCTTTGTTTTCACACCAAATAATTTACTATATTAAAACAAAGGCAGCACTAATACGAACTGTTTTAGGAAGAAGGTAGAAGCAGAGCGCAGTCTCCGACATGGAAAGCAAAAGAGTCGGCCACGGCCGCAGGAGCGGGAGGAGGCGCCCACGCCTCCCGCACCGGGACACGTCTCACTCCGCCTCGCCCGCCCTCACACCCGCTCTTTCTCTCAGGAACTGCAGCCGCGCTCAGCCCCGAGCGCGAACGCGCCGGATCCGGCTCTCACCGCCTGCAGCCCCAGGAGCCAGCAGAGCCAGCGCCGCCCCAGCGCCCCCAGCTCGGCCGCCGCCGCCGCCATCTTGGTGCCGGAGCGCCCCTGCCAGCGCCGCCAGGGGCCGCGGAAGGACCTCACCCATCGCGGGTGCCCGACACAACGCCTGATGCAGGAGAGCACAGAACTTGCTCCCAGCCCCCAGCACCACAAGCAGAAACAGCTAACCCAGAATATTTTCTGGAATTCTAGAGCAAAGATATTTTAGTCTATTCAGAGCAGTGTTTCGCAGCGAGGCTAGAAGAACTGCCGTTCCCCAACGCTAGTCGGGCATTGCGGAAACAACCCTGAATAAAGCCCTTTCCCCTTTCTCGGGAACGGCTGCCAACCGGCACAGCGGCCCCCAGCCCGGTGACTGACAACCGGGCTGACAAATAGTATTGTGGGTTTCCCAAGGGCCGTGGTGCCTGTGCCCAACGAGGATGGGTGGATGGGCGGGACTTCAAGCAGCACCTTCCAATCAGAAAGGGACGCATGTAGGCGGGACATGGCCGCGCTCTGGCAGCTCAGAGCCGCGGGGAAGGCGGAGTCAGGGCCCGGAGGCGGGGCGATACCCGCGCCGGGCCAATCGAACTGCGTGGAGGGCGCGGCCGCGGCAGCACCGCCCAATGGCGGGGGCGCGGGGCGGGGCCCGCCGCGGGGNNNGGGGGCGGCAGCGCCGGGGGCTGGGGGAGCACGGCCGGGCTGGGGGAGCCCCGCCGGGCGCTGCTCCCGTTGGCTCTGTGCGCTGCCGTGCCCCTGGCGCCACGGGACCTGATCGGTGCGGGCCGGCCACTCTGCAGAAGGGGCTGTCCGCGGCAGCCTTGGCCTCTGAGTTCATTTGTTTGTTCTGCGAGATGAGGGGACCTGTGAGAGGTCAGTGCCGGGAAGACAAACGTGTCTGTAGTGTCTGAACGGGTTTTGTCAGAAGAGCCGCGGTGCTCGCAGCCGTGGGCAGCAGCGGCCGGCCTGCCTGTGCCTCCTCAGGCACCTGACGAGGGAGAAGAGCAGCAGCCGTGGTGCCCAAACTGAGGCTGCTGCTGCTGCAGCGAATTACCATCTTCTTCACATCTGATTTCTAATTCAGACGCTTTACTAACGCTTGGCACTGTAATGGAAAGCACGGTGTAAAGAAAAGAAAGCTAAAGATATTGCTCTTAATGACAAATGGGTAATTTGTTTAACTCTCATTTAATGTAGGTTGCTATTTTCTGCATTTACTGAGTGTAGTTAGTGATTTCCTAGACTGTCACTGAGCTGTACTTAACTGAATAGCGATGAACTAGAAATCTCTCATGTAAAATTTCTTCTACTTTTCCTGCCTTAAAAGGATATTTTTAGAGTAATATCTGCCTGGCAGGTAACATCTCACTACTTTGTCTGTTGTACATAAGGCGGCAAAACTTGTAAAGATTTTACACTGCTTAATTAAGGGTCTCAAGGATGTGAAAAAACACAATTCTGAATCACCTAGGAGTTGTGAAAACAGGACACTGAGACTTCTGGCGTATACAAGACTAGTTTGCACTAGGAACTGGTTTGCAAACATTGTGAATTTGCTTTCTCATATTATTTGACTGTACTAAGATATTTAGATTATTAATAATAGTTAATTGTGTAAGTTTAAGTTCGTAGGAAGAAAAGTGCACATCGTGTTCCTTCTGGTGTTAACTGTAGAAGTGGATTTGAGTGACATGGGAGGTTTAACAATGAGTTTTTAACAGAGTCCACATAACTTAATGTTGAGCTGTATGAATGCCATTGGGATTTTACTTCACAGCATTTCTTTTCCACTTCACTCTTTCTGAACTGCGTATTAGAGATTAGGACCCTGGAAATTGCAGTGGTTGACTGCTTGAGTTGAGGGAGGCCCTTACTCTGCATACTTTTCAACTGAAAGTTCTTACCAATTATAATCGAGGCTTTTTTTTGCAGGGTCTCAATAACTGTAAACAAACATTTGAAGAGGAAAATTAATGAAAATGGAAGATAAAGCAAGTGTTGCCATATGGTGAAGGTTCAGTGGTATTTTGTATACATCTGCTTTAAAGTGGTTCATAGCGATGGCTTCAATGCTTCTGTTGCTGATAGTGTGTGTTACTGAAGGGAGATCTACCTCCTGGCATGAAAAGAATAACATGATGTGTGTGACAATAAAGAATTTTGCTGGTAAAACTTCTTCCTCCTTAATATATATGCAATGGACATGTTTAACTTACATATTTAGAGGATCAAAATACTCATACTGTCTTGGGACAAGAATCTAATTACTATCTTCTGCTGATTTTATTTCTTAAGGAAAAGGGAAAACTATTGTAAAGTTTCTTAAAAGTAAGATGGAAAGATTTACTTTGTGTGCAACGTACTGGTGACTCTCCAAAATCTGTGGAAGGAAGGGGAAAAGGACTTTCTGCAGCAACTTTGAACTTGGATTCCGTTTTTTAGTGTGAGAGTGTGTTTTGTTAAAAAGCTTCTAGCTGTCTGAATGTCTCCCTTTTCACATGTTTGGTATGTATTTTATGACTAGCAAATATGATAGTAAAAAACCAGGTGTAATGAAACCTTAGTGATTGGTTCTGTTTCTACTGAGCTGCATTATGGAAAATGGTTTTCTCCAAATCAAAGTAATTAATTGACCTGATGCACTTGAATGCCAGTTTTTCTCTCTGCCCCCTAAAAAAATGGTGTGGGTGTGTGTGAAGTGATACTATGATTTGAGGGTAAGAACAGAGTAGCTCTTTTCGTGTTTCAGTTGTGTTTCAGTGGGTGCTTTTATGTCGGAAGCCTCATTGCACAGCATTTGGGGACTGGGTTTTGAGCTATGCCATGTGTTTGCATTGATATATCATATGATAAACTGTCATCTTGGAAAGTTCTTGTCAGAGTTAGGCATTGGCTAGGAAAACCGAATGACTTCAGATTTGATAGCAAAATAATTGTGTAGTCTTATCAGCAGTTCTAAAAATGTTCAACTATACTTTCGGACAGAAAGGGCTTTATCCAATTCCTTCACATATGAGCAACTCCAGATTCTGTAGTGAACAGCTGGGGGCTTTAATTTCAGTTTAATAACTTAAAATATCTTGCCTATAAGGTTAAATTGGGGCATGTTTCTGAGTGAAAAAAGAATGGGAACCTCTTTTTTTTCTGTAAGACTTTATATGGGTAAACTTGGTCACCTTGGCAAATGTTTCTAAGTTGATAAGTATAAGACATGTAAGCAAATGACTATCACAAATGCTGCTGCTGGTTTTTGTGACAAAATCCTTTAAAAGAGTATTGGTAAACCTGTGGGCTTCTTCATATGAAAAATAACTTCCTTATTTAAAAAAATGTAAATCAAAATACTAATTTTAATTTCTTTGCAGCTCTTTACAAATAGTTTGTAGTGGTGAGATCACAAGCAGAGTGCAAACAATTTGAAATACTTTTTTTTTGTGAGATTTGTACCTACAGCTATTAATCTTTCATATTATTTTCAGGTTTACGTGGAAAATTAGCATTCTCTCCAAACTAAACTGTCCCTAATTGCCAGGGAGAACTTTAATGTTTTTATTTAAGATTAGTGGAGGTACGTGTCCGTTAGCTCTAGGAATGCACAGCCGTAATAGAGAATATTGCACATGAAAGGCAAATGTTGAGGTTTCATTGTTGTTCCTGGAACAGAAGAACAGAAGTAATGTCTGACTGTCCTTTTTGGAAGCCTACTGAATGCAGCTCTGCCTTTGGTGTAAACTGACGTGGCATTTAACTTGTTTAATGTGTACTGTGCTATCTCCTGCATTGCCATTAGTATTTGTGGCAAGCTGGATCACAAAAATGATCCAGCTGAATGTAATCCATCCCTATCTTCTCCTACCTCCCCAAGATTTTATAATTTATTGGTGGGGAGAAGGAAGAGGGAAGTTCATACGTGTTCTAGTTCTTCTGTTAAAATAATTGTGTTTTACAACACCAAACACTAGAAGCACTGCAGGTTTGGCCAGGGAAATGGGAGAGGATTGAAGTCTGTAGGACTGATCAGGGAAGGTGAGGATAGCAGATGGAGAAGAATTGCTCTTTGGTGGGGTGGAAATGAAGTACTAACGCTATTTTCTGGTACTTCAGTGATGTTTACATACTCCATTTCAAAAAGGTCTACGTCTGAGAAACATAATATACCATAACAGGGAAAGCAAGGATTGAACCTGCTTCAGATCATGTTGCAAAACTTCTTAGCTGTAATGTGGGAGTGTTTCTTCTGTTAAGTGATAAACAGAATAATGGTTCATATCTGGTAATTCAGCACCTTGATTTCAGCATATAGACGCCTGTCATTTAAAAGAAGTCCTTAATATTTTACTTTTTCAATTTTTTTTTTGTTTAAAAATACTTAAATAATTCAAAATGCTAAGGCTCTTTTCCTAAGCCTAGGAAATAAAATTTAATTGATGATTTATTGCCAGATTTAAAAAAAAAAATTAAGGTAGTTTCTTAGCATCTATGGCCCTTGCTGGGGTACTGTCTTTCTAACAGTGTACCTAATAAACCACTGTTCCCCTCAAGTTAAAGGATTTAACTTCCCAATGATTAAGTCTTACGCTTTATGGAAATACAAGTTTTTCTGCTTTTTTGAGATGATGAAATGATAGGCATTTCGTTTTTCCTTTATTTAGAAATAAAAAATCTCCTGTCGGTAGGCCTGCCTGTTGCATGTTGTTGGAAAATCCCTCAGAAAAGTTGTTAAGTTGTCTGTTCTAATATAGCACGCATGATTCCTTAGCAGATTGTTACTTAAAATTGAGCATTTATAAAGAGGAGTTTGTGATTGTTGGCAGGTCTGGCCACACACAGCTATGCAAATAATTTCCTAAATTTTATTAAAATATTGCCCAGTTACCCAGTAGTTGTTATTTGCTGCTGAATAGCCCAAGGCATTCCTTCAGAAGCTGTTTTATTGTATACTGGGGTTCCTGAAATAAGAATTGTAATGCTGCTTCCTTAGTATATCTCCATCCAGTGGAACTTTCTTCTACTTAGGCTTGCTGGTTTTGTCATACTTTCTCACTTGGTTCCCTCTTACCGTTCCCCATCACCATGCCTCTGGTTGTCCCAGACAGTTTCAGAATAAATTTTAAAGTATTCCCATACTATGATTGTACTTCCCATTAAAAACTGTGGTATTGAGCAATTGTATGAATTTTGTTTCACTTTTTATTTATGTTGTTGTTTGCATTTTTATATTTCTTTATAACTTTTTGGGGAATAAATGTTGCAGCTGTTGGTGTTCTGTTTTCTGTGAAATTGGTAATGTCTGAACTTTGACTAGTACAGAAGTGTGCACATTCCCAAGCACATACCAAGGCAGCTCAGACTTGCTAATGGGGTCTGTGACTTGATCTCACCCCTTTTTGCTGGTACCTAACAGCTGGTTCTAACAGTGGAAATAAGAGGCATGACTTATTTTAAAATACCTTTCCCCTTCTGAAAGGCTACATGCGAGAAACTTTATTATTGTTGGACCTAGTTTGCAGACATCATGCTTTTAGTGAAATAACTTGGAGAATTGGTGATGTGCTGAGAGCTGTGCCTTCACTTCTAATAGCAGATGCTGTGCTGAAGACTTAGTCAGGCAGGAGGATATTTTTGTTAGAGATGTTTTGAGGGCAGTTCTGAGAGATGAAGTGGACTTGAGAAATCAGTTAAAGCACCTTCAGTCCCTCCCAGTCCCTCCAGCCATGGGCAGTGGATGAAGTAATGATCAGGTAAGGTCCTCTATCTTTCTAGATTCTCCATTGAAGAAGGCCAGATTTGGGCTAGTACATACCTGTCTGTGTTACTTAGTAAGGCACAAATTTAAGTTGAAGAGCACATAGAACTCCAATACCATCCTCCATGGAAATCCTGGAAAAGAGACACGTTTACGATCACCTCTTAGGACAGAAAAGGCTTGTTGGACAGTCAAATGTGAGTACCATGTTTTTCTTCATTGTGAATTAGTGCATTATTAAAAAATTGGTAGCGACAGCTATGAGGTAGCTGAGCTGTGAGTTCAAGGCTGACAACCTCAGGAGAAATTGTTCAAAGGAGTTCTGCTTCCTGTTCTTCCATGTCATTGTTTTTCTACTTAGAAAGATAGATTGGGTTATTTCAATAATGAACTGCCTGGCACGTTTTTGTATTGTGCTTAGCACTCTAAAAGGAAAAGTGGTAACACTGCTGGAAATCAGAAAAAAACTACATTTGATGCCTTTATTTACTCTGTGCTGAAGCAACTAAAACAACAGCGTTATGGCGTAATGGCATGCCAGTACTCACTTTGTTTTTCTTGTCTATTTTCTACTTCTGAGCATGGCAGAAGTAAATGAAATTCTCATGTCTGCAATATACCTCTGAAATCCAGTGATTGGAAGTTCCTACGTTGGTTTTTTCCCTTAGTTCTCACTGGAGGCTAGTATATATATATATATATATATATATATATATATATATGCACTACCCATCCAAAAGAGATCTTGTTAAACTACATAAACCTTGGATTTAATATAACAGATGAAGCCACTGCTTTCCAGTCTGTCATGGTTGCCAGGGGAAGTTGTGGATGCCCCATCCCTTGCAGTGTTTAAGGACAGGTTGGACGGGTCTGAGCAAGCTGGTCTAGTGAAAGGGGTCCCTGCCCATGGTAGGGGTGTTGGAACTAAATGATCTTCGAAGTCCCTTCCAACCCAAGCCATTCTATGATGCTATATACATGTGAAGTGAAATAAATTGTAGAAATTTTTTTCTTCCTTATTTCAGAAAACTGACATATTTGCAGCTGGATTTTTTTTATTTTTAATTTTTAAAAAAAAATTTTTTTTTTTGCTTAGCTTTGTATTGCCCCGGGCTATTGAAGTTAGGGACATTTGAACAGTTCATGACCAAGTAATTTCCATATCTACTGACTGGCAACCATGAGTCACTCACTGCTAGACTTATTCTGGCCAGACTGGTCTTGTCTTCTAATAATGAGCTCCTTCCCTCAAATTCTTGCTTCTCCTTAGGAAATAGATGGCTTTTGCATATGGAATCCTCCGTGTATTATCACTTCAATGGATCAAAAGACAGTCTTTTTGTGTAACTGTGTGCAATCTGTAGTTTTTGTCCCTTATCTAAAGTGTATTTAAACCTTGTCAAAGCAGTATTAAAATAGTGGTAAGAGCTATGCTTGAAATCTGTTTATGTATCTGAAATACTAGCCTGGCAAGCATAATGAAAGTTCCATGCTGTAGAAAAATAGCTGAACCAGTACATGTATTTGCATTATTTTTTCAACTGGAAATAAAGGTAAAAGACTGAGTGAAAGGACTCCAGTGTTGAGAGAGGCATCTGAAATTTGGCCAGCTGGCTGCAGCCTTTCATAAATATGTACAGACTCTTAGCTGCGATCTGGGGGACAGGCAGTACCTTTTTCAAACCCTCAGCTTCATGTGGTGCGCAAGCCCATCCATTGTGTTGGAATAGCCCACTCCCGTGAAAACCTGTGGCTCTGTGAAGTTGTTGTGTTCAAAGCCCAGCATCTTGGGAACGGTGGCATTCAGAGAAATCTCCACCCACTTAGGAGAGAAAAGCAAACCTCTTTGTTTGCTGGAATTGGCCCGGCTGGTTCTTTATTCACCCCCCCAGCACCTCGCCACTTGACCTTTCAAGTTTTGGACAACTCAAGTCCCTCCATTTGGCATTCCTGTCAGTAATTGCCTGTATCAAAATAACTGCTAGTGCTGATTATAGTTGGTATGCCCAGGCACTTTCCTAAAGATACCAAGTCTCGGTACTCATGGAAGCATTCCTGTTGAACAGATTTGTATGGTTCTGTATCAGGAATATGCTGACAATCAGGACATCAGTGTTACTGGAGCATGTGCCCATGAGTGTCAGGGACTGACTTCATATTGAGTGTCTGTATGTTACCAAGGAATTATTTCATTGCTATAGTTCAACTTTTTAAGGCTGTAAATTAAGAGCATACTTTTACCATACAGGTGTTGTTTGCAAATGTGTCTGCAGAAAACTCAATTGCATCCATGTGTCTTTTTATTGTCTGTAGTATTCAGCATGTTCTTGTTGTCCTTACTTTGCAATATCCTTGTGTCATTATGGTTTCAATAGCATTACTGCTATAATAATTATTATTTGACCTTTCTGCTAGTGATAAAATTCATCATGAGTAGCTAGAACTCTAGGTCAGTGAAAGAATTAATAAGATAATCAAATTACAAAAAGTATTTGCAAAGAACCTTTCTATCACTTTGGCCCAGTCTGTCTTCTTCATGTCCATTTTCTATATCTGGTTACAGTGTAAAATGACAGCTGACATCCTTTTTTTTCATCAACTTGCTCTTTAATTCTGAATACTAATTTGTGTTGAAACATATGTAAAACTTAAGTGCTGTTTTGATAAAACAGCTTTTGATGATTTTGAAGTGTTTATGCAAACCTTGTGCGTAATTGCTGTAAAACTGTAAAGAGTGTGGGGATGGGTTCTTAGGTTCCTTAAATTAAAATGCATATATTCTCCATTTACTTCTGTAGTGGCTTTTCTCTCAGACAATCTTATTTTCTTCTTTTTTTCCAATATGTATAAAAATACATAGGTGAGAGTATAGAGTATATAAATTTATTATGTATATAATCCTAAGAAATATAAATATGATCTGTGTATGTATTCATCGTCCTCATTGTCTGTATTTTCTGATGTTGTAACTTAGGACTGATCTTTCTTGGATGACAGATTGAAAGGCAGTAGCATTTAATTTCACTTTGAAAAAGGTGCAAAAAGGCTGTCGAGAATATGAAGGAATTTGGAGGTATGAGAGCAATTGGACAGAGATTATGCTTATGCATTTCACTTTCTGCAAAGTGAAGAGGGGAATCCAGTTTAATTATTTTTTTCCCCCTTGAATCTTTTCCCTGCGTATCTTTGCACTTTCAGTATTTCTGTTATCTTTTTTTCTGGATATATTGTTGTTGAACACATTCAGGACAATTGCATGAATAGCATATCTGTATTTTCATCGAAATATTTGCATTTCTTTACATTAATTCTGTGTAGGGCTTTGGAGGGGTAGAAGTCTCTTTTTTCAAAACATGGAATTTGCAATGAGTTTTAATATACAAAACCTTAATCAACAATTGATTATATTGTATTGGAGTTGATATTGGTCATTCATTCTAAGCAAAGGATTTCACTAATTCTAAGAAGGATTTAGAAATTTAGAGTAAAAGTCAAAAGATAGAATGGGAAAATGATAGAATCTTATTCTGACACATTAAATAGACAAAAAATTGTCTCCATAACAAAGCACTCTGAGATTTTGGCTCCTTTAGCATTTGAATGACAGATGTAAATTGAGGAGAAGTTATATTTTTGTACAATGTAATTTAAAAGATTTTATTCTTTCAAGAAAAGGGGATTCATTTTTACAAAAGCTGACTCCAGCCATGTCCTTCCACTGTCTGCAGTGAAACTAATATCTCACAGGGTTTGATTCCTGTGCTGAAGGACGAAAACACTGTGTGTTGTCTCCTGACCAAAACACTCTTGAGCACAAGCGTATGATCACTATCTGAGGATGTGGTTTTGTACCTGGCACACAAAATAGCTTGTATGAGGATCAGTATTTTTTGAAACAAAACCATGATGTCAGATTTTTTTGTATGCTAGTGTTGAATGAACTGTTTCATTGGTAGAATGCTATTTCAGCTTCACTTCAGAACTTCAGAGCCCAAGTTTTTCAGCATCCTATTTGTCAGTAAACCTTCAGCAGTGTGCACTCTTAAAGTGTGAAAAGATGTTTTCCTGGCAAAATACCTACAATATAATACTATTCTTGATACATTATGCTATGAACTGAGATGACCATAGCACTAAAATGCTTTCCCTTTATCAAATGAGTGCCTTTGGGAATATCGAATGTCTTATAGTTTCCCTCTCTTTTTTTTCTTTTTTGTTTTATTTAAACCAAACAAAAGACTCTTACAAAGCCCTCCTCCTTATCTGAGAATAATTTAATAGATTTAATAGTTTTTTAGGCAGATTAACTATTTTGTATTAAGTTTGTTAATTCTGCCAACAAGGCAAGCCTTTGAAGATAAGTACCTAATAGTTTGCTGTTTTACGATGAAGTGATTAGATCTTGCTGTCCAATTTGATGACTTCAAACTGTGTATAGTGGGATTGGACCAAGTATGTTTTTGAACTCCATTTCACTTACAAACATAGCATTTCAAGAGTAGATGTATATTTGCTGTTCAAAGACTTCTTGTCATAAAAATGACCTTTTAATGTATCAGCATTTAGTAGGAATTGGAATGTTTTGTAATTTTACTGCCTTACTATTTTTATCAAAACAAATTTTTTTTTAAATACATCTGGTTGTCTCTCCATTTGCTGTCTACATTGTTAATCCAGTGTGCTAACTACACTGCTGCTGGTTTGAGTGAGGGCAAAACTTGCTCTGGTGTTTTCTCAGAGCCTCTTTAGGTTTAAAGTTAACTTCAGCAGGAGTGTATTTAATATTTTTGTTTGATAAAGCTATAAAAAATACCCTATAAAATTTCTGGCATACTGCTTGATTTATACCTGTAAACAAGGGCTTACTGTCTGTGTTGACTGTGTATGCAGTAGTCTAGGTGTTTTCTGCTGTGAGAAGTACCAGAATGCCTTACTTTCTAGTGGGCTAGTAATATTTAGTCTAGTCCTTGAACTGCCCCACAAACATGCATTCTGAGCCAAAAGCGCAGGCTGAATGACCAGAAGTACCTGTCTAAGCTTACATTTAAACACAGCAGTGTTTATGACCTGTCATGTCTGGTATAGTCTTGAATTTTATCTTTGAAACTATTCAATGGCCAAAGCAGTTAGGGTTATGTAAAACCTTCTACACAGAATTCAGCTGGAGCTCCTTTTATTAAAAAATTTTGCATTTTGAGGAAAGATTTTGGAATGATTGATGTAGTGAAATTGCTACCAGTTAAAGGGGCATAAGAGGGCTGGAGAAGTCACAGATGAGCTATTGCAGTTAGCAGAGGGTGCATTAAGTGTTCTCCCAGCAGTGTGCCTGGCACTCTGGTGGGAGAGTAGCACCCCACTGATAGCCAGGGTAGCAACCAGAGCTGTACCCAGCTCCTCCACCAGCAGGAATCAGAGCTTGGAGCATGGAGTTAAAGCACTCTTGATTTCAGTTGAGTTTAATGCTTTGGGCCTTGAGCTGCAGAGATGGCATGTGTTTGCTTCTGGACAGGAAGGGACAGCCATCCCTTCATCCAACCCAGAAGAAAATGGTACAGGATACTAGTCAGGCTTCTTGGTTATTCCTGAGACATGTTAAGTGAATTTGGCCTCAGGGCAAATTTATCTTGTAATCACATGGTCAGACATAGAGGAGAATATTAAAAATTAATTTTTATAGAGGGTAAGAGAAGAAAAAAGCATGTGTATGTGAGGATCAGTACAGCGTTTGTGAGCTAGCCACAGTCTTTCTAATCCCAACAAAAAGCCAGTGAGTATTGGGGAATATGCGTATTTTCACGGCTGGCTTCACTCTGAAAATGTACTTACTCCTGATTCCTATTGCTTTGTCATTTACCCTCTACAATGCCATTAAACCCTTCTCTCTTTTCTGATATGAAAAACCAGCATAAAGCTGAACTGTTGGTTTAGCACAAAGAAATGACAAATCAAACAGCAAAACATTAAAATGTATCCTCTTCTGGTTCTCCTGTCTGTGCTTTCCAAACCATACTCTGAAAAATATGGTCTCGCTGACATGCTTGTGGGGACATTTTTCTAAACATTTGTGGTTGCTGGAGCAACCCAAAGCATTGTTTCTACTGATTTTTATATGCCTACTTAAGTGTGATTGCATAGTGCAGATGGCAAGGCAGCCTGATTATGAGAATTAAGAAGGAGAAATAGATGATAAATTATTCACATATCAAGTTTAAAGAAAAAAATGTGTGAAGGAGGAATGAAGATATTGAAAGATGTTTGGGGTTTTTTCCTTGTTTTAATCCATAATGAAAAGCTCTTGGAAACTGAATGACTAAAGAGCATTAGTGGTGGTTATGTGGGGGTTTTAAATATGTGCACACTTTAGGGGGTGGAAGCTTGTGTCAAGGTTGCAGTTAAAAGCACATATTGCTTTGCAATAAGTAATGGTATGTAATAAATTTCTTTAACTGGTGCTATAAAATACTCATACAAGATGTTTTCATGGAAATGATGAGAAAAGGTTTTAAATGTTAAGTGAGATTGAAATTTTAGTTTTCAAGAATGAATCTAGGAAAATGGTAAACTTTTTTTAGACTTGCTTCTTCTCATTATTTATCTTAAAACAATGCGCAAATAAAAATAACACATAATGTGCTTTTTAAGCATGAGAAAGCCTGCTAAATGTCTGACAACATGACACTTAAGCAACAAAATCTGTCAAGTATTCGTATAGCAGCAGGAATATGAAATAAAGTGATTGTTCCTACGTCTCTTTTACTTAATATATATAAGTATTTGCAAGTAAATGTAAACATGAGATGGCACTGTAGAGATAACTACTATGCAAGAGAAACCTATGTGAACATCCTCTCAGCCAGAAATTGATTTGGATGAGTTTTCTGGCCTTGATGGAGTTGCTTATCTACAGACTGCAAATTCTGTTAAAATCCTTCAGCCTTTGCTGTAACAGGTTCCACAACTAAATAGTGACCTAAATTGGCTTTTCTATAGAAAAATGCCTAGTCCTTACAAATACAGATCAGGCAGAACTACCAGGTAAAGCTTTACTGATTGATATGGGTTAACTAAGTACAGACATAAAACCATGGAAAGAGATAGTTCTTTCTTCATTTGCTCGAAACCTTGTTACAATGAATTTGAGGAGCTAAAAAGCCTGTGATGTTTAAGGATCAAAATACATTGATTTCAAACTTGGCTAATCTTGTTCTATTATGTAATTTCAGTTGCATCCTTCATAATTTTCCTGTGATATATAATATATATTTGATTTTAAGCAACTGCATGCTGTCCAAAATGGGATATGGGAACATGGTGTATGCTAATGAGTTATTTGTGTGTCCTTGTCCCAGGGAGATCCTCATACAGGTTTTGAGTGTTCAGTTTGGTTTCAGAGCAAAGGATCCTGGTTTTGGACAGTTTGTAGATAGAAAGAACTTAATGATTTGAGGATAATTATTTTCTTAAGTTTATCACTGCTTCCTGTTTGATCTAAGTGCATGGTCAAAGTTAGCTAAAAGTATCATGACGTTCCTTGAAAAGTATGGCACTTAAATTATTACCAAATGCAAAGTTTTTAGGAGGTCTATCATCCAAGAATTGTTAGCATGTGTCAGAGAGCATATGAATTAGTTGCCAAAAGCATCCTTGGTAAGTGTAGCTGATTATTTTCTAACAATTTCTTTAGAAAACAAGTAAGTTTGCTCTTTTCCAAGCCATGAGTAAGCTTATTGCAATCATTACACATCTTAGCGCTATTGTTTTATTGTACGCTGCTACCTTGACAGGAGTAGTGATCTTATAAATGTAAAAGTTGGTTAGGCTTTGGGGTTTTTATTTATTTATTTATTTATTTTAAATAAAAATAACCTGATATAAAACAATCATCCTGAATTGCACTTTAGTACTTTAGTAAGCATTCTGTGACTGTAACCTCCAGTACGTATCAGAGTGCTTGTTCCATGAAGTAGTTGTGTTTCCAAACTAGAGCCAGCCTCACATTTTATATAGGGTAGTAGTTAAAGCACTAACTAGATTCTTAACATTCTGAGTTGGAGTTTGAGGTAGGCTTGTTTGCTTGTTTGATCTGCAGGCTTATTTCAGATGAATTTAGAATACTTTGGGGTTTTGGTTGGTTTTTTTTAATAAAGGGATTGCTATGACCAGAAAATGTCAGAGTAACTTGTATTTGAGAATTTTGTGTGGTAAATGCATGTATTGCAGATTATGGTGGCAGTCTTGTGACTAGTGGGTTTTATTTTATAATAGTTGGAATAAAACTATGCAGTGACACGGTCTTTCATGATTGGTTGATAAAGAGCTAAACTGTGTTGGTGTAGAAATGACTGTTGGGTTTGGGGTTTGTTTTGGGGTTTTTTTGGGAGGGGGAGTGTGTTATTTCTGTGGTTTTTTGACATAAGCATCCAAGAAGAACGTTTACTAATGCCAACTGCTGAAGTGACATTTTCTAATGAAAATTAAGATATCTTGCCATGAGTGGTCTAACAACCACTGGATCAAGAAAGTGCACGTGATTTTCCTTGTTTGTGTGTTTTGTGGAAATTTTCCTTTTTATGCTTTGTGAGCCTTGGCTACGATGCTAGAATGAAGAACATTTTTATTGAGCTTTCTACCATTTTACAGGTTAATTTGTGAACCACTGACTGAACAGAACAACTTTTACAGACTATAAAGGGCAGCCTTGTAACATGGAGTAACAATCAAATAAAACAGAGTCTGTTGGGCAAAGTAATTTTCCCACATTTTAAATAGTCTGTACGTGAAACAGGAGGAAGGTTGGGGCTGTAGGGCCTTGTGATGATTCATAGCAATACAAGAGATGATGTGATGGCAGGAGGTTACTGCTAATGGTGTGGGTCACTATAGGCCATCAAGCATGGAAACCTTCAGTAGTTCTTCTGCCTCTACTCCCTCTCTCTGTGCAGTCACAAGGATGTAGCTGATCAGCTTATGTGTGTGTGTGTGTATAAATGACAAAGTCATTGTATTTTTAAAATATGCAAAAGAACCATCCTAATACAGAAACAATATAGTCTGTGTGTTTGATCCATGTCCTTCACAAGTGTATTGCGGGTATGTGACATTACAATCTTCTATGTGTACAAAAAGCCACTGTATTTATATTTGAGTTTAAACTTGGTCTTTTTTCACAAAATTTGATAAATGTTGCTGTGGAGAGAAAACAATATTGGTATCCTTGTGTCACCAGACAGAAAACTGCTTCGTCTCCCTTACCCCGTTAAAGCTACGTGAATTAGGTTTGAATGAGCCAGGATGCTTACTCAGGCCACTGCAGCCTCTCTGGGACATGAACATGGCTTCTCTAAGCCTGTTTCTGCCCAGCTGTTTGATCCACAGCTCACTTATGTTTCTGAAGTGCTGCATTTATGATGTGGATTTAAGCATGAGTCTGTTCATGATGTGTGTTATCCTGAAGTGACTACGAAGAGAGATTTACAAGTCTTCTTTCTGTGTCAGTTGTTCCATTGTACTTCATGTGAAATACAGAGAAATGTCTTCCCTTGAAGTCCTGCAGCCATCCTTGTGCTGAGAGAATCTTTATAGTTGGGCTTAAATGATTTAATGACATATTTTTAGTTATTAGTCCAGATAGATGAAGTATTTAATAAATTGTGTGCAGTATGCATTGAAATAAAACCTTTATAGAGTTAGGTACTTTTTATATTAATTGGAAGTAAGCTTATTAAACTAACATTTCAGAGGAGAGCGTATGTTGAGAAGACTGATGACTGTTTTGGGGTCAGTGAATAATTTCTGCACAGTACCTCATAATAAAATCATGCTATTAAAGACTTTCAAATGTTTAATATGTATATGGACAAATATGTTATGCCTATTATTCTACTCCTTATATAAGCAGTAGTCTATCAGCCCTAGGAGCTCACTGGCCATTTCAAGAATTTAACCTGCTTTTGACACTTCCATGGCTTTTTCCTGTGAGCAGCTTGAATGCCACTTACGCAGCAGTAAGTAGAATAAAATCAGCTTAGGAGAGCAGCATACAGTAAATGATGCTGGTAACAGAAAAAGCATGTAAAATCGCTCGTAAGATGATAACATTTCATAACATTCTTGAAAACAACCTCACATATATTGATTTTTTTCCCATATTTTTTTATCCCTCCCGTGTCTGCAAATATGAAATGTAGTCTTTCAAGGAGTCTTATTTCTTCATTGAAGACTTGCTATATTGATCTGAAACCACAGAACTGAAATTGATCATATTTTAGCAGTGTTCCTTTTCTAATGACAATATGTGGCCTTATGTTTAAGTGGAAAACTTGCTGCAGTATTTCTGTTACTGGAATTTGTGGACCAGTCAGGGAGGGACTTCACTAAAAATCCCTTATGAGATACTGCAAATGGAATACTTCACTGACATCTGTGTGAATGGATAGCAGACCTTTGTAGACATGATTCATGGAAGCATACTGCCAACTTGCTTCAGAGTAAAGTGATGGGAGAGGAGAGATATTGAATAATCCTGTATGAATGAATACAATTTTTTGTGGTTTCTTTTTGGTCTGGTGCTCCACTTATCACAGGCCAACTAATGAACACACTTCTTGTTAGTGCAACTTTACGTTTCTCAATAATGATAAATATAAGACACGTATCATCTCAGAACAAGAGACAAGACCATTTCTCCTTCTCTCCTGCTCCCTTTGTCAGATGATAAAATTAAAAGCTTCTGTGTATTATTATTCCCCATTATAACTATTTTGGGGTTGTTGCAAAGCTTTACTGTTACTCTAAAAATGTTCTGAGTTTAATAGAGTCAGGACTTAAAATTAATGAGAGAACTTTTCCCTCTCTCTGAAAAAAAGGGGGTGAAAAATTTCATAAGAAAACATACACAAAGGCTTGGGTGATTTTTTTTGAAGTCTGGTTCTGAAAACAAAGGAAGTACAGAAGGTCAGAATACCAGTGTAGAATTTTTGATGCTTTGTAGTCCCACTCATCCTTTTACCTCTACTATCATAAACCTGTTGCTTCAGAACATGGCAAAGTGTTTGTAATCCCTCCCATTTCAGAGGAAATGAGTTTCAGTAACAAATACCATCTTAAGCTAATTTAGCCTGGGCACTCAAACTTACAGCTCTGTATATGCAGTAATACAGTTACTGTGTTTTTAGACATAACAACCTGTAGGGTGAGGATAGACAACTGAAAGATGCCAAGAGTCTGTGCAAGCTTGGCTTTAGGGAGCATAGGAACTCACTAGGTCTAAGTAACTTAAAGAACCTGTTGAATTTACAGTCTCTGAACAGATTTTTCTATTTTGGAAACCACACAATATAAATTTAACATTTAATCAACAAATAATATAATTGTAGTCGTGTCTGCATGAACCATGTTTTTAAATTCTACTGTAGTGAAATTTATGCCAGGAGAATGGGCCTCCAATGAAACAAACAAACAGAAAACCCATTATAAAAAACTGAAGTTTTGAAAACTTTAAATGTGCAAAATGGTTGTTCTTATCCAGTGCACACAAAAACCAGTTGGTTAATAATTTCACAAATGGTTGGGAGCAAAATGAGTTCAGGATGATGCACTCTTGTGTAGCATAAATTCTTGTAGAAAGTGCTGTTAACAGAAGAACATGGAACATTAAACAGATATATTGTTGCATACAAATTATAAAGGCAAGTTAGGCACAGATTTACTGAAATGAGATAGGAACTGGACAGTGAATTTGATATTCCTCCCCTTCCCATTGCCTTTGTGCTGTTGCTGTGGTCACCCCAAAAGGAATTGTTATTGTATGGTTTCACAGCACTTTGTCGGAGGAAGGACAGTGTTACCACCACATTGACTGAAACTGTATGGTCTCAGCATTGTAACATTACATAGTAAAAGTTTTTCTAGCTATAGTTTCAACTGTAAAAAAACCCAGTTGCTTGACCAGTCTTCAATAAAGCCACATGGTAGGGTTGGTTTAAATCTGGGGGCTTTGGTGTCTTGTGAGGACTAGACAGTTGTTAATAGTGGAACTGATTATCTGGAGTATCCTTTTGCAATTAGATGTCTTAAGTTTCTAATATAGTCCCACTGGATACAATCGTACCCAGGGAATGCTTTTGCATTTTATTCAAGTGTATATGTATGTTTAAACCTAAATTCTAAAGAAGCCTGTTTAAAAAACAAACAAACAAAAAGTGCTGTTGCTTGGGAACAGTTTTAATGTGTTTTGAATAGCGGAGTTTAAGTCATTGAGTGTTGGGGCTGTGTGGGCTTCTGAAAAATAACCACATATTGTGACCTCTGCAGGTATCTCCTCATTTACATCTGATTTCTGCTCCTTCTAATGCTTTGGAGAGAGGGCTGAATGGTAGCTGAATGAGATTTGTAACGTTTTTTAAAAGTCTTTCTAGGTTGTTAATTGCTGGGAAAAAATCTGAATCTTTTGAAGACTGTGATTAGAATTGTTACTTGTATATTTTACTGAACATGAATTCATTATTTGAACTTGTGATATGTGCTTTCCTGTTTGTTTAGAGATTATTGTGCACTGTTTGATGGTAATGAGTTTTTCAGGGGAAGAATCTCACAATACCAGGTGTCTGGGTAATGGCAGGTGAAGCTCAATTTTGTCATGTGAGAAAAACAACCACAAGTTTACATATGTTAAATTCTGAATTGGCTGTCTTCACTGAGGCAGGAGTTCTTGGGGTAACAGAAGTTATCTCTGTGGAAACTTCTGATCAGTTCTCAACAACAGTCAAAAATGCATGTTAAAAACAGATGATGAACCACATGAGAATATTTTGTTTTCTGCTGGATGCAGCAGTTCTGCTGTGTTGGCCTTTCTTGCCCTTCATCATGGGAAAGGTTATAGCAGACTTGGAAAAGATCTATGACTGCTGAGAATAATTAAATAAATGAAGTATCTCCTGTATGGGGAATGATGAAGTAGACCAAGGCTCACCAGACTTGGCAAAACATGTCAGGAGAGGAATGGTAGGAGCCTGTAAGTATGGATAAAGTGAGCAAGGAATCCTTATTATACAAGTAGTAGGAAACAATCAAAAATTAACTATTGCTTGATAGCCTCAGAAATGCTGAAACAAACTGGTGAACTGTGGAACACAATGCCACAGCATGAAATGATTATTGACATGCTTAGAAAAACCAGGCATAGAAAAATCATTCATCTGAAAATTCATTAATCTACTAAGTTGCAAGTAGGTGGGTGATGTTAAGTACATCAGGAGCATATAACCATGTGCTTGACCTGTTTTTGTCTTCTCCAGACATCAGTTGGCCTTTGTCAGAAACAGGGTATTAGAACCTTGGTCTGAACCAGTAAAGCCATTTAGGTAATGTATGCACCAGGCCACTTCCCTTAAATACCATGTATCCCTTAATGCAACTCCATTCATCCTTTTCAGGGTATGCCTGAAAACTCTTCAGCGTTGTGTAGATTTATGGCTTTTGCCTCTTCAGAAGGCAATTAAAGACTTTCGTTTATCATTAGTTGCTTAAATTTCAAGCCAGATCTAGGAAAAGTTTTGTTAATCCATTTCTTCCAGGAAGGCATGCAGTCTTGCTTTGAAAATGTCATCAAGAAAAGAGCATTTTCCTTGTTCATTTGGATCCTTTCACTATTTCAAAATAAAGCCACAGTTTCTTAAAATCCGGATATGGTTGGTCTCGTGTTACAGCTGCTGGTTCTTATCTGTGTTCTCTCTGCTCCCTCCTCACCACCCTGCAGTATTTTTCCCCTGTGAAGGTACTTACATCCTATAATCATCTCACTTCTCAACCTCTCTGAAAAACTAAACACGTTGAATTCCCTAAGCCTCTCATTGTAAGGTACCTTTCTGATTCTTGAATCATTTTTATGGCACTTCTTTACCCTCATCGTTTTCTACCAATCACTTTAAAATGTGGACAAAAATAGTATGGAGTGTTTCAGTAGCAGGCTCCTCCCTGCCATGCACTTCATTGTTTTTCCTCTGTTTTGCCCTCCTGACCCATCAGTGATTGCTTATGCGTCTGCAGGTATGGCTGAAGTGGCTGGTTGTGTTAGCAAGATGCCATGTTCTTACATTTCCCACTTTTACTGAAATCAAATAGTAGATAGAACTCTGATAACAGCAGCATTACATGAAATTGAAAGCAGGGAATTTATCATATTATCTCCAAACTAAAAATGCCAACAAATATTTGCCTTCAATTTATTTGCTAGATAGTAGCAACTTAGTTTGTAATCAGAATACAGAGCTTTTATAGTATGGCGATGATAGTATAGCTACATCCTCCAAACTCTTTGAAGAGTTGATACTTGCAGTTTTTACTGTTGTATTTTACTGGTAGGAAAACTGAGCATCCAGCATCTATTAAATAGTGTGAATATATGTAACATGGAGTTTCTAGTTCCTGTCCAAACTATAATTTAACTGGCATGAAACCATATTTGTTCAGCTGTGCTGCTTTTATTTTTGAGCAGTTTTCAGGTTTGTCCCCATGATATTCAGGGATTCAGAAGTATTTCTTTATAGAAGGCAAATGAGGAAAAAGCCCAGGTCTTAATTTTAAAGGTCTAAGTATTATTCAGAGAGTGTTTAAATGCATGTGAATGTAGTATTTATTTGAAACACTGCATAATTCCCAGTGTTACAACAGTATGAAACGTGATAGGACGTATTTTAGGATGAGTGATGGATTGCATTCTTAGTGTGCTGGTGGAGTAAATAACATATTTAGGTAACATGTTTCTTTATTTCTTGCAATTGTACAGTGGAAGAAAAAGTGGCTCACACTTTTATCTCTCAGGTTTTGCTTCTTTTCTTCGTATTGCCACAAGGAAAACTGTTTCCTTGATTTTTCCTTGAGAAAGTACTCAGATATTATAATTGACCAGTCATACTTCTGCTGTTTGACTGCATTAAATATTTGAAATGTAATTTCTTCTTGAAAGGAGAGCAACAGTTACTTTCCTGCCTTGGTGTTTTGATTTCTGTTTGTGATGTGCTTAAGGTGGAGATGGAGTTTTTTGTAGCTTGTATTTCTGTTCCATAGCTGGTATTGTCTCACATAAGATATTGGAAACCCTTGAAGTAGTATCTCTACGCTGAAAACAAGTCATGTATTGTAGCAGCTGCTTTGCACTGGATTTGTATTTGTATTTATATTTGTATTTGAGAAGTGATCTCTTTTAAATTTTAGGAATTGTTCCCATGGCAAAGCAAGTTGCTGTCTCTTGTTGCTTCAGATGTAAACTTAGAATTATTGGTCAGATATCTATGTTCCTAGCTTTGAAGTCAAGAGCTTGAATGCAGCTGAGAAAATAATTATCAACTTGTTATAAAGTCCTC
The DNA here is from genome assembly GCA_013397815.1 of Aleadryas rufinucha. Classification (NCBI taxonomy): domain Eukaryota; kingdom Metazoa; phylum Chordata; class Aves; order Passeriformes; genus Aleadryas; species Aleadryas rufinucha. Next base: position 137,509 of record VZTH01015603.1, on the reverse strand, counting down.
TCTTTTTTATGAAGAAATATTGTTGGAGTGCTCTTTGCTTGGACTGAAGTTGTGATTCTATATTGAGCATCCTGAGGGATAAAAGGGTGGACATACTTTGTCCCTCTGGTTGCTTATGCAGATTTGTTGAATGATGGAGGAGTAGAGCAGCTTATACTTCTGTTCATTTTTTTTTTAAGGTTGAAAATATGGAAACAGAAGCAATCACAGTTGTAATACTAAATGTGAGAGCAGTTGCACTGCTTTATTTATGTAACTGTTTTGTTAAAGTTAAGCAGTATTTTACAGTCTTTGGGTTTGTTTTTCTGAGTCCAGACCATAGCTCAATCCTTTGTCACTGGGTATTAAGGGTTTTTTTTACAAGAGCATGTGTGTCTTATGTTTACTGGAGCATCACCACTCTGTGAGGCTGAGACTGCATTTACTGTGCTTTTCTAAGGTGTGGTAAAGGACCATGCTGGTCTGAGTTTAGAGAGACACAGGCAAACCAATTGGGATATCAGAGAGCTTGATGTCTGCCCAGCTGTACCCCTGGTGTGATTGGAATTGGAACCTCTCTCAGGTCTTGTTACTGCAGGAGTCATGCACAACAAGCAGGTTGCTGTTAATGAGCAAGATTAAGCCCATCTCATGACTTTATCAGAAGAATAGAGCCTTAATTTTTCAGGTGAAATCTTGTCATTAATGGAACTCTTTGGGCTGTAGGAAAAAACATCAATCAAGTATGCACATAGTATCTTCAATTTGTGGTTATTCTGGATTGCAAGCATGTTTCTCCGGAATGAGAAGTAAATGGCATGCATTTTACTTAAATGTTGAAATCATTCAGAAGTAAGTTTCTCTTACTTCTCTGAGTTTTAAAGAGGAGGAATAGGTAGAGAACTTAAATGCATGCAACATATGGCTGAAATATCACATATACTAAAGATCTAAAAATCAAAATTGCTGTCTCCATGACAACTGTAGCTGAACCAAAGAGTTATTTTCATGAAGACAGCAGTCATGCACAGCAAAAGTTCAGAGTCTGGGAACCTGACTCCTAGGATGCTTTGGGATCCACATATAGATCTACAGGGAGGTGCTATTTATGTTTGTATCCACTTGGAACTTAAGAGTGTCACTTGTTCCCAGCTTCTGCCTACAAAACACACTGATGGGAGTAGAGTGTTTTTGTGATATCTAATTGAGATGTCTGACATGTTGCAGATGGGAATAGCAAACTAAGAAGTAATGCAACCTTGGCAAAGAGGAATTTTAAATGGAAAATGGGAGGATTTCTATCTTTAATTTTGTGGGCGAGGGATGATGAGGGCTTTGACCTACAGCTTTTGCTGATCCTAATTGTTTGTATGAATACTCATAACCAGGCTCTTTCTGTGCAAAGATTCTCTCATGTTGATTACAGGAAAAATCTGGCTATTCAACTTTTCAGCTCTAGTGACTATATTTTGGTCATGTCAGGTGGAAATTTGATTGTTCTTCTCTCTTATGCTAATTGTTCATGTCACAAAGTAGGAAAAGTGAATCTGGATCACAGATAGTAAAGATACTGAAAGTGAGTGAACCAATATTCTAACAATGGCAAGTTCTGTGTAACCACAGGTGTGCATTGCTTTATTTATTGTGCTTAACTCCAGTTTAATTCAGATTTTGGATTGATACCGGAACAGAAATTTTATGAGATTAGTTGCTATTTACCCTATTTTGAGTATCCAGACATAGAGATAAATAAAATGTGGATTAACCAAATCTTTCCACCAGTCATTTTCCTTCATCCAGGCTACGCAGCAGAGAAGCTTTATTTTACCCTACTGAAGCAAATATTTCCAGTCATTTTCTGGCTAGTCTCCAGTTTAATCTAGATATGTTTAGATTGCCCATTTTATAATTTAAAACTAGATAAAAGCCCTATTACTTAAAAAGAGAGGATAATAATGATTCTNCCCCCCATTAAAAAGTAACACTTTTAATTCATGAAAACTCTTAAAAATGTAATTGAACTTTCAATAACCCCATTACTGTAACTGGTTGCCATTACTTTGATTTGAATAGTTCAAACCTTTTCTATTGGGACAGCCTGTATAATAATAGAAGTGCTACTTTTTTCTGCTCTGGCTTCTCTCTATTAATGTATCTCAGTGGCAGTAATGGAGTTTGAACATCATATTTCTGGAATACTAATTCAAGAAAATTTAATCCCCTGGTGATACAACGTAGCCTTTCCAAATGTGCTGTTATAAATCCACTTGAGAGCTGAGCTGGTGGTGGTTGGCAATCAATGTTAGCACAGTGGATGGAAACTAAGTGTTTAGAAATCCGGTGCCTCTCTTTCATAAAAGAGCTCTGATTCATATTCCCAGATGGATTTTGCTATCTTGGTTTAAGTGATTCTCTGCCTCTTGGGCCTGACCTTCCAATCTGCCAAAGGTAGAGCTGCTTGGCACAGATGGTAGAAGGGACTTTGCACCAGCTCATGGAGCCATTTGCACTGATATTCTCAAGGTTTGACATGAACTTTAGGCTGTAGCAGAAGCAGAGTCCCAGCTGAAGGAACAGCACGGTGCATGATCATTGGGCTTTGGATTGGGCCCTTGGATACATTCAGGTAGTTCCATCACTGGCTGCTTATTTAAGGGGATTAGGGAGATAAAGAAGGACTTCACAGTCAGGGCATGGCCATGTAAAGTGTCTCACTAGATTTCACTAGTCAGGAATTTCCAAACACAATATGAATTCATAAATAAAGCTCCATTAATGAAAGAACAGGAAAATCATTAAAAATGCTAGCAAAGCCTAGCATTTTTAATTTTAAGGAAAGCAGATTTTCTTCTGCTTTCCACAACTTGAAAAAGGTTTGTGGACAGTGCCACTTAACCGTTTTCTTAAGTCCAATGCTTTGTGTTAGCAATGAGGGCAATCCTCTTCATTTAATACATGATTTGTGAAGATTGCCATAGAAGTTCTAAGTTGGCTTTTTAAGTGATGCTGCTTTTGGGGGCATATATAAAAATGGAGCTGTATTTCCTGACAAATGGGTTTATGGTCACATTTTTTGTTATTACGTGAAATAACCAAATATACTTCAAATTCTGTCATTGAAGTCTTGGCTCATGCATCAGGTTTGGAAATCAAATTTGTAGATGTCACTCTTGGAAAAAGTGCCACCCAAATGAAACATTTTTCTTCTGGTTCCTTAAGTGCTACAAATGTATCACAGGCTGAACATAAATGTCACCGAAGCAGCATTCTTAAATACCACTTTCAGAAGCAGTACACTGGAAGATATAATCTTTCACTTCAATTTTTCTTCACCTCCAAGCCCAGGTGAAATTCCTCAATTCCTATAAAGTGTGTAAGACCACATCACAGCAAAGTTGCAGGTTTTCTGAGCAATGCAGGGTTTTAGATTGTGCAGGCTCCATCATCCATCACGATTCTGCAGATACTTGTATAAAAGAGCATAATTTTTTCTGTTCTTTGTTTTCATTTTTGCTAGATTTCAAAATGGACTTTTCATGACTGTTTTCCCAAGCTCTATTTTGCAGATCAAAAGTCTTTTGAGAATATCTTACCTTTTATTTTAGCAAAGAATGTGTAATTGATAAACATCCATTGAAAGTATTCTTTAAACATAGAATTTAAATGTCTCTGTTAAATGGTTAAACACTGATTAGTAAGAGAGAAATCCTATCTTACCCAGCCTGATTCGCAAGTGAGAGGGGTTGCTAAGAGAGAAGCCATTGCCATTGACAAAACTGTTAGTATTGGATTTAAGTACTGAAAGCATAGATAGGCTTGAGTTATTGTGTTGGGTTGAACCTTCTGTCCCTGAGGTTGTGTATATGCAGCATTTTCCCTTTTCTGAGGTGTTTTTCTACAAACCGCTACTCCAGCTTATCAGATTGGCTCCCTTGGGAAAATAAGTCTTTATGTATCCCAGTCCCCTCTGTACCCCTAAGACTTCCATACCCTCCTGTTATTTTTATGGGGGTTTAGTGTGTGTGTGGGGATGATCGAGAGTGGGGTTTTTATAATTATGGAAATACAACTGTTTAACAACTCCAGTGTCCAATTACCATTGCTTTCAGACATTCCAGAGAATGATTTTTGCCTGGGGGAGAATGTGAAGGAGAACAGCTCTTAAACCTGCCACATCCTCATTCAGGGTGTTACTTAACACAAGGAATCATTTTACAATTCAGAATCTATATCTTTCCAATCAGCATTAGTGAAGTCTGGCCAAAATATTTAAATTTAAGCTATATTTTTGTTAATTAGATGTTTAAAAATGCAAGACATCTGGATTCCAGACTTGTATTCTACATTATAAACTGAAAGATAAATAGAATACAAAAGCTTTCTCTTCCATAGTTTTAAATTGTAATGCAAACATATTTGTTGGATATCTAAGTAGTTACAACTTAGAATCTTATTTAGAACTGACATTCACACACCAAGTTTCTGGTATTGATGTGATTCTGCCAAACACCACATTGTATGGTGTGATCACGGTGCTTGGTACATTACTACTAGAAACAGAATTTTTTTTATGATATGAACTTTGTATTTACTGTTCTTCCAGTAAGTCCATCAAGCTTCAGTCCGGAGCAGAAATCTGGTGATAATCTGATTCATTAGTTTTAAAGCAAGTCAAGGTTAGTTGAATCATTGAAAAATAAATTATTAAAACACAGACTTAAATAGTGAATGCTACATGTTGATGTAAGTTGGCTGGAAAAAAATAAATGTTGTAATCTTTGGCTTTTTGCTAAAAAGAATCCTTTATACAGATGTAGGTTAACTGCTTTGTTATTGTCTGGTATAATCAGTATAAGCTTGCCAGTTCTGTTTTGGAATTTGGAAGTCTGAATGGAACAGATACTTTGAAATATCTTAGAATACTTATATTGTCTAATGCTGATTTTAAATAGCAATTTGATCTTGGCAAGGTTAGCCTGGGGCTTCCTCTAGCTAAGTTTTAATAATGAAATATTTAATGCAGTGACAAGTTGTGAGGTTTCTGACAATGGTCTGGATCAATCAAGATCAACTTTATGCTTTGTGAGTTGTTTTTTAGTGGTGGTCACCATCTAAGTAATGCACTAATTTGACCATATCCTTATGCCTTGTGAGTTTATGTCCTGGTGGAGAACATTGAATGAAGCTTTCAACTTTCTGGGTAAAGACTCAAAACTACTACTACTTCGAAGCTGTGTTGGATGGATCTGTGAGCAACATGGTCTAGTGGAAGCTGTCCCTGCCCATGGCAGGGGGTAGTACCTAAATAGTTGTTAAGGTCCGTTCCAACCCAAACCTTTCTATGATTCTGTGATGTTAGTTAAACCATTGAAACTAATTGCTCTACGTGTAGTGTTGGGATCACTTAAGAACACATTGTGCTGTGACATAGGATCCCCTTTAGAAAAAATGTAAGGCTTCATAACTCTGGTACTATGTTGTATCAGTTTAAATAAGGACTGTCTAAGGAAGAAGCAGGAGAAAGGGGTGAAGTGAAGATGAACACAGTTCATCTGAGGAGTGTTTAAACCTTCCTTGACAAGCCTAGAATGTTGTTTTAATTAGTACGGGAAAGAAATACTTGTGAGCAAAGAATAAATTCCTATTAATAGTAGTTGGAAAGGAGGATATTGCAAAATAGTTATCCTGAAAACTCTGCCAGATTATTTCCCCTTCCTTTCAGAGTAGAAATTGAAAATATGAAGTATGCTTTTCAGGTTCCATGCTATTCTAGGGTGTCTGACTTGATGTCATATGTCTTTTTAATTTCTGGTTTAGGACTTTACAAATCTGTGGTTTGAGAAGCAAAGAGATGAGGAAAACAGACATTTAAGTCTGCATGTACACCAGACCAACTTATTAATAAAACAAATTTTGTGTATTTGTTGCTACTAAAAAACCCAACCCATCTCGTCCTCTCATGTCCACTTTTGTGGTCTTCCTTTTTTGTTACATTTCTGGCTATTAAAACATGTACCATACACAGTAATTTAGTGCTTATTTTAATTTATAAGATGTCATAGTAATGATCTAGACAGTATCTCCCTTCTCACAGTCATGTATATTTGAAATAATCTTCTGTAGTAAGGCATTAATGTGTACTCATGACTCCTGCTTTTTGGTGATACTCCCACTAAAATATAAGAAGTGTAATGCATTACCTGCAGAGTATTGCTTAACATTTGCATAAACATACATTTACCAAATTGTTCCAAGAGGGAAAACGCAGCTTAATCATATCATAATTGCATAATCAATTCACTGTGATTATATTTTCTCCCTCGATGCAATTTAGTAAATGGGAGTTTGGGTGAATATGAAGCAGAGTTTCTTGCTTACTGTGATGTGTTTAGTTAGTTTTGGGTGGCTTTTTGACTTTAGAAATTCTAAGAAATATCTTTTTAACTTGATTCAGTTCAGAACATATTTCCTTAATGACCTTTTTAGATTGTGCAGGTATTTTCATGGAGATTAGGTCTGTTTCTGATGGTTTAAGTGTCTAGATTCTCTGATGTCCTAGATATCATAGAATTATAGAATCATAGAATCACAGAATGGTTTGGGCTGGAAGGGACCTCAAAGATCATCCAATTCCAACCCTCCTGCCATGGGCAGGGACACCTTCCACTAGACCAGCTTGCTCAGATCCCCATCTGGCCTGGCCTTGAGCACTTCCAGAGATGGAGCATCCACCTATTCTCTGGGCAACCTGTTCCAGTGCCTCACCACCCTCACAGTAAAGAATTTCTTCCTAATATATAATCTAAACTTACTCTCAGTTTGAAGCCATTCCCCTTTGTCCTGTCACTACATGGCCTTGTAAATAGTCTCTGTCCATCTTTCCTGTAGACCCCCATCAGGTGCTGGACGGCCACAATTAGGTCACCCTGAAGCCTTTTCTTCTCCAGGCTGAACAATCCCCATTCTCAGCCTTTCCTCATAACAGAGGTGCTGCATCCCTCTAATAATTTTGGTGGCCTCCTCTGGACTTGCACCAACAGTTTGATGTCCTTCCTGCACTGGGGATCCCAGAGCTGAACATAGCACTCCAGGTGGGGAGTACTGCCTGCTATAGGAGGTTACTCCAGGTGAGAGTAACCAGAAGAATATGGAAAAATTCCTTAATGTAAAACTTTTTTTCCATTAGTATTAGTTTGATTATTCAGCATTTCTAACATTCCTTTACCAGTAGCAAGTGATGTAGGAAGGCTTTGAGCAAAAAAGGTGACAAAAGGAGTTTGAGAACTGAAAGGTACTTCTGATGTGTGGTGGAAAAACTATTTCCTATTTTAAGCTATTTTCTTGTGTTTATTCTGTATTAAATATTGGGAGTAGTAGTATGACAAAAAAGTACTTGTCAGGTAGATTATGCAAGTGTAGCTTAAATCTCTGTGATTTTCTTAGTTGTGTATGACATAGCTCTGTTAAAAAATACAGAGTGTTACTGGCTATAATACTGATTCCTACACACTGTAGTGTATTTAGGATTTTGCAGTGTGTTTGTATTGGATAGGGCATATATTCTAGCTGCAGTTACTGTAACAGGGATAGATGTTCTTATGTGGACAACTAGCCAAAAGACCTAGAACCCTGTCATGAACATTTTTTCTATTTCATTGAGGTGTAGTCATGTGGAGGCGGAGGAGAGGAAGAAATAGATACGTAGGTATCATAAGTGCCTTATAAATTAACCAGATGCTATTTACTTTGAACTGTGTTGCTATTTTAAATTTTCAGTTCTCACACAGGGTAAGATTCTAGGGCTTTGTATGTGTCAGTAGGTGTCACTGAGAAGCTCCACCATTAAAAGCAGAATACCAAGTCTGCTGAATATGGTCTAAATCACAAGACAGTCATAGCTTTACTGCTCTGATTAAGAAAATGGGGAATGCAAGCTCTGCCCTGAGAAAGGTAGTGACTAAATACAGGAGATCAATACCCGTGCTCAGAAGGGATGGATGAATACTGAAAAGATGCAGTCTTCTTTAAGCAAGGACACACCTTGCTTCTCTTCATTCCCTTTGACTCTTTTATCAGTCTGAGACTCCCAGCCAGGACTTTTTGAACTGTAAACTAAACAGTCTTGGGTGCTTATGTAGCTAATGGAGAAGGCCTGGGACAGGGGTCCCTCTCTGGATCTGTCTGGGCTTAGAGAAGATGCTGCTGCTGCCCAGCTGGGGGTTGCTACTCTTGCTGTTTTGCTTTGACAGAAAAGGATTATGTACATGCTTCCTCATCTGCTTTAGGCTCACAGTTTAATCATCTGATAAAGACTCTTAAGAGCTAACTCACCTGACTTTGCTTAAGGCTGTTTGTAAACCTTAAACATGATTTTTCCAGAGGAGAAGTGAGTATCAGCTGATAGAGGTCAGCAGTCAAGAACTGTATAGAGTTTTTTAGGTGAATATGAGTCTAGGACCCAAGGAAAACAACCCAATGAAATTTCTATAGAAATAACTGGCTGCAAATTAGGATTAGGCAGATACAATCTGATTATTTTCTTCATTAGAAAGGAGTTAAGTTACATTGTTTCTCAAGTCTAGTTTTCAGTGAGTCAGCAAGTGCTTACTGACACGTTTAACAGACAAAGGCATAGCTCTTCTGAGTCTTGTATTTGTGAATTTTGGCCTTGCTCTTTAAATTAGCAGTATTTATGACAAGAAATTGGTGGTTTTGTTTGTTTTGAACAAACACATCAAACATCAGTCTCTGCTTTGTTAGTGATGGACAAAAATGATACTAATTTTGCAAGCAAATTGTTTAACTTTTATTCAGTATATTCCTAAAAAGGTCTCAACACATTTTTTGTGTTGTTGCTAACATTTTTTGATGCACAGGATATGTAAATATTTCTATCATACAAGATTTAACAAAAGCAGTACCCCTGAAAAAATGTGAAAAAGAAATCCCAGAAATTTAAGATTTCCAGTAACAAATCATTTGAAATGTGACTAGTCTTGTACAAGTGAGTGGAAATACTCACTTAAGTGCTTAATTACCTTGCTGAACTGGAAACTGAGCAGTCAGCTAGTACAGGATTAGATGTTTATCACACTTAGATACAGAGGTCTAAGAATTAAACTCCTGGGACATAGTGGTGATTTTATTGTCTAAACTGGGTTCTCCTCCCTGTCTGGAAAAGTGAGCAAAGCTTTTTTTTCTGTAAGGATAATTGTAGTTTGCAAAATTCCTTTAACTATATGTTACTGGCTTTGGTTTTTTAATTTTAGGAAGTAAAGCTAGAAACATCTTGAAATACAGAAGTGAAATTGGCTTACTTTTCCATTAAAATGATTGTCACTTATGTAATGAAATAGTTGTTAGGTTTTGGTAAGGATTTTTTTCCTGAAAGCTGTGTCATGTAACACTGAAATGCACAAGAATTTTGTTTTAAATCATGGCATTGGGTTTTTCTTTGATTTTTTTGGGGCGTGGGGGCAGTTGTTGTGTTTTGTTTGGTTTGGCTTGTTTTTAATTAGGTTTGTTAAGACATCTTAGCTTTGTTATATTGTTTTCAGGTATCCAGTAAGTTACATTTAATGTTGCAGTGAGGGAGAAGAGAGTTTGAGAAGAATGCTGCTTTTCTGAAAAGCAGGCTAAAATCCAGACATATTATTTATTCATTTCTCAATGTTCTAGATGTCTTGAGGATGTTCTTTGACATGCATTATTTCTGGCAGCAATGCTGACTTAAACAAACCCCTCTACTCCTTCCCTCGGTGCTTGTTCCAAATCTGTATAATCTTTGTGGGATACAGAGGTAAAGTGAATCGGAGACTTGTTTTACCATGTAGCAGAACTGGTACTCAGAGGTATGAGGACTAAAAGAGCTGTGCAGAATGTGGATATTGCATAAATATCTGTATATTGGTGGTTGTTTTTTTCTGTTTCACTCCTTTATTTCTCTGAAAATAGATACTTGGACATAGAAGCTGGCTGCTGAAGTATTGCTGCTGGATGGTGGAACGGGAAATTACGAAGTTGATCTTACAATAGGGGTAGCAAGGAGAAGATAAAAAATATACCCTGAAAGTAACTTAAGCATGCATGCACTGTAAGATCAGATTCCCCTTCACCACCCTGTAGAGTTGAACTAAGGAGAGCATGGTTAAAGGTGTGTATGGTATAGGAGCTCTGGTGAAGAGTAAAGAATGGTAGGTAGAGGGGATAGAAAAGTAACAGGGATTGATGTTTATTTCTAGCTGTCCTTTGTCTAAAGTTGTCACGTTATTAGTCACTGGATTCAAGAACTCATGAAAGTTGGAAGATTGCAGTTCAGGACTCAGGAAAAAGCCTTAATTGATCTACTATGTTTTCACTTCAATGTTAGATGTGGGTTATTCCATAGTCCCCGTTTCCTCATCTGTGGAATGGTTTCATATATTTCACTGCATTATTGCAGCTGCATCTCCCATGGTAACTGTTCTGTGGCAAGTCAGTGGAGGTGCTCTACTAAAACTCTCTTGTCTGGCTATTCAGTGAACATTCTTTCTCTTCCCAGTGTCTAAAGAAGATAGGGAGCTGGAAAGCTGACATGCACTTCAATTTCACTAAGGACAGTGATGGTTTTGGGCAAAAGGTGCAGTGGTTTTAGGAATAAGTTGGGCTGCTAAATTGGAGGCATAAGGCCTTCAGTTGGGAAGGTGCACTGCACTCTTGAGTTGAGAGATTTACTGCTTGTTCTTTGGATAGCCTGGGTAGCCAGGAAAATATATTTGTCTCCAGCTGGCCAAGTGATTGCAACTTTTCTTTAAGGATTTGAACAAAACTGCAGGCATCCATCTTTGTCATCCTTAGACTTGATTACTATAGCACACTTTTTGTCTATGTACTTTATGCCTGACATTTTGCTCTAATCAGCATTTTCAAGTGAAACTGCTTGTAATTGGGCTTGCTAGACTAACATGCATTATTTTGCATTATTTACAAGTTTTCTCTTGGAATTGCTTTGTATTTGATTATCTGACATTTCATATACCCAAAGACTGACTTTATGGAGCATATACTGAAATATATCTGGGTACCCTAGCAGCCTACTCAATTCATGAGAGCCTGAATCTTACTGTTTCTAAGTCTTGATACATGGACCTGAACTGTCTCTGTGGATTCATAATTTTTTTTAGCCTCCTTGCTTATTGAGATCTCTTCCATCTTATATTTTTCCAGCTTGAACAGAGTTTCCTTAGTTGTTGTTTTTTTTTTTTTTTTTGCATCATGCAGCTGGTAGTCTCTTGCAGTTATTTATGATTATAACTATACTGTTTTTAAGCCTCTGAAAATATTTGAAGTTCTGCACTTATGTTTTACAGCAATAAAAATAGAAGAGTATAGGGATTGTATCTGATACTGTTTGTGTTACTTAAAATTATATTCATGGATTCTTTATGCACACTTGCTTTCACCACCACACACACACTCCCCACCCCACCCCACACCCAAGACCCTCAAACCAGGTGTCAGTCTTTTCTCAGGCTTTAAAATTTTGTAAGGTCTATGAATACTGTGACTGCCAGTAGAAAAGGAAAACCGCCAATTTAACTGTTGATACTTTGAGCAGTACTTCCTCACATACATAACCTGAAATACCTTTACAGCTGTAGCACTTTAAAAGGAAATTCAACAGTATAAACAGTGTCTGAGGAAATAAATAAATAGCTTGCCAAATAGTCTGCTTTATTTATGGCCTGACAGCTTACTTGTGCAGTTGGACATATAGATTTAGACAAGCGTATTTGAGGAGGTACTTTAGAAACATTTCTCCACACTGGCTCTACAGAAAATCCATTGACCTGTAAAAGGATGCTGCCGAGTGCTGTATGTTCATCTGGATAGTAAATGTATCTTGTTGTTCATTACTGGCCCTAGCTATCCTGAAGATGTTTTAATGTGTACTTTGCTTAACTCAGGTTTTCCTCTGTGCTTGCAGTCGAATGCTACTCGGTTTTCATCTATTTAGGGTAATGATAGCAAAGAATGGCCTTCAACGTTTGTAATTCAATTACAAGAATGAAGATAGAAAAATTCTGAAAATAGCCTGATGCAAATAGTGTCTGCATTTGTAGGACAGTGCTTTGGTTTAATCTTCACCTTTAGTCTGTTGGTAATGGGAGTGTCCCTGACCTTTACCTTCCTTTGGATGAAGCTTGCTACATTTTTAGCATTATTTCTCTGCATTTCCTTTAGATATCACGTTACTGACTATTGTTTTTAAAATCATATGAACTGATTCCCTCAGTCTCCAGAGAAAGTATTTTGAAAAAAGTTCCTCATCCCGTCTTGTAACACAGAAACATCTCTGATGCATCTATTGGTAAGAAACAATATGGGAAACAGAGCAACAATTGAAATAAATCACTGAAGTTATTTCTGGGGGAAAAAAAATCCCTAAAACTTAATGGAAAATAAGGAAGAAAGAAGCAACTCCAGTTTATGGCTATAAATATCATTTTACTGCAATGATGAACAGGAAATCCCTGGTGGGGAGCTGCTTGGTCACTGCAAAGGGATTGGATTTGAACGTATCTATGGAAGAGATACTCTGGATATTTGCTACAAACAGATGAGTGGCCTATTACTCCTGACTCCTATTGCAACTTTTCTCTCATTGTTTTCTGTAACTAGAATGTCTGCTTTTCCTGCTGACACATTCACAATTGATTTGCCTAGAGAAAGTGGAAAAAGGTTTTAAAAATTTATTATAGAATATAAATGGAAATATGTTTGCTTCTACTGACATGAGGGAAGAAGAGACAAGTAACATTCAGATCATATTTGCTGTGGAGTAACACTTAAATTCTTAATAGAGTTTTGGATTATTAAGTTAAATTAGGTGGCTCTTGCACAAAATGAGATGAGAAGAGAGACCTTTTGTTTTACTATAAACTTTAGTGAAATTCCAGAATACATTGATGGGCTCTTCAGTGCATCAATAGGGCTGCACTAAAACGCTTGCTGTTTTCCTTGGGGTATCTTCCATTACTTGAAAATGTACAATAAACTAGTCATAACAATATTTTCCCATGAGAATAGTGGTGAACTAAGGCCTGGTTTTTACATTGACATTACCAGCTCAGCTTCTTTTTGCTGCCAGAGAAATTCAGTACAGTTTATAGTGGTATTTCCAGCTATATTAGTTGTGCTGATTTGTTGGTATGGTACTATTATAATACCATTAAATCCTTAATAAAAAATTTATGTAAATAATTTGTCTATAATACTTAGAAGTCGAGTAGGGCTGATCTGTATAGGCAGAGGCTGCCTGCTGATTGATGGCATTCCTTCCAGTAATGCCATATTTGTTTTAAACAACAATTGAGTAATTATGTGCAGATTGTCAGGTACAGAAGGTGATTCTCAGGTAGATAAATTAAAGTTCTTGATCTCATTGATTGGGTCTGCTGTGGGACTGTTGAGTCCTATTTGTAAATGTTTCCTGTCAGGATTGTAGAAAAACCAGAAAATGGGGGAAACAGGCATAAACTTCTACATTCCTCTAAATATTAGGATATTAGGATAAAAATCTACTTTTGGGGCATGTAGTTTCAAAACAGTGATTTAGATTATCAAGTTCTTAGAGCAGTAATTGTTTGAGAAAGCTGAAACGTTACATAGCTCCTAAGGCATTGTAGTGAATTTGGAAGCTGGGAACAGGAGTGGGTTATCTTCCTATCACTAGACCCTGGAATGTCTTGAATGATGAAATACATAGTTTGAGAGAGCATGTATTTCCAGGACCTTGAACTTCTATGATTTCATTTTATGAAAGTCAGATTAGTTAGTGTTATATAATTCATTGGATAGATGAGATTATGGATTGAGGGTTTCTTATTCTAATCAGCAAGAGAAACCTACTGATTGATGATAAAGTGGGGTCAGTATTCAACATGTTTTAAAATTTTTATTAAAGCTCTTAATTCGGTTCTTAATTCTGTGAAGGGGGAATGTACAATGGTATGTGAGTGTATTTTTTAAAAATGTATCTGATGTTTAGAATATGAGTTTATTCAATGCCCTCAAGAAGAAAAATCACAATGTATATGTGATAGAAAGAACAGATCATATTATCAGTCATGGAAACTGCAAGATGCAAAGAGTTGTTTTCATCTCCAAAAGCACAAAGAAGTGACTGCAGTGTTTTTAAGATGAGTTTTAACATCAAGTATCAAAGTGGAAAACCCAAGCAATAACGAGCTTTGTCTAACAAAATGGATGTTTATAAAGGCCAGCAAACCACCTCTTCAAAACCAGTTGCTGTCCACAAAACAGGCTGAGGAATATATCCAGGTTCTTACTTAGCACTGTATCTATTTTTGAGGCTAACACTGCTGACATTTTCCTTTGCAAATTTAGCATGACTTTCACCTAACAGGGACTTCTTTCAGGGAAATAAAGCTGCTTCTTCTAAAAAGCTAAGTAAATTAACTGTTAAAGAGCATGTTCAAGTCTAACAGTCATATACTTCCTAATTAAAAATACCTTAAAAAGTCATTATATAATTAGTACTTGTATTGGAGGAGAGGGGAAACACGTATCTTGAATGGATCTGCCAGAGCTTCTTTCACTTATTCTAATAAATCATGACCGATGAAGAACAACAAACATCACATGGTGCCAGACCTTGCAGAGCTTGCAAGTCTCAAGGGACACTCAGAAAAGTACATCAAGGTACCTGAATTTGGTATGTGTACAGTCACAACTGTGTATTTGATGTAGTCTGCTACTCCATTTTTCCACATGGAAACTGTGTTGGTGGAACTAAAATACAAGGATGAATTCTCACATAATTGATTGATAATGTCTAATTGCAGTGTAGTATGATATCACTGATATCTTGGGCCTTACTCTGAGGGCAAACAAGATGTCTAGATATGGTAAGTCTGATGATTAAAATTTAAAATTTTGTTGAATCAAATTCATGCTTGGTGGAGTACCCTTCGTGAAGAGATATGCAACAGTCTTTCTGTGTCTTTATACAGGTACTGGCAGCTTGGTCCCATGCTAACATACTCTGAAAGCCAGCTATCCTTTTTTTCTCAAGGGGCTGAATTACTACAGTTATGTTTAAGCACAGTTCTCTAAAACTGTAATTAGTTTGTAAAGTGCCATTTCTTGTCAGACCTCATACTGCAGGGACTGGATACTTGCTCACCTGTTTTTTTACTCCCAAGTAAATAATTTTGTTTGATTTGATACACACCAGAGAAATGAGTAGAGAAAGGTAAACTTTTAATGGCTGATTTTTATTTTCCTGACAGTTGTGTCTATTGTCATTCTCAAAGGACACTGGTGACTTAGCAGATTTTGATAAGATATTGTACTTAATGCGATAATGTAATTGAATTATCTACACTGAGTAGATAATTCACTGCTATTTTGACCCTCTGCAGTACGCAATATTCAAACCTAACACACTGTGTCCTTTTAATACAGCTACCTCAATGTCAAGTGCCCAAACAGGTAATTTAATGCATATTAGACAACGGCATTAGTAGCAAAGTAGGGCATAAGGTGATACTGCAGCAAAATAAATCCTATCTAGCTATTTGACAAAACATTCTGGGGTAGAAATAGAAAATAAAAATGTGCATTCTGGTGTGCAGCTGAAGTCTTGCTTCTGAGAAACAAACCTGAATAAGATTTCAGGACAGCCTTCTTGAAATCCAGCTGCTCTTTTGTGTCAGTCAGGGCTACAGAGAACTGTGATACTGATACTACAATTAAGACCTGAGCCCAGGATTTTTGCAGTCTGGCTTTAAATTCTGGCTGGGGGCTGCATGTGTGTGTGCGTGCATGGGCAAATGGCTTCTTTGTGCTATGCTTCCTTGTTTATAAAATTGAAAGATTAGTTTTCCAGTCTCAAAGGAGTTTTGGGAGTTTAAATCCATAAATTCTGGAGGCATGTAGGTTTCGTGGTAGATGTGGTCATTGTGGTCATTCCAGAAGCTCCAAAGATACAAGAGAGCACCACCATGGACTAGAAGAATCTAGGTGGTCACGTTACTGTGATTTCATTAAGGACCAGTTTAAACTAGTTAGGTACTTTTCAGAAACATTTCTTTCTTTTTCTCTTCTTTTAAAAATCACTAATACAGAAAATCCTTTTAGGAGTGCACCAGCTTAGAATCCAATTTCTATAGATAAATGCAATGACTTTATTTTTTCTTTCTCGCTACTTCTATGAAAAAGTCTCTGTTCAACATTAAAAACACTCTCCTTGCTAGGAATTCAGGCTTTGAGAACAATATTAATTTAGTAAATAGTTGCACTAATTTCTGAGTTTGGTAATTAAAGTGTGGTATAATTCACAGAAGTGAAAGAGAAAAAACAAGACCAGATTCCAGGGAGTTTAAAACAGTTCTGTTGCAACATTCCAGCCCTTTGTGGTACTCCAAAAGGGGAAAAAAGAATCACTATAGACTTGGAGAGGTGCTTTTAGTAACACACTTGGGTGCCACAATATAAGAAAGATGTTGTTAGAAAGAGGCCAAAGGAAAGCTACGAAGATGGTAAAAGGCCTAACCAAGCCCTGTGAGCTGTCAGAAACTCAGATTTGTTTTGCAGAGTAAAGTTCTAACCAAGTACATTCTCTCTGATTATTCCCTCAGCTGTGGAATCTGGGAGGGTAGCTGGAGGAAGGAGCAGGGAAGGAACCACTACTTTATGTTGGCCAAACATGAAAACTTAGTGCCATCCTTGTGGAGCTGCTTTAAAAAGTGTTCATGTAGCTTCCTTTGGTGTGGTAAATGGCTTCTCTGATCACATCTATGGAGATTTTTACACAAACAAACTTCAAACCAGAACCTGTACTTACTTTTTTATTACTTTGAAACACCTGTTCTGCAACTGGCATTGTCTTCTTTTAATGTTCATTTAAAGCTATGGAAAAGCACATTGTCGATTTAATCTTTATAGGCATATTCGCTGTTTTCCAGTGCGGAGTAAACATTGGACTAAACTCTAGCAGTAGTAGCTTTATTGTCTATTGTGTAAAAATGTAAATATGCAGGAGTCTTTATCAGAATGTTTTACAAACTTTTGACTAAATTAATTGTGTTAGCGGGGAACAGCCAAAAAGTTCTGTCTTATCTAATATGCTGTTTCACAAAATGTAAATCAGGCTATCACTAGTCAGGAAACTTTATGTAGCAGTGTAGTAAAGTTAATTCTCTAAATGCGACTGTTCCCATCATTTAACCCCCACATCAAGCTTCAGCTCTCTGTGTATTTATTGTCGTAGAAATTTGTGTTAATGTAATGCCTGACTCCTAATGAATAATTTGCAAAAAAGGTGGACTGACACTTTCTCAGCATATTGTGTTTGCATCTTAATGAACATTTTCTGCTTGGTCATGATCAAGATAGGAATACATTTACATAATGTTAATCAAGTACTTGTTCTTAACATTTGGAAAAGGGCAAAACTTAAATTTAATTTTTACTGTGTGCATGTCTCTAACTCAAATTTAACAACTAGTTTAAACTACAAGTTGCTGTCATGGTGAAAACTGATTTTAACTATCCCTACTATAAACTCTCTATTAAATATTCTTTTAAGGTGTTTTATGGATTGGTATTGTATAACTCATTCCTATTGCTAGCTCTCTAGACATAAATCTTATCTGAACTTTCCCTAATCTTTCTCAACCTTTTTAATTTAGAGGATCACTTTCCATTTTTAGCTGTTCATGGAGTCATAATTCTCTTCTGCTGGTTTGGTACCGCTTTTTCTTTGGAACCAGAAAGTAACAGGTGCTTATAAAGATCTTTAAAGATTTTTGACTTGCATCCTAATGGAAGCAGATTTTTTTTGTTGGTTTGGTTTGGCTTGTTTTTTTTTTTTTTGTTTGTTTCTTTTTTCCAATGTTAAAATAGAAACCTAGTCAGCTTAAAGCTGAGAGAAACAGAGAAATATATAGAGAGGTAGAAATAGTTATTTTTAGACAAGGCGTTGCCAGACCTCATTTGTTTGCTACTTGTGTTCCTTGTAATGGTATTTTGTATAAAAAAATTATGAAAGGAGGCATAAGAAAATAATTTGTGATGCTATTAATTAAAAAAGAAAACGTCAGTCACGGGCAGCCTATATTGGGTATGTAATTTTGGTGGGGTTTTTTATGGTGGGTTGTTTTTTTCTGTTTTGGTTGGGTTTTTTTTCTTTGTATTCCAAGAGAGTCATGTATTTCATTGTTTTATTACTTGACAACCCAAAAGTCAGCATTCACATTTCTAGACTCAAGAGGAGATTTTGAGGTAAGAGAAGTGTGTATTGGCTCCCGTAGAATGTTTTGGCCAAAAGGTGATATGGCAGAGCACAGGGAAGTAGAATGGAAAAGTGAGAAAGATGAGGCTATAGGAAAAAGAAGTAAGACTAAAAAAAAAACCCAAAAGATCACTTTCCTGCTTCTGTGAGAGCATCTTTCATCCCTTAGCAGTAGCTGTGCCCATAAAGGTACTGCTGGGCCTGCTTTGAAATTTCAGTGTCATTCCTGTAGACTTAGAATCAGGGCTCAGTTAATTCAGTAGTCTTAACTGTCTCCCAGTGTTCAATTGTCATAAAAATCATATGCAGACTGTGTGAAGCAATCCTGTCCCTGAACTTGGTTCATACAGGTAGAAACCAGTTTTCTATGAGCTTCTCACTGAGGTAAGCCATCCGTTATTAGTGTTAAAACACAGACCATCAGACTGCACCCTTTATTCTGCAGTAACCTTGCACAATTTATTTTCTTTTGGATAAATAGCATGTCTGTGTGTACAGCTGTAGGACAACAGCAGGGGAAAAAAGGAACTTATACCGGTAATAGCAAAGCAATAACTTGCTTTCTCTTTATTATATTCATCTATATATGGTGACTTTATTCCTATGAATTGTTTGGTTAAAGCCCATGAATTTACTGAGAAAATAACAATTTTTCTTTCAATTGCCTTTATGCAAAATGAATAGTGGTCTGACTTTTACCATCCCAACTTTTTCTTCTTAGTTGAAATGACTATGACATTTCCATGGCATCAAAGAGTTTAGACAAAATGCCTTTCTCCCACAATCTCTAGCATTGCTTTCCAGATGAAGCAAAAATCATGACAGGGTGAAACTTCGTCCTTGGGAGGTGAATTTTGCCGTATTGCGATAACGGTCATTGAAAATGTGCATCAGTCTTCGGTTTCCTTCAGCTCTTTGCTGTGTCTTCATTGAAAACTGTGTCACTTGTTTGTGGTTTACCATACTGGCTTAAGCCACTAGTGGAGATAGGTTTGTGACAAGAGGCTAAGATGGGAGGTAGGGCTGAGGAGGAGCCCACACATGGCCCATTCCTCTTAAGGCATGGTACTTCCCAGGCTCTGCTGTGTCTGCCTGAGCTCTTCTGTACAATAATTGAGAGGCCAAAAGAGTTGACAAGTATTGCACTGGCATCTGCAATTTTAGGAAAGCTGAACAAAAGCAGGAGACATCTGTTATCACCTCTCTTATAAATACTTTGATTAAAGCAGACACTCTGGTAGTAAAGCACAAGTTTAATGACCAGCCTCATAAAGACAATTACTGGGTTTGATTTTACAGAGAGTTTGACTGGTGTACAAAGCGTACATATTAGCAGAAGTGATATAATGAGATTATGATATTGTGTTTTGTTTTGAGAAGGAACAGCAATGTTTTAGTTGTCCAGATTCTTTCTGAAAGAACGCGAGTTAACCGTTCACTGTTGTGAACCTTTGCATTCATTCAGTGATGGGAAGAGTATTGCAAGCTGATGTGTAATAGCTGCTTCCAAAATAGACAGTGGGCTCTCCTTGTGAGAGACAGAAGAGTTATTGAGTATTTTCACTTTGAAATCAGAATTCTAGTGTCTTCAACACATTCTTTCAAATATACTTGAGCATATTTAATTTTTTTTTTACTGGCAAAATGTTTTCCACTCAAAGTTCTGATTTTGGTGCCATTAGATATTCTGCTGGGTCTCTGCACTTCAAGGATGGAGAAATTGATCCCTTAGCTTAAGTTTCATTTGCATAAGTATGCTACATCTGTGTTGCATAATTATAGACCATGACCACCAGTACAAGCAGCAGAATATTACATGTCTGGAACTTGAAAAAATCTTTTAATCGGACATTTTTGTATTTTTTGTCAGTCAAGGGTTAGTTTCATTTTACAGAATAGTTGAATAGGGAAATGATGATTGAAGTAGAAGCTGTTTCAAGCACCTAGTCTGTATATTAGTCATTTGCATGTTGCTATATCAGTGTTTTATTCTGTAAAAGAATTTTTCATTCTCTTTTTCTTTTTTTTTCTGTAGCAAAATATAGATATAAAAATGTGTATGACTAACTTGGATTGAGAGATAAATCTCTAAAAATATAGCATGGAGCAGAAAACAAATGCAACTTAAAAAAACCAGGTAATTTCATTTGCCACAGCGTAGTGATTATCTAGACCTTGACATATATAGGAGAGCTTAAGAATAAACACTTTCAAGTGATTTCTGTTTGTCAAGTGTTCACAGCTTCTTCAGGGTGAAGGTGAGATTTTTTCAGGAAGTGTACATGGATTACCAAAGGTAAATATCTCATGAAACATGGTTGTGACCATGTATAGAGAAAAGGGCTGGAGTTTGTAGCACTGTTTAATTCCGTACCACCCACGTCATGGTGTGGGTATGGTGTCCGCAGGAGGCAGCTGGAAGAGGAAAGCCTGGGCTCAAGGGAGGGGTGTGCAGGTATTGGGTCAGCCTGGCAGACCAAGCCCCGCTCCACAACTGGTGGTTCCTATTCCTGTGCCTCTGAGCTGCAGGTTTTGTGGTTTGGTGCTGAAAGACAGTGCCAGCGAGCCCAAGACCCTTGGCCCAAGGCTCCCAGAAAAAGAAAAGGGAGAGAACGGTGCGGAGCTGCATGGAGCTCAAGCTGCAGCTGCCGGAGCCACAGCCGGAACTCTGAATGTTCCAGTCCCACTCCTGCAAAGTCAGGCCCAGGAGAAGTGTCCCCTGATCTGTTTCAGAGCCCTGTCAGGTCCCACCAGGTTCTGCCTTGTCCCTGTTTTCCCGCTGGTTTTGGGCTGGGGGAAGTTAAGCCTTTGTTTTCCCATGTACCGCAGGCCCAGCACAGGGGTGGTTGCCATTTTGCCTTTGGGAAACCACAGTGGGTGCTGGAGGAATCCCCTTTTGGGGGTAAAACACTCTTTTGTACACTTTCATTAATATTGTTGTGGTTATTGCAGTGTTTCAGTAAATTGGGATTCCATTTTATAATCTCTCTCAGTGTTTCCTCCACTGTCAGAAGGAGGCAGGAGAAAGGGGACAGCTTGAAGGGGTTTAATTTTCCTGCTGGGTTTTAGACCAGAATAAACATGAACAAATTAAGGTTGAGGTAGCAAATTTTGGCTAACGGATAGAATTTGTGAAATGCAAAGTAGAACAAAACTCTTAACTGAAATAAAAACATAATTTTTGTTTATTTTCTATAGGTGTGATTGACCTGGGGAGCTGTCTTTCAACTGCCATTACCTTAGTCTGGTGACTGCTTCTGCATCAATTGATAAATGTGGATTTTTGTAGATCAGAATAATGGTGTTTCTATTCCTAAGTGTTTAGCTTTATTCCTGTTGCTTTATTTTTAGTTGTTAATGGAAACTAGGCAACAGCAACTTGTATGTGGGCATCTTAACATTTGGGTGTGTTTAAGACAGAGGAGTAGGAGCTTCAGGGGGTTTAGGAAGTACTGGGGAGATTTGACACTGGAAGCTGAGCAGCTGCAGGCTTGCTGCTTAAAATGACACCAGTGAGAGGCGACAAGGTGTGTTTGAGAAGACACTGATAGCTGTGAACAGAATGCAAGTAGGGCCATTGTAGCTGAAAACCCACAGCTGTGAACTTTATTATGAAGTACTTGGCATAATTGTGTACTGATCACTTTTTGGCGTCAGTGGCAGGGAGTTACTTTGGGTGGGTTTTTTTGTTTGGGATTTGTTTTCGGGCATACTACAATTGGATACTAGGTCTTTCTTCCCCTTAAAGAAGTAAGTGCTCTGTCTTCCCAGTGGCAGAGCTTTGAGAAGAAAGGAGTTGGATGATACATTCCTCCCCTTTAGTTTATAGGTCTGCAATCAAAAAACTTGTTTACTGTTATTTGTGTCTGACAGCACAAATACCAAATGTTTTGAAAGATCCTCTGGTTCTTCACTTGGATGTATTGCTGCATGCTAGTAAACTTTCTCTGAATAGACCAGTGGCTCTGTATTCTTGGTTCCTATTTCAGTCTCTAATAAATGGGCAAAGAAATAACTTGAATAATTTTATAATAATAGGTATGTTCTGTAGAGCAGAAGTTTGTGCTTGGAGGGAGTTTAAGGGGAGCTGAAGTGGTGTCCCCAGTGTTCTCAGAGTGTTCACAAGCCTTTTGTATGTCACCTTGTATTACCTCTGAGCTGGAAGATACTAAATCAAAATCCATTAAGACAAGACCTAATGTTATCTCAACTGCCTTACATATAAAAAGATAGATGAAGACTGTTATTCTTCTGATAGAGAAAGCCAAATGTCCATTCCCCCTCAAATTCCTGTGGCTTTATAAACAAATATTTGTGTTTATTCTTTGATAAAGCACTCATAGAAGAAAGGCTGAGGCAGTAGATTGCATAAGCCTAATGGTTGGAAGATAGGATCCTCAGGCCTCTCACTGCTTTCTGGCCTCAGTGTTCCCATTCAAGTGAATTAAAAGCTGCCTAAAAAAACTTTAAAAGCTTTTGAAGCTGCTTGGTTTTTTTGTTTGTTTGTTTGTTTGGAACTAACACTACCTCTTTGCCTCCAGTGCACCTGGTTAACCATCAAGAGTGCCTGGTGTTCTTTCATTGTAGTATTCAGGGGTATATTCTTCTACTCTCTGAGATGGTTTCCCACCTTTTTAGTGGGTTTTTTATAGCTATTTTTATTTTAACTTCACTTGCTAGAACTATGGTTGTGTTTTAATGGTGGTTTTCAGTAAACCCTCAGACTCCTCCTCTCCAGTTTGGATTAACAGGCAAGTTCTTATTCAGGTGCATAATGTAAAATAAAAGGAGAACATTGTTAATTATGAATGACTAGGCTTATTAGCTGTGTCCAGACTTATATTGCAGAATTCCGATGCCCTTCCCAAGAGTAAGTTTGAGATCGCTGTGAGCTGCCAGGTTTACTTTGTGTAGACTATTCCCAGCTCTCGCCGAAATAACGCAGACTTTTGGAACTTTTATGCAACTATATGTGAACTTACGTACAAATAAGAAATTCTGGATTCACTGTTGGCTCTTTAGTGGAGTGTGGAATAACACAACATACTCTAATTTATAGCCACCTTCTACATTATTTTTTCTTTCCAATTCTTTTCCTTCCTCCCCATGTGTAGTGCACCTCTGACCTCCTATCTCCACCACATGAATTGGGGAATTAAGTATGTTGTCTTGGTTGTGCCTGAAGCCGTAACTGTTGTTAGCCTGGAGTAATTAGTCGTAAGGCCCTCCAATATTTAAATCCTTCTGGAGGTTATCAGTGGTCTTGAAGATTGGTTTGTCTTTAAGACCATTGAAACAGAAGAAAGTCTATATGTTCCTTTGCTTGTATTGTGTTTGTGCAGAAAGAGAAATTAAATGAAAGAAGCTGAATGTATAAAAGAGTAACATTACAAACTTTCATTGGTGAGTTTAGGAAGAAAATAGCAAATTCAGTCTATGTGCAGACTAAAAATTTACACTACTATTGACTTACATGCAAAAGGAAACATTCAAGCAGTACTTAATGTGTTCTGAAGTTTTGATGAAATAATATTTTGGAGGTTTGTTAGTTTTCAGGTAGCTGAAGTTATCAATTATCAGTTGTGAAATACAGTTCCCATGACCCAGATGATATCTGTACCTTACCTGCCATACTCCCCATTCCTCTTGGATGGCATGTTCAGCAACTGATGATCTCTGTCTTGTGTTTTAATAGCATTAATATTTACTTTTCAAATCCTGGCAGTGAAGCAGAAGGTTCTGATTAAGTGTAATCCTAGGCAATACTGTATTTCAAAATAGTTGTATTGATTGTAACAGATATTACTTTGCTCTTAAACAAAGGGAGCAGTTTATTTTCATACTAATTTGATGTTATATACCTTAATCTTTGCAACTTGAGTATCTTTCATGTCTGAATGATATAAACAATGTGTTTGCTATTCTAGCCAAGACAGTTCTTTACAGCTTATAATGGGAAGGTTTAATACGTTTTTGGCCTGTGATACAATGATCGGTTCTGACAAACCTGTGAAGCTCTGTAGCGCTTCAATGGCTTCTACTGTTTTTCAGACAAAAGTGAGAATGCAAACCTGAGAAGTCTTAATTTTTAACTGTAACTGAAATGTATGTGTGTTCTTTCATGGGTAGTTTATTGGTTTTGATCCTATATTGTGTGCCTAAGGATAAAAACATAGGAATAAATAAGATTATCTGATATGTAAAGGACATGAAAAGATATGGATTAAAAATAGGTTGCTGTCTCATAGCCATTACATGGGTGCCTCTGTTTTTTTCAGTGATTTGATGTTGGCTAATGGAAAATGTTAAGCATATTTCCTTCTTTTCTTTTTATATAAGTTTCTGACAGGAAATCTGTAGCTAAATATCAGTTTATGATTTCCATCTGTTCATGTATAATAGTGTCTCATAATGCAGTCCAGATTGCTGCCCAATGGAAATGTCCTGTAGCAGGAGATAGGCTTTTAAGTGATTGTTGTACATACTAATTATTTTCTTAAATGAGTACTTCGTTTAATTTTGAAGACACGGAACTCATTTTAAAGGCACTTCCTTGATGCAAAAGTTCCCACTAATTAGCAAAGTTAGTGCCTCATCTTTCTGGCGACACTGTTTTTTAAAAGAAAGGTTTGCATGGTTGTGCTGCTATGGTAAAATAAGAAAATAAAATGCATCCTTAGATTCAGGTACGCAACAGAAACAGGAAAATTGCTGAAATGTTTCTTAGTCACAAACTTTTGTGATCTCTGTGGTGTGTTTCTCAGCTAGTGAGGACTAGATTAGACAGCATTTATTTTAACAGATACCATTTTAATTCTGAGAACTCAGGTGATTTCCTCAAGTATTTAGACTAATTGATAAAACTGTTAAAACACTAGCTTTTGAAAGATGTGTGTCAGCATATGTTTTACAGTGAGGATTTCTACCCTTCCCAGCTGGGATTGGTAATGGGAATCACGTGTATCTGTACGGTGAGAAAACTAGACAGCAAATGAAAATACCTTACTTGTGTTATTCATGCTTTTCATCATGTCAGTCTTGATTTTTGCACAACTGACATGATGAAACATGATGCACAACTTGATTTTTGCACAATCATTGCAGGGAAGCTGGACTAGATGACCTTTAAAGGCCCCTTCCAACTCAAACTATTCTGTGATAAATGGTTAATTATTGTTGCTTTTCTTTATAAACTTTGCAATTAAGTTAACTTTAAATACCTATACTGCCTGAGAGTTTCCTGTTTTCACATGTAATGATAATCTGAATAATAAAATTAACATGACAAATAATTTTAATATTTATCAGTTTAGGACTAATTTAAGGACAACTGTATTGTGTGTTAAATGAGCCAGGATGCTGTCTGTGACTTCCAAATTGGGCTGAAAGTGCCTCTGAGAGGCAGAACTGGGCTCAGCCTAGTGAGGTTTAGCTTTGTAATAGCCTAAATAATTATTATCAAGAGCTCTCACTTCCTGAAAAAAATGTGTTTCATTGCAGTTGTTTTAGTGGCATGAATGTGAATTTTTATGGGTTTTGCAGCTCAGTTGTTATCAATTCAGCAATGTTCTCAATAGGTAAGATGATTTCCTATGGTTTGTTTCCTGTGGCTGTGGGCTTTGCACAGGGTAACCCTTCACAGAGGAGCTGGGAGTACTCCATCTCAAGTTCAGAAGTTGGAACTAGTCACATTTGTAGTCATGAGGGAGTGTGACTATCATTTTGGAAAATGAAAGCCATTGGATTCAACTGCTTTTTTGATGAATATACTGGATGAGTTCGTATCTGGGCTGAAAGCAGGGATTGTTCTCAAATGCTTATATCCACAACAGATGTGCAGAGACAGCCAGTCTGACTCCCACGGCTCAGTTGGGCCAGACAGCGCCATTAAACTTGTCTCAATTACCCCACTGCAGTCACAGCACAGCGCTCGGCAGCTTCCCTCTGATGTCAGGAGGCGTCTGGCGTGTTCTGATACACAGCCATCTTTTCCTCCTCGGAGAGAAGCAGCATGAAACTCCTTTGCTTCTAAGGTATTGAGAGCCATGATTTAAAAACAAAACCAAAACCTCACAATAACTTAACCACCTCTTTTTCCCCGTCTGAGCAGCTGGAAGGCACAAAAGCAGAACAGAGCTGTGGCAGCTCAGTGCTTTTTTGTTCAACAGGAAATGTATTTTGAAATAACCCTTACTCTGTACAATAGTAAATACAGTTTTTAGAAGTCAGTATATTACAGAAATCGTACCTCAGCTGAAGAACAGATTAAAATAGTTCATGAAGCATACAAAATTACTGAAGTTCCAGATACTGTTTAAGTGCCACATGTAATGTGAAGTGAAATTTCTGCTACCTGTTGTATTTGCAGTCTTGCGACGTTGAGCTACAGAGAAGAGCCTTTTCCATAGCCTCTGGAAGAAATAGCTACTACTTTAACCAAATTACCATTGGGATAATTTGTCCACATTTAGGAACACAGTGGGGAGGCCACTTGGACAGAATAAGCTCTTTTAAATTTGACGTAGTTTTGCTGAAAAAATAGCTATACGTATGTACTGCAGTACAGCCCTGTATCTTGCTTGAGAGTTCTCTTACTTCTCAGTTGGCCATAGGCTAGTGGTGTACAGAGATGTGAAGTCCTGATCTACAACAATTTCGATACAGAATTTCCTTTTGATGAAAAGTGACCCATTTCCTCATTGATCATGTGATGTATGAAACATAGTGAGAATTTTTACCCTGAGTCAATTTTAATCCTGCATATTGATATCAGCTCAAGATATCCTTGCCTTCCTGAGAAGAAGATAAGTTGGTATGAACTAGGTGTCAAAAGAGGTGTGAAAATATTTTGAAGTGGCTATTCGGAAACTAAGAGAAGTTACTTTAATTTAGGAATGTGAAAGTAATAAGACTTCAGAAATTATTTTAATATGAGCAAGGGGGGTTGGTGTTTACAACTTATGTACAGCCATAGTGTTTCTGCCTTTTTAAGGATAAACTGTGAATTGGAAAAGAGGATAAAAATGATGGGGCTGATATAGAACAGTAACTGAGGAGTTGATGGATGAGAGTATGCACATTTTCAATATTTACTCATCATGGAGCTTCCTTTGCACCACATGATACTATAAAGGACTATTGCCTCTTGACTTCTCCATCTTTTCTGCCCAAACTTGTGTATGAATTGTTCCTACCATAATATGATGTCTTCTGAGCACTGTTGTCACGTGGGTAGTTCCCTCTTTAACCACTGCAACTAAATTTGCTGAGTATCATGAGTCAATTTATTTTATTTTCATTTATTTATTTTTTAACATTGTTATTTTATTCCTTGTGTAACAATGTTGCTGGAGAGTCTGTATCATGACAAAGAAGTTCTTTTCATGTTTCCCTCTGCTCACTCAGTCTGAAGAGCAACTTCAGTATTTAACATGTATCTGGAAGGTGGTGTGTCATCAGGATTCATCAGTGGTATTTTTTGCTCTGAAGTATCCCAGATAAATAATACATTTCTTATAAAAAACTGTATCAATCATATCCTACTACAGAAGTTTACAGTAGTGTTGTTGTAGCCCCTCTCCCTAGTAATGCTTGGATTAAAATATCTTTCTGATTTAAAATTCAGAACTAGTAACTTCCATTTCGTATAGCAGAAGGGAAGACTTGTGTGTTTTTTCGTACATGCTTTATTTGAATTACCAACAAATATTAATATGTATATATCTTTACATGGTTGCAGCTTGTTAACATAAAAATGAACTTCTGAACCTTACTGTTCATATACACAGAAATAGTAATTGAGACTAATGGAATTTGAGGATGGAAACTTAATGCAACAGCAAGGGAAATTTAAACTGTATATACGGAAACCATCGATGGTCACTGGAGACTTAAACCAAAAGCAGCTCAGGAGAATTTAGGTTCATGAATGGAGATAAGAAGAACAGAGAGTAAATGTTTTAGATGAATTCAGTAGTTTTGTGGCTGTAGAGCTTCTCTGGGGAAAGCTGAGTTCAGACCAACACCTGCACCTCTGGTGAGGGCACAGACTTCTCGATGTTACAGCTTCTTTGGGCTGTGAAGTTTCCACACACATTTTCTTCAAAATAGAGTTTTGGCATTGCTATTCAGAGCCATGCTGACTGTGTAATATTTCTTTAAAATCAAGTTAAAATATCATCAGGGCCTTGATACTGACAGTTCAAAACACTTCTGCTCTCAATGGCAGCAAAAGGATTATTGCCTTATAGAACTCTGCAGGTTTCAGCCGTATTAGAAATGGGTTAATGCTAGATTTTAGCCTATTGACTATTGTTGGAAGCAGATTACTCTGCTTGTATAAAATAAAATCTGACAATTGAAAGTCTTAATGTCTGCAAAAGATAATCTGACCAAATATGTGGGTGTTCTAGTGTTTGGTTTGGGGTGGTTTGTTTTTTTTTCAAGACCAGTCAACTCTTTGCATACTGTGCAATTCTGGCTGCTCACAAATCAGTATGTAAAGCTAAATTAACTTTGTTGTCATAAAATGAGTATTTTAATGAATTTGAAATACCAAAAGAGAATCTTGATTCCTCTTTTTCTCTGGATGTACTGCAGGGAATATGTAGGAATTCTTTTTGACTTTTGTTTCAGTGGCATTGCCTCACCCAGCATAACATTCTGCAGTTCTGACTTTCAGTAAGTTCAGTGATGATATGTCTTCTGATAGTGAATAATTATGCTGTACTGTGGTCAGGAAGCATTCATAGAGATTGATGAATACAGATCTGTTGTATCCCTTACTGCTGTGGGACCAAAGTACTGAGCAAGGGGCTGGAATTGTTTTTAACTTTTTCTAACAGCTACTTGAGATGCAGTTGAGGGAATTACTTGCCCTTTTGTTCTGGACAAATTTTCATCAAGTAGTCCTTCTTTTCAGAAAGAGGTTTGGGAGAAGACCAGAATATTTCTCATGCACGTAGGAAAAGAATTCTTTTTAATTAAAAAGCTTAATCCAATCTAAATCTGGATTAACACCAAGAGGCTTTCAGTAAGCCAGCTGGCTCTCCTACCAGAGGGAAGTTTTTTGTACAAAACCACCTTACTGTACACATCACTAGCCCTGGACTGTTTCTGTTTCTACCAAGCACGAGGAGCTCCATGTCACACTGACATGATATTAGGTCAAGCTCACACTTGTTTGATTTTGCTAATCAATGTCTGCTGCAAAGAGATTTATAGTAGTGATGTTGATATGCAAGTATTTGAATTATGATTGCCACTGTTTCTTAGCATGGAGAAGATGGTTGTGGAAGGTTTGCGTTAGCTGCTAGTTGTGTCACAAATGTTCTGTAATGTATGGTTTCAAACTCGTATTGAGGATTTCATCTGGGCTTCTCTCCTGGAAGTCCAGCTGAACTTCCAGGGTAGGGCCAGGGAGGGTTCATGTTGTGAGGACTTCTTTCTAATGTTCCCTTTATGGACTCCTTGAGTCCACTGGACCACTGCTCCTTTGAATCCTCTGAAAGTCAAAGGGGAAGGGCTCCCCTTAAAGCAGGTGATTATTTTATTCCGAAATGAACCAGGTTGATACTGCCTGTAATTTTATTCCTAGTTCTGCCTGAGAATAACTTGGACTTAAGTGTGAAGAGGGGAAGGATGCAGCAAGAAAAGTTTTCCAGAGATAATTACTGAGGTTTAATTTAGTGTTCATTGTAATTCTAGCATTTAATTAAAAATAGGGGGGTTTTTGTACTTTCATTTATTTAAAATGGCTTTGATGTTCCTGAAATGTTATTTTTAAGTGGTCTATATGTTCTTAGAGTTTATCTTTATTTATGCTTATCTTTTTGATCTCCATTGCAGATGAAGTCTTTAGGCTGCAAACCTTCGACTGGAAAAAAGGATAAAGCAGTATTTTTTATCTATGCTGATATTTTAGCTACATGAAGTAGCAAATATCTTGATTAACAATTCTCATTTTTGAGGGAAAAATAAAACTTACTTCTGATTCATGTATAAAGCAACTAGGGTATAGAATTAAACTGAAGTTCTTAAATGAAGGTAAGACCAAGATAAATGGTTTCCATAAAGAAAACAAAACATATAATCAAGAGCTTATCTAATCAGTATTTTTAAAATGTAATTGAAATTAATTCTGTAATGACTTAACAACTGTGGGGTGCACGCAGGCTCATTTCTGGGTTTTTTTAAACTTGTTTCAAAACTTCTGTTTTACACAAACTCCTATAAAAGCATTAAGGATAGAAATCGTGTTTATCACTGTAAATGATTATTCTATACATATCCAGTGTCAATTAAGCAGACATCACGCTCTGTCTGTTGGTGCCACACGGAGTTCTCATAAGGTTATTCTTGGTACTCTAACTTCCTAAGATTCCTACTAAAATATTTAGCTCTTCTACCTTAACCACGTCAGCTGCCGTTCTGATCAGAAGGCAGGGCTGTTTGCTGTCTTCCTTTTTTTGGCTGTTAGACCAGATGGCAATAGCTTGTTTTCCTGATTAGGTTAGTTTAGCCAAGAAGTGTGAAGACAAGCAGGGGTAGAAGTGCAATATGTTGCAAATAACAGTGTATCTTAGCAATTAGTTTTATTAAACCTGATGGTGGCTTGCTAGGATACAGCATTGTCCTTATATATAGGTCTTTCAATGATTTTAACAGGTAGTTCAGTGATTTTTGCTTTTTTGCTAGTCAATGTCCTTTAAAAAAAGTAAATTATTATATGGCTGCAGAAAGCTTATATAATAATATAAATAACAAATATGTATAAATAAGCACCAGTCTCCAGGCTATCTTACTAAATAGAGTCAGACACTCTATATCAATCTTGCTTTTTTTCACTGTTTGAACTGGATTTTTCTTGAAGGAGTGACATGCACATTTGTGTAGTGGAATGCTTGTGACAACTGTATGTGTGTGGAAAACAGTTCCATTAACTTTTCTTGCTAACACTGGAGACGTTCATTAAGATATTAAGGCACTATAAATAAGAGCAAACCCTGCTGTTACATACTCAGCTGAGGTTTATTGTTTAGAGAACAAATCCCTGGTTTGCATCTATTTTTCTTTGCTTTTATCATAGTCACAGTGCTTCATAGCAGTTTACTGACAGTTTTGGGGTTGTGAAAAGCCACAAACCTTTTCCTTGTGTGATTACATCCTTCTCTTTACAGCTATCTGTTTACTTGTCCTAACAAAACAAGAAATTGCAAGTGACTGGGAGAAAACAAAGATGAATGGTGACTGTTGTTTTTGCTCTCATGTTAATTCATCAACTTGAAGTCAACGTTTGGGTCAAGCAAAACAGATATGTCTGAAGTTGGAAAGTTTATGGAGCTGCTTGACATATGTTTATTTTTAAATATACTACTACATCATGATGCCTAAAGATGTTGCTTCTGTAGCTTTTTACCTAACTTTATAGTTAGTATTATGTGCAGTATTCAGGAGTCGTAGCAGTGATGCTGTAGTTAGAGCTGAAGATGTGTTTTAAATATGCACCTTTTGTTTTAAAGCATTTACAAATTTTTGAAAATTTCATATTTGATGGAATTAAGCCTTCTATTTTTTTCTGTTTTATTGGATGCTGTTTTACCAAAATATCTGCTATAAGCCATATTGTTTCTGGGAATAGCCATGCTTGTTGGGGTACCTAAACTTTGATCTATATATGCAATTCATCTGATATGTAGCTTCCCATGGGATTTTGTCTAGTTTTGCCCTTCCTGGGACAACTTGAGATGTAGGCCCTTACCTGTCCTGTATATTATGTGACTAAGAGACAGGTTGACTTAATTGTACATGCATGGTATGCCTGGTCTTAAATCCAGAAAGGTCCACAACATAGTCTTTTTCTGTGCAGTGGAATGCTGGAAGAAAAATATATAAGGCTGTATGTGAACTGTAGTTTTAAGAAAAAAAAAGATAAAGAAAGCAAATACTTGGTCAGACCCTAATCTCTCTTCCTTACAAAATTTGCAGAAAAATGAGAAATGCAGGCTCTGATGTTCAAACCAGGTTGGATGTACATGTGGGATAGTGATTTCACTGTTGGGTAAACCTTTTTTCTTTTAGTTTAAAATCAGAGCCTCAACAGTATTATTCAGTGATCAATATGCTTCTACTTACATTTTCAAAATAGAGCCCTGGCAAAAATGCTATCTTGAAATAAAGTGATGGATATCAAATGCTAATGGAACTGTGGCAGGCTTTTCAGAACTGCTACTTCTGATTTTCAGGCAGCTGCTGTATTAGATTTCAGTTAACAATCTCAGTGCCTCCTTGGAGGTCTATGTTGGGATTTTTGAGGGGGGTTATTTTTTCTTTTAACTAGTTCCAATGAGCATTTGTTGGAGTCTGGAGTGTGAAAACGATTCTCTTCTGTCTGGACAGTTCTGAAGTGCAGAACAGTCTTTTCCTTCTGTTCTGAAAGTGCATTAACCACTACGAAAGAAAATGTTTTGGCAATATTAGTGACTTCTGCTTGGTCACTAAACTACTGGGGCTTATTACAAAATATCTTTTATACCTATTTCTTCTCATGCATTACTGGAAAAGAAGCAAGCTGGAATAAAATTTCTGAAATTAGTCAATAGAATTTCTTGCTGCTAAGGCAGCTGAATTCTTAGAAGGGGAAGAAAACACGGGGTTTTGACCTGACTGAAAAAACTTAAAATTACTTTTCTGGTATTATTTTAAACTTTGTACTCTCTTTCCATCCTAGTTTGTTCTTTTCATGTGATCTTTGCTTGCTGTAGGTCAGAACTGGGTTCAGAGCACATATATTCTAAGGCTGTCCTGAATTTGAAGACTTTTTGAAGATAAATGTTAAATTAAAGGTTTTAGCAGGTATTTGATAGGTTGATTAAAGACAGCTAGACTTGCAAATGAGACCGAGTCTTTTTTGTCTAAAATGCAAATGACTAAAATATCTTAAGGGTCAAGATGTTTTTAACTAGGAAAGTTGTTCTGAACTACACAAATATCTAAGAAAAGAATAAAGCAAAAGGTCTAAGTTATTTTAACCAGAATAAGGTATGGCTACTGCATAAGGCATTAGCAGTGCTTTCCAGAAGTGTCATTCCCTGAATGGTACCATTGTTAATCAAACTTTCTGAAGTTGTGCAGTGATTGGTAGTAGTGCGTGTGAGGGGCTGGGAATGCAATGGGACCATGTACCCTCTGTCTAAGGGCAGTGGTCTGCTGCTTGGGTACCAGTGTTCTTGATGTGTGACTGAAAAAAATTGACTGAAATTGCAGTTTTGTTTCTCAGAAATCTCTTTTATTATCTTTGCCCACAAATACGTGTTGGTCTTTAATTCTTGAAGTTTCTAGAGAACCGGTGGTAGTTCTGCTCTTAGTAAGACTTAAAACTAGAGCAGAGTAGAGCTGTTATTTATAAAGATCTTTGAAAAAGTTGGTGTATTAATACTGATACCTTGCACAAATTTAACTTTTAGGCACTTTTTATTAATTCAATCTATATTTTTTCTTCAGATTTAATTGGGTATAGTGACAGAAATCCTCCATGGCCGTAAATTGTCATAGCACCATTGATTCTTTCTCTTCTACTCTCCATCCCTGAAGTATTGATACCTACATACAGCTACACTCTGGTTTGTAAGTCATGTGCTGCTAAACAGCTCCCAGAGGAGGCCACGTTTCAGTGACGGATGAAGGCTGTGTGTATATGGTGGGTGTTGAAAATGATTCAGAACATTAACTTTGCTACAGAATTATGATTCGGTTTTAAGCTGCTGTTCAGTTTTCGTTCTTCATCAGAGGAGAATGGAGTCCATAGTGCGTAGATTTCCAGTCCTGCTCGGGTTCGGTATTTAGGCCAATCATGTGTTTAATGCAGCTTTTGGGCAGGGAAACAGCTTGAGAGCTGTTCAGTGCCTCAGGCTACCAGCTGCTTGCNTAGTAGTGCGTGTGAGGGGCTGGGAATGCAATGGGACCATGTACCCTCTGTCTAAGGGCAGTGGTCTGCTGCTTGGGTACCAGTGTTCTTGATGTGTGACTGAAAAAAATTGACTGAAATTGCAGTTTTGTTTCTCAGAAATCTCTTTTATTATCTTTGCCCACAAATACGTGTTGGTCTTTAATTCTTGAAGTTTCTAGAGAACCGGTGGTAGTTCTGCTCTTAGTAAGACTTAAAACTAGAGCAGAGTAGAGCTGTTATTTATAAAGATCTTTGAAAAAGTTGGTGTATTAATACTGATACCTTGCACAAATTTAACTTTTAGGCACTTTTTATTAATTCAATCTATATTTTTTCTTCAGATTTAATTGGGTATAGTGACAGAAATCCTCCATGGCCGTAAATTGTCATAGCACCATTGATTCTTTCTCTTCTACTCTCCATCCCTGAAGTATTGATACCTACATACAGCTACACTCTGGTTTGTAAGTCATGTGCTGCTAAACAGCTCCCAGAGGAGGCCACGTTTCAGTGACGGATGAAGGCTGTGTGTATATGGTGGGTGTTGAAAATGATTCAGAACATTAACTTTGCTACAGAATTATGATTCGGTTTTAAGCTGCTGTTCAGTTTTCGTTCTTCATCAGAGGAGAATGGAGTCCATAGTGCGTAGATTTCCAGTCCTGCTCGGGTTCGGTATTTAGGCCAATCATGTGTTTAATGCAGCTTTTGGGCAGGGAAACAGCTTGAGAGCTGTTCAGTGCCTCAGGCTACCAGCTGCTTGCCTAATTGGCCTGGGAGCACAGTGGAAAGATAGCTGAGGCACCAAGTCAGCTGGCTTCAGTGTTGTTCCCAACTGGAAGAAACCTGCTTATTCGTTTAACGTGGCATCCAGTAGTGTAGATACATAGCAACTGTTTGCTCAGGGATGGGGCTATCAACACTAGCTGTCCAGTTCCTTCACATCAGTTCAGTGTGACTGAAGTTTGAGTCTTTCTCTTCTATTGGGCAATACTTGAAGGCCACTGAGCTAAAATTTATTTTAAGACTGCGTCCTCTCACCTGAGTGGGAGCTTTCACAACAAAGCATGGCAGGCACATAAGACACGTGAAGAGAGAGCCTAAATAACATCCATGGATACATACAGAAGGAAAATAGATGTAGAGGACAAAGAACATAGTTTGGGAAAGTAGAGCAGTATGCTCTGAGTTATTCTTCCAGTTACTCAGTGAACTTGATTTTGACAGCCAGCAAGGCTCAAAATGTGTCTTTCATCAGGAATGGTAAGTGCTAAGTTGTAGGGTAAAGAAGAATTTCTGATTTTGATAGATTTCTTTGTTCAGAAATCCCAGGTGGTCTGTGAAAAATGTGAGGAATTTGAAATGTTTGGTTTTGTTAATCTTTTAAGTTGTTAAAATCCATGACACACTATTTTCTTTGGGAAGATTTTGTATGCAGTTATGCAGTTAACACTTGGATTTGGAGTAAATGCTAATAAGCTTGTTTTAGCTAAGACATTCATCTGTTTGAATGTGCAAGGAATGCAGACTAATAACTGCTTATGATCACAGTCATTTGTTTCTATCACTATTTAAATATTGTTCATTTGGGTGATTTGTTTCTCTAATTATGTAAATATGGTTCAGCTGGGTTTTCAAATATTTTCAGAAGTATGTGTGGGTCCACTGCATTTTCACAAGTGGTTTTATTAGTTGACATCCTTGGCCTGTCCATTTCTCTCCAAGTGTTTCTTGTTAGTAACTTTTGAGCTCGTTGAGAAACTGCTTTGACTTGAAAGGGCAGTGACCTTGAAGTGATGGTGTAGGGATGAAATGTTGCTATTAGTGCTTCTGCTGAAGGAGAAGACAACTTGCCCATTATGTGTTATTTTCTGGTAGCATCTGACTGGCAAACCAATTTGTTGCTAGCCATGATATTTTGTGGTTTGTTGCTACAAGATGATGGCTCAAGAAATGTAAGTCATGCCAAGATGCTGAGTTACAGAAATAGGATGAAAGAGGATTTAGGAGAACATGTAGACAAGTAAGTGAGAAAACAAACTTGTTCTGCTGTTTACAAAGCAGCTACTTCAGCCAGCAGAGGACTTTCTGCACGTAATTCGTCTGCTGGCAAATAATCAGTGCAGCAACTGTTATCACTCTGATCATATTGGTACTGCCTATGTGCAGACTGTCCTTGCAGTTGATGAAAGTTTGCTTGCAGGACAACCTGCAGATGACAGTATAGAGTTTATCCCAAGGGTATAGCAATTGTGTTGTGTATTACAGGGAAATTAAACAAGCAATAATAAAAAAAGTGAGATTATTTTGCGCCTTAAAATTATCCTGTAGTACAATTTTATGAAAACCTGTCTTATATTCAAAGGTATCTTTTTAAATGGGTGTAGTTTTGTAATGTGAAATTTGGAGTATATGGTGTTAACCCTGTTTAAGCATTTGGCTCTTAAAAGTTTTGCATAGGTGTTTTTCCTACAACATGAAGTTTAAATAGAATGCAGTGAAAGCAATGAGACTGTAGAACATTTTGTCCACTGGATCTCTGAGAGGAAAGAAATCACCTATCCTGATTTTTTTTTAAAATTGTTTTCAGTGAAACCAGTCCAACCTTATGTAGACCGGTTCTTGTAATCAAAGTTCCATTTGCAGGGCTGTCATCTAAGGAGATTTTTGGTAAACACAATATGTTTAGTAAATACTTAACCTCTACTTCCTCCCTGTCTTCCACATGTAAAATGTCATTAAAGCATACATTGCATTTTCTACCATACTTCTAAAAACCTACAAGCATCATTCATTTTTCAGCCAACAGGGCTTCTACTTCTAAGCTTATTTAAATATTATAGAAGAGCAAATGAAGTAGTTAATCAAATGCCCATTAACTCCTCAAATTATCTAACTTCTGATTACATAGGTATCCCAAAGACTATTCTCAGTTGTATGTTGCCATTACTGGACCTCTTCCCTTCTCCAGATTATAAATTAACTAACTAACTTTATCAATAAATAAAATCAGTATGCATAATTTTAAGAATTAAACTGACTTTTCAGTAAGTATCAGAAGAGCTTCCTGACTGCACAGGAAAAACTGCAAACTATTTGTGACTGGGAAAAAATGTGCATTTTTACAAAACTTGCAATTTTCATCACTTTGTTACTCATAGACTAGCATGATATAGGCCATTAGGGTGGCTGACCAGGTTAGACACTTCCAGGTACTTCCTCTTCTTCTCACTTCAACTTCCTTTGCTCTTTAGCAGTTTATATCCTTCACTTCATTTCAGCCTTTGTTTTTTAGCTATTGCAATTATTTCAAAAAGGTGATTTCAGTGCTTCATCTTAAAGATCAGTTTTTGTTTTAGTTTGAAATTTAAAGCCTCCTTATTTTTTTTCATAATAGGACTGTCTGTGTACTTCAGGCTTGTGAAGGTTCTGCTCCTTACATGAGTTCTTGCTTTCTCCCTCGCCGTGGGAAGCTGACGGTGGTTGGATGCAATAGCCTTTGTGCTAATTGCATCCAATCATGCAGCTCTTATATCTTATGCATGGTCTTTAAAGTGCACTTATCACACTAATTCCTGAATCATCGAGGTTTAAAATACCTCATTAGAGGAATACTTCTCATCAATCCTCTTGCAAATCATGTCTGTTTCTCAAATGTTTCCCTCTTCCATGTGAAAGAGGAAGCTTCCCTCTGCGCCAGCCAGCCTCATCAGCCCTGGGGTTCTGTGCAGCTATGATTCAAGTCTAGCTTAGATCTACTACTCGGGTGTAGAAAATACCAATTAAATTTGTTTCATTTCATCCTCTCTAGGTGGTATTCAGTATCCATGTAGCCTCGGGCAGCCACATGGTTAACTGTGCTCCCTACCAAATGCTTCCTCTAATCTGTTACTGGTAGGAAGGGGAGAGTTGCCAGCCCCATTTTGTTGTAGCCATCTTCAGAGAGATGAAACCTGAGTCTGGTGCCTCATCTCTTTCCAAAATAGGACGTTTGCCAGCAGTGATGGGAGAGGTAGCAAATGAGAAAGGAAGGAGCAAAAACTGTGACTGATGTAGGGAGCAACAGATGTCATGTGGAAAATTGAGATACACTCAATAAGCATTTTCTACAAACATTTTCATACTGATGTAACTTAGTTATGGGGTGTGAGATACGAGCATATGAGAGAGTGAGTGAGTTTAAGCTTTGAAATGTTTCAGACAGATGGAAGTTTGTGGTTTAAGACAATTTATGTGGAATTACAGAGTAGACTATTCACAGCTTAATGATTCTGCTTTAAAAGTGATTTTATGTTATAATTAAAGAGATTTGGTGAAAGTGAATGGAAGGAGCTGGGTTAAAGAAGCAAGGAGAGTAAAGGCCAAGAGCTGCTGCTGCTGTTAAAAGCATGTCATCCATAAAGAGCTATACCTGTAAAAGAACACAATGCAGAGAATAACAGGTTACTCTTGTGATATCAACTTCAGCTTACGCTGTTGACAAATGCAGATATCTTTGAATACATTGTTAAAGTCAGTATCACCATAAATAAATGAGAAAAAGTGCTTTGACATCTGTATTACAAATTGTATTAAAGTACATACTTATCTGGAACAGAAAAAAACTGTGTCTTAATCAGCACGGGGTATTTGATATTCAGCAGCATAAAAAAAAGAAAAAGGTCTAATACTGTGAGTTTTATTTTCCAAATAAGCTTTTAGCACTTGAAGCAATGTTCAATTACTCAGAGTATTGCCCTTTGTATAAAAGGAAAGATGATTTGTTTGCAAAGTACTCACTCTGCCAAAATGTATTGTTCATAGATTGCCTTTCCATGTTTCCTTCTTTTTGATGTCTTTGATGTATTTCAGTACTCAGAGATCACTCACCTTAATGTTACCTGTTCTGTAAGCGCCTCTTGATTCTATTCTTGTCAAACTTCAAATTAATAAAACTAATTGAATTTTTGCAACCCCGTTTATTGTAATGCTTTACTCTTGGGGCTTATATCAATTGAAATAAAAAACCAGTGGTTTCATCTGAATGACAGTGCCTCTGCACAGTCAGTTGACTGTGGTCTCTGGTATTAGTATTTCTGTCAGAAGACCCACATTCTTCAAATTGACTTATTTCTTCCATTATAACTTTTAACGACGTGTATTACTATTAACTACGTGAAACTATTTGGGATATTTCAGGGATGTCACCATTTTGATAGTGCATTATAGATATTTTTCTTTAGAGATGATGATTCTAAAGACAGTGACATCAGTGTGAGTCATAGAGTATGGTCTGTGTTCCCTAAGCATATTGTTTTCTAGGCTTTGTGTTCTGTGTTGGACTGTCTTTCGTTCATTTTTATAGATTAAGTTTTGTTCAGATATGCCAGAAATACATAGGACAGCAAGTGTTTACTGCTGAGGAGTTACTGCTTTTCATCAGATTGTGTTCTAAGGTTTGAACTTCAGAATTGATGATATTTACATTGAAATTTTATATTTTTCATCCTTAACAGAAAGGGCTATTGCAAGACATGAAGTCAGAGAAATAGAGCAGCGTCATACAGTAGATGGTCCCCGACAAGATGTGACACTGGATGAAGAAGATGATGTGGTGATTATTTACAACAGAGTACCCAAGACGGCCAGCACATCCTTCACAAATATTGCCTATGATCTCTGTGCGAAGAACAAATACCATGTTCTACATATCAATACAACCAAAAATAATCCTGTTATGTCTCTGCAAGATCAGGTAAGCAGCTGAATTTGGGATGTCTTTATGAAACAAGGGAAGAGCACAGGAAAAAAATTTGCTATTGTAAACTTGGGTGATCTTATGTAATTGGCTTTTATGTCACATTTCCCAATATAAATGAAATCTAATGTGTTCATATTTTCTTTGTAGAGAATTAATATTATTTCTTAATAGGTTTAGGTTTTTGCTGGGCTACTGGAGGTGGTAAGTGTCTGTTTCTTGGACAGAAACAAAGCTAAAAAGGGACATGACTGGGGTAGAAATGACCTTTGTTGTTATAACTGTTTTGGCTGTGTAATACTACTTGCCTGTCATCTCCATCTGCAGTGAATGCAGTCTTAGGCATTTTGCTCTCTGAGTAGTGCAGGCACTGTGCCGTGCTGTCAGGGCTAGAATTGTGTCTTTGGTACTGGGTCTGGTCAGGTCTCACAGGTGATAAAAAACATACAGAAAAGTAGTTGTAAATAGCTTGCACTGTGAAGGATGGGTCACTTTGCATCCATTTAAAGCTCTCACTAAAATCACTGTAGTACCAGACTAGAAATGATCATGGCTACCACTGCATGAGATGATGAGTATTTAAAAAAGATGATGAAGGATCAATGCCCTGCTTTTGTTAGGCTGGGGTGAGGAAGTAGGTTTGTTGGTTTATTTTCTTTAATATTTCATAGGCTGACATGAGTGCACTTGCAAGGAACCCAGGTTACAGATCTGAAACATCACCATCATCATCCCTGCCTGTAAAACAAACGTTTCTGAACTCTGTACTGCTGGTTGTATGCTGATCACTTAAGTTGATATGCAGCAGAGGCAGGAGCTGTTCTGCATTGCAGCATGTCAGCACTGAGCCTTCCAGCTCCTTTAAGTGCATGTCTGTGGGCAGAAGCAGCTCAGCACAGCTGGACTGAGGTGAGGGGAAGCAGATGCTAAAGGCCCTCCACTTCCAGTTGTGTATGTGGGAGAAAGGTTGAGGTAGGGATCTCCATGCAGAGGAAATAGTGGACTTGGGTGATACTGGAATCTGTTTTGTGATAGTGGGGTTGTATTACTGTTGAGTATTTCCTCCTGTAAAACTGTTTCCTAAATAGGAAGGTGATATTGTCGTACATGATTACTGAGATTTTTAAGAGTAAATCTGGTAGCCATCACTACAGTCCTGTCCACTGCATAGAACAAGTTCTAAAGACCTGTGCACTCAGAGCAGAGTGATTTTTCAGATGATTTAATAAGCCTATATCTGTTAACTAAAAATCGTGCTCAAGTCAGTCATACTTCATGCTACACTTCCCACCAAATTCTGTTTCTGTCAAGGCATCTCTTGAAATGGAGGTCTATCCTGAAAGATAGGAGAGATAGTCACTGAATAGGTATAAATTAAACACAGGCTACCTTAAATTTCTACTTCTGTTTGAACTTAATTCAAATAAAATTTGTTCTTCACTGGCTTGTTTTTGTATAAGAGAAACTCTTCATCTTTTCTCTAATAATAATCTATTGAAAAATGAAAATCTGTCAGTGCTGAGCATGTACACAATACTCAGTCCTACCTTCATTTGATACTATGCTCTTGTCCAAGGTGGTAAATTATGTACTTTAATTAGACAGCTGATACTGTTCTTCTTTGGTGGCCGTTAACTGGGAGATGCTGACAATGAGCAGCTTCATATATTGCATAGCTGTTCAAAGTCACAGAAATAATTATTCATCTTTAATACATGGAGATAACAACTTGCCATTGTAAGTCATAGTGCATAATTCTGGAGATGGCAGGGGTGCTGAGTGGTAGCTGATGATGTTGACTCTGTGTGGGCTTGGATTAGCATGACATTCATATGGCACCTTCACCAGTGTAGCTCATTTGGGTGCATTAGGTGTATATGCACCAGTAGTAAAATACATAAACACATCGTA
The DNA here is from genome assembly GCA_013397815.1 of Aleadryas rufinucha. Taxonomy (NCBI): domain Eukaryota; kingdom Metazoa; phylum Chordata; class Aves; order Passeriformes; genus Aleadryas; species Aleadryas rufinucha. Next base: position 95,638 of record VZTH01015603.1, on the reverse strand, counting down.
GAGACAAAATTGTTCTATCAGTGATACTGTTTGTTAAAGCAAATCTCCCTAAGCAAGGTGAAGATTGCCTTGGGCCTGGCAGAAATTTGTAAACTAGTGAGCCTTCTTTTGTGCAGCATTTCTGCTGTACTTTTTCCAAACTACTGTAATTCTGTAACAGATTTTAAGTTCTCTGCCCATATGTGAAACCTTTACTTCTTGAATGCAATAGGAAAAAAATGATATTTAAAATCCACTCCAAATATAGTCTGTATCTGATTTGAGATAATCCGATAAGAGTTCCTAACACTCATTTTAGTTTCAGGTGTAACTTGTCCCAGCATCCTTCCTTTCTTTTGCAGTGTCTCTGGCAGCAGGATCCTGGGAGCTGCCCCTTTCCCCAGGTTGGGCCTTTTCTTTGCAGCAAGCTGAGTGCCATGTTGCCCATATTGCATTTCTGACCTATGTGGTCTGTAGTAGAAACACTTGCTTTTCATAATTAAATTTGAGTAGTTGTTTGGTTGAATTTTATTTGCTGCTTGCATGTTTCAGCAGTGACACTTGGTCCATAAAAGAATGCCTTTGTTATGGCTATCAGGATGGCATACCAGCCACTCAAACTTTATTGGTTTTGTTACACGGTGAAATTGTCATCTAAAACATTTTAAATTAAATGACTGTTCTGCATTACAGCATGTATTCTTGATATAGTCTTTAAAAAGTGGGTGTGAGAACATTCTCTATACTATTACAAATGCTACAGTTATCCAGTGTTTCACTCCCTCAGCTTGCTGTTTTCTGTTTCTTGATATTTTTCCTCCTTTGGTTTCTCTCTCAATTTTTCTCAAAAGAGCAACCTGAAAATACATTACCCTGCTTCCAAGTGCATTCTAAACCAGTTGGTCTCTGAGGACAGCACAGCTATAGTGGCTTTAGTGATACTTACTTCCTCTGCTAGTGCAGGTTTCAGTGGCTGTCAGAAGTGGAACAAGAGAAAGGCTGCAGCAGCACTGTTGGAAGTACTGTCATATGCTCATGAACATTTAAGAATTTTTCTCTTGGAGTTAGGTGGTCTACTGAGTATGAGTACTGCATGTGTGCCAATTGTATTTTCCTTCTGAGAAAGAACTATTAGTGCAAGGCAGGTATCCTGGCTGTGCTGTGACTGAACTGGTGAACTCAGTCTTTTCACCATCTCACAAAGTTGCTTCTCAACTGTCCTTGCCTTGGGCTTGCTTGTGGTTGTTCATGGCATGCAGCCAAAGGTGTGCTGCTTGCCTGTTTCCAGCTTTCCTGACCCTCTGATTCAGAGCTAACTCAGACAAACACATGCACACTCATGCACATGCTTGCACACTCAGACAAACTCTTGCACACTAACACACACACTTTCACACTCAGACACACACTGAGACACGAGCACAGTCACACACACACCATCAAGCTCAGACACACAATCACACACAGATGCATGCACATACGCACACGCTTGCACACACATGTACACACATGTACACGCGTCTGTGTGCGTGCATGTGCACGCGCATGTGTGTGAGTGTGTCTGATGGTGAGTGAGTGAGTGTGGTCAGACTGTAGAGAAGAGGGACTGATGGTTGCAGTTAATGGACAGAGATAAGAACTTTGGGCATCACTCTAGTTTGCACACATGGCTTTTTCTCAGACCAGGTATGCTGGTTGGGTTTTTCCTCCTTTTGGCTCACTGGGACTTGTTTTAAATTCTTGCCGTCCTAGAAACTGAGTGTGTTTAACTTACCTTTCAGGACATCTTATGCCCCTAGAGTACGTTTGATCTGGCTTTTTAATTCAGTGAACCTCAGCTGATTTCCCACTTACTAAAGGCTGTGAAGCAACTTTGTAGCTGATTATATAAAAGAACCATGAAACAACTTCACAGGAATTCCATTCACATCTATATGAACTTTTAAAGTCACCTCAAATTTTATTCAGATGGAGAAGCTTGTTCTGTCTCTTGAAAGCTCCAGTATCTGCTAAGCCCTTAAAAGAAAGGTAAAATTGATCATATTTAACAGTACGAAGCAGTGAGCAATATTCATCTCTGACCTAAAATGTGTGAATCCAGACTCATTAGGCTGTCCGTGACCTGAAACAATTCTGGCTTTTGGAATGCTACAAACTGTGGGAGAAAAAAAAGATAATCTCCTGCCTGCAGGCTAGTTATGGGCATTAAAAAACTATAGTTCTCAGGGGCTCAGCGTGTTTCAGGTCCATCTTAAGACAGATGTAAATGTCACAGCTATCTTATAAAACCTTCCTAGCCTTCTCTTAGCTTGGCTGGTGTTAGAGGCTAGGCTATCCATCCTATGTTAATAAAAATTATTTCCATAGCAGACAATAACATTGTAAGACAAAGGCAATAAAGGATTTTTGTAACTGTTACTGGAATATCTATGGTTCGATGCCAGATGCTGGCATAGGGATCTAAGACAAAAACCTTAGGATTTTGTACTTAACACTACCTTATGTCGTCCTAGTCTATCAGAAACTGAAATCTAGCTGATGTAAGATTTCAAAAAGCTTGTTCATGGAAACATAAACGTACCTTTAATATGTGGGCTGCAGTGCACTGCATAAATAGCATAACCGGTTTACTTGCAGAGTTGTATCAACCAACCATGACATTTTAGGGTTCATGGGTGAAGAAAGAAAAGGTGATTTATATTTTGTATTTAGAAAACTTCTTTCCCAGGTAAAGAAAAATTTATAGCTGAGGCTCTCCGCTGAAAATATCTTGTCGTTGATCTTGGAAAGATACAGTCAATGGAAGTGTGATTTATTTCAGTAGCAGTAAAGGTAGTTCAACAGGGTTCAAAGTCCCGTATTACCAGTTTGTGCTATGGACAAAACCAGACAGAAAGCCAGTGCAGTTCATGAAACAGCATTGTGTAACATCGTGCAGTGCTTTTCAGCTAGACTTGCCATCATTTTCATGTGCAATATATGGTTTAAATTTTGTAATGCCACAGACTATGAAACTTGTTCACAGAACAAATCAATGTTGCCTGCTAATAAAAAGTAATATACACATTGCTGTTATCTGAGAGTCTAAGAGCCAATGTTTAAAGAAATAAGTACAGGTTACCAACCTCTTAAATCCTAGACCATGAGTTTTGCACATTTGAAGAAACAGGAGCAGGCCAATCTCACTTCTTAAAATCCTCGACTGGTAGGTTATAATAAATAGTAAATATTATGCTTCAGGACACTCTCAATCCACTTGACCATACAGAATGTTAGTGTATAGTCTTGAGCTCTCAAACTTTCCTTTTTTGGCTCTCTTGTCTCACCTCAGTATCTTTGTGGTTATCTGTTTCTCTGTATAACAGAAAAGATATTGCAGATGTGCAGAGAACACTATCTTTTAATTCACAGCCTCAGAAATGGCATATCTTTGTCAGACAGCTCAGGCAGTACAAATTTATCATCCTCTCTTTATTATCCAATTCACTAGTTTTGAAATAACTTTCAGTTACATGCTTTGATGTTAAAATATTCTGTTCATCTAATAAAGCCAAGCTCTATCAGGATTTGCATGTCCCACTTAATTTGATCACACTCCCTGGTTTGGGGCTTGTGTCTTATTTTGTTCTTTGAAATGTAAAGCTATTCCTATTTTTTTGAAGTTTGCCAATGACTGCTTTATCAGCCCTCGTTCAAGGGCTACTTCAAGCATTATCATGTAAGTTTCACTGGAATGTTAGTCTTAAGATGACTATTCAAAATAGTAAACTATAGATCTGATTTAAATTGCATGCATTTATAACATTTCTGGATTACTTGTGCATTGCATTTTGGGATGGAGGAGCAAATGAACCATCAGATTAATTTCTTATGTCCTGGTAAAATTGATCTAAGAACATGCTGTAAATCTGGTACACTTTTATTTGAGGGACCGAATACAGATCAGACAATTCTATCAAGTATGTACTTACATTTCTATTGAAAAAATTCCACATTCCTTTCAAATTACAAATAAAATGGACTGACAAAAATATAAATGTTTGTCTTGCTGATGTTTTTGTGGTAACTTTCCTTGAACTGTCCTTCTGATTGCTGTATTCTGCTTTTGTTTAGCTTCTGATCATTAAATTCTGATGATCTAAAATCAGCCATCTGTATGCTGCAGAAAAGTCTATTTTAGCCAGCACAATTTTTTTTGTAATATTCAAAGTAGACTTTTTTGTCTAATGCATTATAAGATTTTACTTAAAAGCCAGGAAACACCGTGTATGGGGAAATGTAATGAGCAGTACAGAAACACTTTCTGTTTCCCACTTTCACAGGTCCGATTTGTGAAGAATGTGACTTCCTGGAAGGAGATGAAGCCGGGATTTTACCATGGCCATATATCGTACCTGGACTTCGCCAAGTACGTTCCCGCGGCGGTACCTGCGGAGCGGGCTCCAGCTGGGCTGCCAGGGCCCTCTGGTGCTCGGAGCCTGGGAACTGCAGTTGGCTAAAAACCCTCGCACTGGCGTTCCCGTATGGCCGCTCTTTGGCGTAGATTTTCGCCGATTTCTCTTGTTTCTTGCATGATAAAATGTAGCCGAGTCTCATTTTAAAAAAAAAACCCAACATTTTTATACTGGGATTAGTATTCCTTGTCTAAATTCCGAGCTTATTTTACTGAAAATCATGGCTTTTCTCTGAAACACTGGCAGTTCTGTTTTAGGATTGGCTTCCCATTCGGGGAAGTTTAACATACCTATTCTCAAAAATGTTTCATGTAAAGAGTAACACCACCTGCCTCTTAAGTTATGTGATTCTTCTCTACCTTAGTATCTCTTTACACTTTATCAAAATATGAAAAGTTATATTTTGAAGTAGTTTTCTGGTCTGTAGTAGTTTGACTTGCTAGAAAAAGCATTGAAATAATTCTTGTGGAGTTAAATGCTGCTACTTCTAAAATTAAATTAAAATAAAATATGGTAAAAACCTCCCACTGACTTCAACGGTTCAGGATCATATCTTTATTCCCACTTTCATATGTTTTCTTGTCTTATTTTTGCTTCTGGATCTAAAGCAGTGATCCTCAGTCTTATAAAACCTCCTCTTGAACTGACAAGTCAGTTTTGCTTAAGATGCTTACTAGGCAGTGCTTCATCTTGCACTTGAAGCATGTGGAAAATTATTTAAAATTGAAAGTGTAATTTTCAGATCTCATTACATTTGACTGCACAAATGATAGTAACCACTACTTTTACCGCTTGCTGATGGTCACTCCTCAGTGTTATGTTTCTGTGCATTCAAGTATTTACTGAAATTCTTTTTTGTATGTAATAATTCCTTTTGTTGAGTTGTTCCTTTTAATTACTCATTCTGTCACGTACACTGATTTTTAATTTGAACTTTTTATTACAATGAATGAAATGGGGAAGTGAGACCTTCACAGATTCCCAATACAGTATATTATTCCTGAAAATGCTAAAAGCTACAGTAGTAGCTGAAAATGACCAATGGCATCAAGTTTGCAAAAAGTAACAGGCAAAAAGTGTTACTTGCAAATTAGTCAATCAAATAAAATATATCAAAATTCATTAGTTTCCTTTCTGCTTTTTTAAAATTAAAATACGTCATTAATAAACTCTTGAACTGAGTAACAGCTTTCTGGTGTAGCAAAGCTGAATGTTATTTTATACATTAGCTCATAAAGCTGAAAACATTTTCACATACTGGAACTCCTAAAATGAAAATAATTATTTTACATCTAGAAAGCATCTAAGCAATTTCACAGATTTCTTTCATCTGCATCTTCCCTCCGGGACTGTGTTATCCTTGTCTTTGTTGTTTGTTACCCTTTCACCTGAGTGATTTTTTTTTTCCCTACAACAGCTTGCTTTCTCATACTTTGGGTTTTCATTATTAAAATAATATCTTGAATACGCTGGTTGTGCTTGACAAGGCCCACACCTTTAAGGCTGTGAGGTATGTTCTTGTAATGAACATTTTTGTAGTTAAGAAGTGTAAAGTATTTCAGAAGAGTCAATGCTTCCGTATACATGGACATCAGACTTAGGTCCACTGTCAAATATCAGAAGTATCTCTATGCTGAAATTTAAAGTACTGGATTCCATCGATGACTCACAATATTTGAGGACAGGTTATCGTAATCCATCAGTGTAGAAATTACAATAATAAAAGTTTATTTTTTTTCCCTTTTCTTTTTATCTTTTTAAAATTTCATATCCATTCTTATTCCCTATTTTCTCTGGTAAATAGTTGGGAAAAAAAGTTCTTTGACAATGCAATTGCCAATTCATTGTCATTATTAATAAAGTTACAGTAACAACTTATGTTACTGTAAATGAAGCTAGTTCTGCAAGCTCATGTGCAAATCCATGCAATTGTACAATCCAGCACAAGCATTTCTAAGGACTTGGACATGTTCATTAACCCACAGATATGTGCTGTTCATTGGTTGAGTCTGCTGCTCTATTGAAATGGTTTGTTACAGCTTTCTCAGCATCTGCAGTAGTCTGTGGAAGGGGACATGTGCATGTCTCATGCACTTCAGTGGACCTTAAAGAGGATGCAGTTCAAAGCCTAGACTTTACATCAGAATGGTTGAAACATTCACACACTCTGCTCTGCAGGCTTTGGAAAGTCAGAGCTGGCATGCAGACAGATGTCAGTAATGCCACCTTGGAGTGCTCCAGTCTGACTCATTGGTACTCTGCTGGCAGCACTGGAGAATCAATTGCTCTTTCTGTAGCCTTTAACAATTTCTTTGTCTGTAGTGCTGGTCTTTGGCAAAAGTAATGCCTGTTAATTGTTTTTTTTCTAGCTTCCTCCTTTCTGCTGCTTATGCTACGTTTCTGTTCTTCAGCTTTTCAGCATAAGATTCCCCATATGTACAGTATCTGGTAGTAAAATTTACCCCTTTAACAATAATGGTACTGCATCTTAAAACTGTGAGTGCTCTGTTTTAGCCAATCCAGGAGGCATGAATGGCCCTCTGTCGATGCAGAACACTTTCCCAGTTTGCATAGGAACAGAAGAGAACTTTTTTTTCCAGCTTTTAGCTTTACGTCAGGGCACTTGACACACTTGCAATTTTCATTGTGATATAAACTCTTTAATATTTGGTTACCATAATTATTTGCCACAGGATGTCTCCAATGGAAGAAAAAATAAATCTGGGAAATATATTGTAAAAGCTGACTTGAATGTAGATCACTGAAAGGTAGCATTTGCACAAAACAGTTTGGTGGTTTAAATCTTTCTCATCCGTTGCATGAGCTTACTGTCTCATTTCATCAGGCTTCTGTTTGTACTGCAGTACATCAAAATTTGCTCAGGGTAAATGTCCAAGGAAAAATTTAATATCTTTAGATAGAGAAGTTAATATGGTTACAGATACTATCTTAGACTTATATTTAATAAGCATAGCCATCTGTATTCAACCCAGGCAATGGATGTGCTCTGAGCTCTATCTTCCTGCTGTTACAGTTAATGTCTCTGACAACTGGAGACCTGCCAGGAAAACCACTCATAGCATGGCAAAGCCCAGTTCACAAGGACAGGAATTCAATATCAAACTTCCTTGTACTTATAATAAGCATGTATGTGGCTGCTAAACTAGTTAAGGCATTTTTAGAGTAAGGATGGTTGTGTAAACATTTTTAGTATCTATTTGTATGACAGTATGTCTGGTTTGTTTGTTTCTTTAATAATAAACCCTTAAAATCATAATCCTAGGCAAACTGAAATTGAGCTTACTTCCACATCCATGTAATACGCTGGATATGAGGATGAAGTGATCATTAAACTTCCTCTCAGTATCATGTATTCTGTGTATAGATTTCAGTTGTAGCAATAAAGACAGGCTTTTACCTTTTAGATGAGAAGCTTTGATTTGTCCTTTGAAAGATGTTTTTTCCTCTTTTACTTTAGATTTGGTGTTAAAAAGAAACCAATTTACATAAATGTCATAAGAGATCCTATAGAGCGCCTAGTTTCTTATTATTACTTTCTGCGCTTTGGAGATGACTACAGACCAGGGCTACGGAGGCGAAAACAGGGGGATAAAAAGGTAAAGCACACCCGATCATATATATGCTGTACTTACTAAAATTAATGTGAAAACAATTTTAAAAGTGTCCTGATAAAAGCTGAATTGTTCTTTTATCAGTGTTGGTGATAATGGTGGTTTTGTAAGTTATATTCTCCATTTCCTGTCCATACTGGAGCAGAGCATGACATTAAGTAGGTTCTTTACACCCTTATAAATTCACTATATGTTGCAATTTGTTTAAAAAAATTAAATAAAATCTTCTTAAAAATTGGTTTTAGGCATCCAGACTTGTAATTATCAAATTAAGCTATTCCTCCTATGTAAGAAGGCTTCATCTCTTCTTATTGAAGACTGAGACACATTTTGTCATCAAAAGCAGTAGAACTGCTGATGCTTTGGCTTTGTTGTTTATTTTCATATAATTAGCAACCCAATTTATTTTGTTTTTTAAAAATTGAAACACTGCAATGTCTTTTTGCTGTGGAGTATGATACATAAATTTCTGTACTTCCTCCTTGTGTCTTAGTTGGTTGTAGGTATAAGTTCAGGTTAGCACATTCAAACATTGACTATGAATACAATTTCAGAATGGCAACATCACGCAGGCTCCATAATATATTTGTTCCAGAAAGAATCTATATATCCCTGACATGGTTTGCAGTATGACATTTTTTGGGCATGTTGCTTTAGATTTTTCTTAAATCGGGAAGAAAAGTAGGGTATTGAGTACATGAGTATAGTTTATAAAACTGCAGCTAGAACAGTGTGGAATCCTATAAAATGTAATGAGTTTTTGTACTTTACAGAGCCAAACACTTTATACAGTTTCAGTGACAATATTTTCTTAAGTTGATGCTGTTGTTCTGTAATGTTGACAATTTAGTGTCATGCTATGTGAGTACCAAGAGACATTGAAAAAATAAGCAAAAATCACACTAAAAACATCTTAATCTATAAACACCGTAACAACTAATAAACATGAGTAATCATTTTGTGTGCTGCCCCCATCCAAATACTGCTTTTTAAATATTGGGAGCAAACCATTCCTCTTTTCTTTCCAGTTGGGAATTAACTGCTTCTCTGTTATTTAGGGTTTAGCGCCATCTTCAGCTACTGCATTTCAATTTCTCCCAGTATCCTGCAGCATAGCAGCATTGGAAGAGGAAAGCTTCAAGAATAAATTGAAAATAAGCTTAAAAATTGTCTTTATAGAACTGGCTAAACAGATGAACAGGTGATACGATATCATAAAGGCATTTTTAAAAAGAGAGACAGGATCTCTTCTTTTGTAGCCTACTGTCTTCCTCTTTCCTGCTGGAGATCAGTCACTTGAAAAGTTGAGCATGCTGCCAAGTCTGAACTGTTTCTAGGACATAAAACATTAAAATGATTGAAATTTAACAGTATTTGTTTTATTTTTGAATTCTAATCCAAACAACCTTGTTAGATTGGGAAAATGCCAAAACTCCTTTGTGTTGCTGCTTGGTAGGCTGCATTGTAAGCTTTGATTTGCTGGAAAAAAGGTCAAATGCATTCCTGTTTATAATGCTTGCAATGCATTGCATTATTAATTTTATGTTTTTCTATTGAAGATGCTTTTTTCATTTTGTCACTATGATACCACTTTATTTAGGTCTGAGACTTAGTTGTTGTTATACAGATTTAACATGTCCTGTAAGCATCTCAAGTTCATTTGAAGTGAAATTGATTTACTGTATCAAACTTCTGGCTTCTTTCATTTAAATCAGGTAGACTATTTTTCCAAAGTGTCCCTGTACATGTACATGTATAGATGATGTAAGTTTTGCATACATAAGTTACAAAATTCAGTAAGCTCAAAAATTGATTGAGCCAATTGCAGTGTCTTTATTCTATGTATGTAACACTAGCATGTGTTCCAGTAGATTCACTTAAAGCTCTTCAAATGAAAAGTAGGGAAGGTCAGAAATTACTTCTAGTAGAAGTCAATTGTTCCTTTATTAGTGGAAAGGAATTTCAACATACTTTACACTCTCGTCCCCTCCTAGTCTGTACCACAGTATTTATATGGAAGAATTCTTAGTTTTTTTTCTGTGTCCCTGTGCTTCCAGTCATAGATAGCCTGGCTCCAAATGCAGAGTCTATAGAGGCAAGGGTTTCTTACAATAAAATCTCTGGATGGAGCAGTCAAGGTAGGTACGTAAGAGGAAGTGTGAAAGGAAGTTTTTCGTATTTAACTTACTTAGAAAATGGCTTGCTTCCTTTTGCTTATTAACTGTAAAATAACCTGCAGGTATAAGCAAAGAAATCTTTCTTTGCACAGATGCCAGTTCATTTTTAGTGTAAACATTCATAATTTAGGAGGTGCATTTAACAATAGATTGGTGGAGAATTTCCCTAGAGACCTATGCTAGGGAAAGCATACCAATGTCTTGTTTTCCTAGTTAAGCTGCATTTTTATCTATGATGTGTGACATGTACAAGCTATTCTAAACTCAGAGTTCAATGTGAACCAAGGCATCACAGTTTACTCCCTGCTTTGGCATAGTATCAATAATTTTTTCAGATTATCTTATAAACTTTACCTCAAAATAGAAGTAAATTATGTTGTCCATGTTCTTAATCTCAAATAATTACACAAATGTGTTTTTACATAGTTGCTTTGAACAGAAACTTGTAATTATACAGAAGAAGCAGTTTAAAAAGCTGTCTGTGTGATTTGTTTTTTTAAATCTATCCTAGATATAGGCCTTATATCTTGATTAGAAATATCATAATTACTTACTTAATGGTGACACAGTAAAGCATTTACAAATTCCTTCCAGTGCTAATGGAGTTCCTGTTGTAACTGTGTCACTGCAGTTGAAACTGTTACTACAGCTGTGTATCCACGTAGAGAGCAATATTGTATGGAATATTCTGTTACGCAGTGAACAACTTCCTTTCAGTTCTTCTGATTGCCCAAACAAAATTAGCCTCTGAAATGGCAGTTATTTGTCTAATTAAAATATAATAGATCCTTGTTTAATCTAAAACACAAAATGCACAATGTTCTATGTTATAAAGATCCAGCTGTTGTAGGATCACATGATTCCTGTTTGCATTTAATGCTGTATCTTTAATGACTTCTTTTGTAGGGGAAAACAATTACAGCAACTCTTACTGACTATTTTTGCTAGTTTTGACAAATAGCCTTTGCTGAGGTTATATCAAAGGTGTATCAATATACCAGTTAAGAACAATTGTTCATTAGTTGTAACCATAAAAGACTGTCCAAGTACTATTTAATTGAGACAATAGGTCATCCTAATAACACTGTGAAAGCAAGGCTTGAAAAAATGTTTCTTTAGCATCATATATGTGTTTTTCTGTCCCCACTGCATTTAGCAACTAACCAGTTTGAGATGTTTGATATATATATGAGATTTTAAAGCTCAGCTCAGTTTTGTCTTTGTTCCAGACCTTTGATGAATGTGTGGCAGCTGGAGGTTCCGACTGTGCTCCAGAGAAACTTTGGCTTCAAATTCCATTCTTCTGTGGCCACAGCTCGGAATGCTGGTAGGGAGATAAATGTAGCTTGTTAGTCAAGTACATCAGTGCTGAAATCTAAAGTTTAACAAATTTTAATATGTAGCCCAGTTGATAAAAGTGTGAGGGACTGGACAGAGTGAAGCAGTGCATACCTGTGTAGTGTGTTTTCTATAGAAGATGGATTTACTGAAACAGTTTTGCAGTTCTTTAAACTAACAATACATTACAATATGGTATCAGTGGTGCTATGAGGAAAAACATATGTTTTCAATTTTAAAAATAATTTTTGCAGATTTAGAGTCTGACATTTTTCTCTTATGTCAGACTACAGTATCCTTCTTTTGGAATGGAGATGTTTTAGTTCAAGCTCCTAAAGTTCCTGGGAGTACACAATAACTGAGATTGGGATAAATTTATCTCCTTAAACCTTTACCAGATATCCAGTAGTCAATGGTACTTAGCAGAAACTGAAACAAAAGCAAATAGTGTCCATCTGTCAATGCAACATGTTTTATAATAATGGCACAGACTTAAAAAAACTCCTTAGCAAAAATACCCCAAAAACCCCCTAGATTATTTGAAAGATTCTGTGTGATATCAAAGGCAATTATTCCTCAAAGGTATTGTTCATTCAAGCACAAGCAAAGTAAATGGCCACCTGGGAGCTCCTCTTTCAGTGCCTGTTGGTCAAACCTATCCACTCTCTGGCCATGTGGTGAAGTAGAGAAAGAAAGAAGGTGCAAAAGGGAAGGTGTGTTCTTGCCAGGTTTCTGGTATCTGATGTGAAAGTGGAGACAGAGTATTAATACTGACACAATGTAAATCCTTGAAAAAATGCCTGAGTAGAAGCATTAAGCATATACACACATTGGGTATTTTTGTTGAGACTCTTTTATAAATAGAGGAGTCATATTTTTAGGTAAGAACACAGATGAGAGAAACTGGAAAGAGAAATCGAGGTTAGGAATGGTTATAACTTGGAATGAGTCTTGCCTTTCCTATACAAATGTCCTGTTGTGAAGTAATCTCCATCTAGGGACCAAGGATTGTTGGCTGACATCAGGACTTGCTGTAATTGTTCTCTGTCATTTTTAGGAATGTGGGAAGCAGATGGGCTTTGGAACAAGCCAAATACAATCTGATTAATGAATACTTCCTAGTGGGAGTTACTGAAGAGCTTGAAGACTTTATCATGTTATTGGAGGCAGCTTTGCCCCGGTTCTTCAGGGGTGCCACGGAACTGTACCGGACAGGTATTTAAATAGTTGATTTCTATGGATTCCATGGATTTTTCATCCTGTTATTGCTGTTTTCATGTGAATTCTTTAGGTCTAGCTGAATAGTTTTGAGTCTCTGCCAGGTTTACCTCTCAGCTGGATGATGCTCCTAAACAAGAGACAAACTCCTTTTCAAAGATTCTCAGTACTTTCTTTGTCTCTTCTTTTTTTTTTTTTTTTTGAGGGGGGAGGGGCTACTCCAAGTATCCTTCTGCTTTACACAAATTGTAAATGTTTAAGGTTGGGGTAAAGGTAGATGTGTACTGCATGTAACATTGTGATGTGTTTATATCAGAACATTTTTTTAAGGTTTTGCAGTGGCTTCAGTTTTGTAAAGTGGCTGATGTGGCAGATTTCCATTTCCTCAGAAGCCCTGCTGGAATTAACTGTGCCCAATGCAGCCTCGTTGGCTGAGCAATAAAGCCTGAGGGATGCAGAGACCCAAGTAGATGTTTATCTTCCAGGGCTCCTAGTAAGATGTAACAACTAGTAGCTCAGTTTCTAGGAGCTGGCCGTGCAATTTGTGATGAAGAAAAGATCTGTATTAGCAGGGCCTCTATCTAGAAAGAGAGGGAGAAAAGAATGTGATGTGCAGAGCCTAGATATGTAGTATTAACAAGTTAATTACAAAGCAATAGGCAGCACTCCTTGGGGAAAATCTGGTCATCATTTTGGTCATCTTTGTCTCAGAAACTCTGTGCAATAGGGATGTGGCTTATGTATCATTTATGATAAGACTATAGTATTCTATTTAGATGGGAGTATAATGGTTTAAATGCTATTAGTAGAGATTATATTTTAATTAGAAATAGACAATTGAAATAACATTAAAACAAGATTTTTTTTCTCTTTCATGGAGAGCTACAGAGAGCTATGCCAGAGCAGGGGCGTTTTTGATAGTGTGAGTTGAATATAACCTTCCCTGGAGGTATTTAAAAGATGTGTAGAACTGGTGGAGGTACTTAAAAGGTGTGTAGGTGTGGTGCCTGGGGACATGGCTTAGTGAGACTTGGCAGTATTAGGTTTGCAGTTGGACTCAATGACCTTAAATGTCTTTTCCAACCTAAATGTTCCTATGATTCTATGAAAGAAGTATCTCCTGCAGTTTCTAAAATTCTTAACATTTGATACCAGATTAACATCTAAATAATTAATTTTGAAAGACCAATTTTGCTGCAGGTAGATTATGTGGAGTAATCTTATTCCTTGAATGAATGTTCATTCCCTGGTCTTACTAGAGCAAAGAGAAAGAATTGAAAGAATGGATGCAAAATTCGTAAACATTTAGTGAGAGAGGCTGCAGTTCTCCAACTCTGCATGTTGTGTTAATAAATTTTGGATTAAAGCCTGTCCCTTCTAATGCAGTTTATCAACACACTGAGAATATAAAAACTCTGTAAATAAAAGGACTGTACTTGAAAGTGAAGTTATTGCTTTCATTTTGCATTTAGGAAAGAAGTCTCATCTTAGGAAAACAACTGAGAAAAAACTTCCCACAAAAGAAACTATTGCCAAGCTACAACAGTCTGAAATCTGGAAAATGGAGAATGAGTTCTATGAATTTGCACTGGAGCAATTTCAGTTTGTCAGAGCACATGCAGTTCGAGAAAAAGATGGAGAATTGTATATTCTGGCTCAAAACTTTTTCTATGAAAAGATTTACCCTAAATCAAACTAAGAACGCTATACTGTTAGATTTATGGACCTAAATCTTTGGTCACATCATCATCTTAGTCCTCAGCCATGGAAACTAGATTGCTTGTAGACCTCCAAGACGTTTCTTTGTATGAGAAAAGTGGGTTGTGGATCACCTCCAGGGCTTTGGATATAGCTGTGTTGGTAATCCAGAAGCAAAGGCTTCATTTCTTCTATCTAACTAATACTTTCAGTGGGAATCAATGTCCTTAACCTGAAGAAATCTACACTGTAATTCGGAGCAATTAATACACGGCAGTTCTATTTAAAAATATAAACAATCAAAAAAACACTTCTGTTGATGCTCCTTTTAATTTTCAGAGCAATTTATTTTCATTTTTACTTCGGTGAAGAGGAAATCGTTTTCCCCAGCTTTCAACAGGGAAATTTTGGTCGTATACAGTATGAGTAGTCCTAATAACTGGTTGACATCTGTGCTTTGTTTTTGTGAATCATGTCACATGATATTAATTGGGATGGTTAATCATGTTCTGCTGAGAAATGCTGCTGCTGCTGGAATTGCCCATATTTATATATGTGGTTTTATTAAAAAATTACAACTACTCATTAGTGTTAAAATGTCATTTTCACATTAATATTGTAAAAAGTTAAAGAATCAGAGCAGTGGGGTTTTTATTTTGTTTTTTTTTAATCACCACCACCACTGACTGAGGTTGGGAAAACAACAAAGAAATTTGGTATTGTCTGCAGTTCTAGTTGATCCTTACACCGTGGTATAAAAATCGTAAATTCAGTAAGTTTCTCCATGGATTCTTTGTAATAATTGTAAACTGAGGTATTGGTGAATCCATATTATGACTCTCTTAGTGAGCTGTGGTATGGCTAGGGTTTTCCTACTACTTCAATACTTTTATCTGTAGAATATTTTTACTGAGGTGCTTTATAATGTGTTTTAAAGCATTGCATTTACAAAAGGAGTAAAATGCTGTAAATACTGCTTATTTTATGTATTTGGACCAAAAGGTTTAAAAGTAACTAGTTTAAAGTGGGGTTTTTTGCACCAGTTCTGTTACGTGTGAAGTGAAAACCATCACATCTACTTCCTGGTTGAGTTAACTGTTGGACATTGCTGAAATGCACTTCAGTGACCTCTCTGACTTCAATACCAGAATGTTTTCCAGGATTTCTCTTTACAGAAATGTAGTCTTCATCCTTTTAGTAGGGTAAGAGAACAAGAAGAAAAGTGTCGTGTGCAGTGTGGTTGAGAAAGATGCAGTGAACTTGATTGACATAATTGTATTTATGTAACTGCCTTACACGACTGTTTAAATTCGTGAGTTGCCGTTATTAACAATGTGAAACACCTGGTAGATGAAGTAAATTGAAATTTGAGAACAGATGTTTGGGGCCACTTCATTATAGCAAATGGCCATGGAGCACTGCAAGAATTTTTCCTATTGAATTTTCTTAAAGATGTGAGTATTTACACAACTTAACCTGCCTTTTCTTAAAAGTGCTTTTCACAGGATTTGATTGGGAAGGCACTGAGGAGACAAAGAAAGGAATGGTGGGAAAGGTTTAAATTCCTAAGGTATGATGCTGAAGGCTCAGTTTAAAATTACCAAGTGGAGTTTCTTTAACCAGTTTGTTCTTGTAATGAAAACAAAGGAAATGGAAAATGGTCTGTGAACTGGATGTCTGCAGCCAAAAGCAACAGCCCAATTACAGAGAGGATAACGAGAGACTATCAAGTACATCTTGCAGTTTCTTTGTTTTCTTAGATTTTTCCCTTCTGATTTTAAAAAGAGATCTTTGTTCTTCCCAAATAATCAGGGAAGTTCCCTCTCATAAGTTACCATTTATATAGCATGAACCATGCGTAAGACTTCCTGTTCTAGTTCTTGTCTGTTGACATCAATAATAATGCCAACATGTTTGGATATAGGATGTGTTAGGTCACACATGAAGACGTTTCCTAGCTCATGAAAGGAACTGAGGAGTCATACACAAAAAGTAGTTAATGGACATCTAAAAGTTTTCGTTGAAAAGCAGTCACCTTTTTTTTTTTTTAATAAAATAAATATTTATAATCCCAGGAAAGATTTCCACTCAGTGATCGTTTTATGTTAAATTTTTTTTTTACCATGTTGTTTTCCTTAAGAATAATTCAGATTAGTTTACCTTCTTGCATCCCCTTCAGAATTTTCAGAAGAGCACCTCTAAGAGAGCTGAAGAGCTTGCTAAGTGAAAATACAAAATATTTGTCTAAGTAATGAAATAGGTATGTAGACAAATGCTTCTCTGTTGGCAAGAAAACAATAGACAAAACTTCTACTGATTTCAGTAGGGTCTACAGAACCTCCTTCTATTCTGTAAGCAATTTTAAAAGTTACGTTTCTTTTTTTCCTTCCAGGATTTGGAATTTCTTAATTATGAGTCTTCAATAACAAAACCAATAGAACAATGCAACTTTTTTTTTTACTTTTAAAAGAGCAATATATTTTTCATAGTTCATGTAAGATATAACACATTTTATTTAATCAGATATCACTTCCTGTTCTTTGCTGTGAACTGTTAAGGTTGAGACAAACAAGAATTTTAGGAATATTTTTGAGAAATGCTAGCAACAATTGGAGTGGTACTCATTCCAGATGTACTCAGAAAATGTGATCATCTGTAGAACACAGAAGAAACCAAGACCGTCTACTTTTATATTCAGCGCAACCATTAAAGCCAACTGTGAATTTAGAATAATTTGAATTTAGAGCTATCAAACTTGGATTTCCTAAAAGACAGTTTAGGAAAAGGAGCTTTACAGATTTTTAATAATCTGTTCTATTCGTCTTCTGTTTGGAAACAGAAACAATCCAAGTTGTTGCCATTAAAAACATTTTACAATATATGAATATGATTTATCTCATGTACTTTCCCTTAATGACTCATAGAGGAAAGCAGCAATATGTGAAATTTTGTTATTGTAGGTTGTATGATCAGTAAACTACTATGCAGCCTCCTGAACACAGATCTTATAACTGAGGTCACTGTGCTTTCTGTAGAGGAGTGAGATTGGCTTTTTGCAGGGCTAAGTTCATTTGAAAGGTGCTGAAATATATCTACATATAGTTGAGAGTAGATTTTGTTACACTGTTCTGCACTTTCTGTACAAAACTGCCACCCAAATTTTGTGCAAAACTCTAGCCCTGTTGAAACTCTTGATGTCAGCACGAGGCGCAAGGTCCCGCTGTGCTGGTGACTGCACAGCTGTACCCACAGCATGCCTGGGGCATTTGTGATACACTGGGCAGTGCTGACAGGAGAGCAACAGTGGTTTTAGCTCCTTCCCTTAATAATTCTGCAGCCATGCAACAAGAATTTCACTTGTATTTTGTTAGTGCATCTATAAGCAGACACAAAGCTAGGATGCAGAATGTCCTCTGTGCACATTCCTGCTTGTTCTGGGTGGATTTTTCTGGCAGTCTCTCTTTTATTGGTATGCTCATCATGGCTTCATTTTCAAACAGACATGCAAATTCATAGCTATACAAAATAGGAGATGGAGAACCAGCCCATCTTGGTCATTTGAAAGGCCTTTTCTGGGTATTTTGTTTTTTCTGAAGATACCTAGCTGTTTTTACATTATAGGAATAAACTTTTGCTTATTGATGGTCTCAGAGGAGTTCTATCTTATATCAGGAAAAATTCCATTATTTTCTTTTACACTTCTGTTAAAATTCTCCATCAAGCTTACCTGGCGTTGCTAAAGGTGAATATGACAAAAAGGTGTGTGGATGATACTGTCTGAAGTGTGCTGCCTAAGCAGTCAGTGGAACAGCCTGATCCAAGTGCACTGCCAATTTAGCTCTTCAAAATTAGAGCATATTTTATGACTACTAGAGATTAAAGTTAAAGAACATTTAAGGCTGCTTAGTTGGATGGATGCTTCCTTTACTGTAAGCCTATGCAACTGTGTAACCTTTGCAGCATTATTTATAGAAAGAGCCCTCTTCCTGAGACTTTTCTGGAGCATAATTATTAATGTTTGTACACTTGTACTGTCTGATATTTACATCAGCAGCTTTCCGTAGCTTCTACAAAAGAGACAGGTTTTTGAGCATTTCTGAAGCAGTACTGAATGTAATTTTGAAAAACATGGATTGTGCTTCATGACCTTTTTCTTTTTAAACACACACACAGCTAAATAGTGCCTTTTTTCCTCACAATCCATGTTGAACATGCTTGCTCCCACTCACCCTCCATAAATTGATTTGTTCATGCAATACTATTCCAACTTGAAACCGTTTTGTCACAGCTGTTTGAGAAATAATCTCCATTTTTCCTCACTGTGCTGCCAGCTTTCTGTTGTTTAAGTGTTTCAGTTGATTACCTAATGCAAATGCTATAAAATAAAACACCCACTGGGAAGGGGAAAGAAAAGAAGTCTGGTGTCCTGTCTTAATATTTGCATGTCACATTCACATTGAATGCTTTTTTTCTGGAACATGTTGTTATACAGTATTGTGAACTTTATTGGCAGCTATTGTGATTTTGGAGGAGAGAGACAAGCTGGAGTGTAGCTCATCTGCAATAATTTCATACAGCTATAACCAAATATATTTATAGGCCCTTATGACTTGCATGGGCTTCGTGACCAGATATGTTTTAAGTTTGCAGAGAGTATACACTGTGCTGAAAGCGGCAATGAAAAGTTCTTAATATTAAATCCAAGATTTGTAAGAACAGAAAACTGGCATTAAAACAGTAGATTGATATATTTGTGCTTCCCTGCCTGAGGGAACAAATGACCAACTGATTGCTGTGGTACAGGAACACCCTCAGTTACTGCAGTGCTGAGAGTGGTATAAGAACTTGAGTAGACTAGAAATGTCATTTGCATTTGTAAGCAAGGACTTAGAACAAGAAAATATAGTGAGCATGGGTATACTGCTGTTCTGGATTTCTGAGGCATACTACAACCACTGCCCTATAAACATCCCTGGCTATGTGTGCTATGGAGCTGAACATCATCTGATCCTGCCAAGTTTCTGAATGCAGTAGTTCCTAATATGTAGTCTAACGTGTATATCAACCTTGACAATTAAGAACCATCATGCAATTACTCAGCAACTACCACTTGAGGATTTTGATGGCTTTAAAATCCCCCTTTTGCTGAAAATAGAATTTTCCTTACTCCTGTGAATGGACGTGATAGGTGTAGTTGTGCACAGGAAACAGTCTCTCTGCTTTTATCAGCCAGGGGGAAGTGGAGGGAAAAAATGCCTATATAAAGGCACAGGACTTCCTAAGGTCACTGTACCTGTCTCTGAAATGATGTAATAAATAAAATGACAGCCAAAAAAAGTTGCAATACAATAAAAAGCTTTATTTAAAATGACAGTAGCTCCTCCTCTGAAAGAGAGAATGACTGTAGTGTATGTGGTAAGTACTGGTTGAACCATTTTTTAACTGATGCTGCCATTGACACAGGTAATTAATCTCAGCAGTTGGAATTCATGGGAGGGGAGCAAGAGAAGGAAAAGGTGGTTTTTGTTCCAACCAATTTTTTTCTTCAGACCCTGTATTTTAATGTTATTTATTGTTTGCATCTTGCAATTGATTTCAGTATCACTTCCTTACTTTTTAATGAAATAAAAGAAGTTGCTAGTGAATGTCAAAGCAATGCCCAGATGTTTTCTTCAAGCGCAGTCCCCTGCTATGACCTCCTCCCCCAGCTTCATTACTACATAACGCAGATGTGGTAACTTTCAATAAGAGCTAATTTAAAGGACTAATAATACTCTTTATTAAAAAAACCTCTACAAAGAACACCTGTGGCCTAAAAATGAAGGCTTTGAGACCTTTCACCTTGTCATAATAACCAACTGCATCCTCATAAAAATGGAAAATACTGTGATAAACATTCTCTGCCCATTTTCTGCACACTTGCAAGGCTGATCCTGAATCCATTCTCACATTTGCTACACACAGACATTAACTTTTCATAATAAATATGACTGTCAAAATAATTGCACAGAGAATAATCTTCCCATTGAAAGAAAATTAAAATCTGGGAGCAAAATAGGTTAAAATGGTGATTCATGGGAATTGTGGTTATAGTTCAGGTATGCAGGTATTGCATTCCTCTGATGTTTTAAGAAATTATTCACTACTGTGCTGTATACATGCATGTGTTATTTCAAACATAGTTTCAGTATTAATAACAAAAAACCTTGTTCTGTTTTGAAAGAGAAACACACCTAATTTAGTGTGATAATTTGAATGCTCTAACTCTATCAGAACTCTGAGTTTGATGCAGCAGTTACTGGAAAATATTATAAACTGTCTCTTTACCAAAAAAAGAGAAAAGCTAGTGTAGAGAATAATGGCCTAGAAGGCCTAAAGGCACTATTATAGTCTTGACAACTATTGATAGCTGGTTTTAGCACAGACTAGAATTCAGAATCCTTAATCTTCTTTATTTAGAATTTAATAACTTTTAAAATGTTGCATGACTTGGAGAATTGGCAAGAGGAGAAAGAATGCATAAGTGCTAGAGACTTGTGCAGTTGCAGGCTGGCTTTGTCAAGACTGCCTCACAGCAGTGTGTAACAATGGATGTAAATATGGGCAAACATGATGTAAAGCAGTTGATATGGAAGGAGGGGTGTATTTATATCTGTGAAGACAGTCTGTAAAGAACAGGAAAGTACAGGCAGAAATACAAACCACTATATATTGCAGTAATTGCTTAAATTAACAGCTATGATGGCTATCTCTGGCCTAATTATCTGCTTTGGATCTTCAGTGCCTTCTCTTGACTGAATTAATGAACTCAAAGCTGAGCCATCAAGGCTGCTGCTATTATAAGCAAGGCCTGTACACCACTAAATGAAATGTCTCCTATTTATAACCCCAGACCAAATACCTACTTCCCGCACTGTGTTCCAGTACTACTTACAGCTAAGCTATAGGTCTGGAAAAACAAATTACATTGACTAGGAGGCTCGTGTGCTCTGCATTTGAGGTCTTTGATTCTTGAAGGTAAAATAATAATTGCATGATAGAAGTAAAATCCATAAAGTCTGGGAGAAAGCATCTTTACGTTCAGATTATGTAGAGCAAAAATTCTGCACTTTTATTTTTGTCCAGTCAGAATGAGTTCACTGTCTCAGGCAGATTCCAAGCAGACATCTGTTAATACTAAAGGCTGCTTCAGAGAGATGATTGGAAACCTGAGTTTTACTTTCAGCAAAAATTGCTGTAAATGTTTTCCACAAAACTTTTCAACAAGGTTTTTGAGTTGTTTTTTTTTTCTTAAGACAAACAGGGAGTTTTCCCCTTAAACCAGAGCAAAACAGGAACACGTCAGTGCCCTCCCCACACCAGCAACCATTCTTTGTCAGTGGCCTTTTATTTTTTTTATCCCCCAAGTGTGTGGAAAAATATGTATGAGTGTATGTCATCTGTGTTCAGTCTCTCCCTTTTCTCAGCTGGCTCTGTGAGATAATGTGCTAGTTTTTGTTCCTTCACAAGCCTTCCAAAGAACAAGTCTTATCTTGCAGGTATTGTTGTAGGACGAGATCACACTCCAGTATGGAGTTTATCGAACTTGGTGTTTACTCAGGGTCACCTTTGAGAGCTGGTGGCACTGGAGGTCCCTGTCCTGTGGAGGGGGGGGGCACAGCGCTCGCGTGTTGTGCTGCTTTAGCTTGTGTGTACTGCTGACACTGCTTACAACAGTTTGGATACATTTACCCCATCTATCTGGCAAGGATGTTTAACTTGGGGGGAATAGTTTTTCTTTTTTTAATCTTTGTGCAGGAAAAGTGCCTGACAAGATGAGAATCAGGCTGCAATCATGTTTTATTAAGCAATGCTTTGCAGTAGGCTTATGTGTATCTTTGGTTCTATACCCCCTCCTCCCCAGCTCACCCATCGAGGAATGCTCAAGAAAAATGAAGAGTGAATTACAAGGCCAAAGGCAGCTTTTGAAGACAAGGTTGAAAACCTTTTAAGTAGTCAGAGGCACAGGCAGATGCATGAATGCACTTTCAAAACCTAGCTTCTTTGTGTCTCTCAGCATCTGAGTACAGCTGGGGCTGTACTCAGTTTCAGTACCTAGGAAACAAGTTTAAAAGAGCTTTCTGCAATGAAAGATCCTGATGTTAAAGCTTGTTGCTCCTTTGACAACAGTGTTTTCCAAGGCAATTGTGTACCTTGTGACTGAGAGAGGAGGGAGAAACTCTGATGTCATCATGGTTTATCGTAGATGTTCACAGATGATTGTTCAAATTAATTTCGTCATTTCATGTCCAGCTTGTGTGTGGTAATTTAAACTCTTCTTGTCCCTTATATGCATGAAAAAGATGTGTTCAAAAGTTAAAAGAATGTGCTATTTTTTCTGTAGTTGCTCTGGCAGATGCTCCCCCATGCCAATCTCATTTTGTTTATTCAAATTGAAATAATGACTGAAAACTGTAAGTCTTCCTGTCTAGTTCCAAATATGTTGCAGAAGACTAGGAAATGGGGACCTGGGTACCACAGCTATACCTGATGTTCTAAAATTTCTTGAAGTCTGTGATATTCCATAGCTAAAAGCAACGCAAACTAAGTGTTGTGATATTTGACAGTACTTGTCAATTTTTCAATTTTTGAATTTAGCTATTTATGTTATTTAATATGTAGTTATATAATAAATTGTTCCTGGGTTGGTTTTTTTTCAGGTTGAGCAAGTATCGGTAACTTTCTAAGAAAGCAGAATATCTAGTTTTGTGCCAAGGTATTAATATTGCAAAACTTTGGCATCTGAGTTTGTAATTGTTGACTTTATTCTTTTAAAACTATCCAGAAAATTGTTTTGTTATTCCATGCCTTGTTATGAAAATACATGTATATGTTTCTAACAATTTTTTTTTTTAAATCGTTTCCTCTTCATATTCTCTTCTGTAATCACATCTGCAAGAAAAATGTGAGTTAGAAACATTAATCATTTGGGAGCCTTGTGTCTAAGTCTTTGAAGACAAAGTGCTGCTTCTGCTGACTGTAGACTTTTTTGCCCAGAGTGGTTTCCTCTTTCCCTATAAATCAAAAAAACCCCATACTGTTGTTGTTTCCAAATCAGGTGGGGGCAGGGCGAACTCTCAAAGAATAAATAGCTGGTTTTCATGGGATGTAGCCACCACAAAAAACAGGCCATCCACAGAATCTTAAAGGATTTTTGAGAAACAAAGTTTAAGAAATCTAAATTAAAAACAAAGCCAAATGTTTGCCCTGCCTAAAGCTGGTACAAATCCTTACCCACATCACTTCAAAATTGATAGGATTCCACTCTCTGAATGTCCCTTCAGATTAGGAGTGTTTCTTAGGGTCCTGCAGATTGGTTTCTAGACTTCATCTGCTGATGCATCAACTCTTAATAAATGCATTAAATAATGAGATTTATTAACATTTGTTGATGTGAAGAATATCCAAGAGATAGTAAAAACTGACTGCTGGGTGAAGATTTGTCTATTGAAAGGCAGGAGAAAGGTTAGTTGTGAGATATTGGTGTCAGGTTTTAGGAATTACGATTTTCCGGTCTCTCAGATGACACAGAGCATTACTGAGAAGTTTAAGTAACTTCGCCACAGTTACTCATCAGAGACAGATGTTTCACCCTGCACGTGCAAAGCAAGTAGACAAACACAGATGCCAGAGGTGAATTGCTGCATCTTGCACGTATTTCCACTCATCTCTGGCCACCTGTTGTCATCATCATCTATCCAGCAGAGAAAAGCCCCTCCATCAGGTAAGCACTTTCTATACCAATTTTGGGGCAGTATAGATGCTCTTTCTTTGTAGATGGATTAGATAAAGAGCTGTATTAGTATTATTGCACAGAAAAGTTTTTATTGGCACATAAAGCAATGGTGCTGCAGATCCAAATGAAGCCTTTGTTGGTAAGAGGTATTGCCATGTGGCTGCCAGAATATCTACTTATTACTGGATAGTATCAAATAAAGTCCCCTTACCCTTTACAGTGTTTTGGTTTTTGTACTGTTGTCCTGTGTCAGAAGTAAGGCACTGAAACACTGGTGGGGTTTACCTGTCTTGAGAAGTTGCATCTTGTGATCCTGCTGCTGCCTGAGTGCAGCCTCACCCATCGCCCAGCTGCAGTGTGGCCGGCTGGTGCCTTGGCAGGGCTGCTCTGTGCCCAGGAGGGAATGGCTCCCTGCATTCCCCTCTCTGCTGCTGCCAGCTGTCAGCTGCAGCAAATGGTAACAGTTTGGAGGAATGAGGCCTAGACCTGGTGGGTCTACCTGCTGAACTATTTTGAGACCGATTTGTGCTGGAATAACAGCAAAATTGGGCTTTTCACTGCACTCCTAAGCCAAGAGTGTGGTGTCTGCAAATATAGCAGTGGTGTTGGTATACGTGAATTGCCTACAGCTATACAAGAACATTGTGGAGGGGCCAGGAATTCAGACCTCATGAGCCCTGCACAAGCTCCTCCTATGTCTTCTCACTAGTCTTCTTCCCATATAACTTTCTACCTTGTCTTGACCAATGTTCCCAATTAATGTGTACTTACCTCTAGCATTTTAATGTAATACAGTAATAATTTCTGTCTTGAAACTGAATTTAATTTTAGTACTTGCCTGTCATGTTTCAGATACCGTGAAGGGTCAAAGAACAGGTGTGGGTGTCAGGGGAGTGCTGTATTTGCAGCACTGGTCATGAGTTATGAATCCCTCAAACTTGCTGTTGTTGGCCGTATCAGGGAACAAGATGTTGTTATTTGTGACTCCAGAATGAATCCTAGGTCCTGAAGTGGGAAATAAAGCAACATAAAACTACTTCCTGAAAGTTGGAACTAACTCCTTTGACTGATTTGGAAAAGAGTCAGAACAGGAACAGCTGTCTGTGCTGGCAGCGTTAGGGGATTACAGCGCAGCAATTGCGCCTGCTTTTCTCCCCCCACGTCTGAATCTTGCTTCTGAAGTTTTGTGTGATTGGAGAAAAGAAATGTCACAATTACCTTCTTTGTTTGCCTGCTATATTAACCACTTTAAAAAACAAGGAGAAAAAGATCAGAGAAGGTGATCTGATCCTTTTGGACATCTGTAGCTGTTGGGAACAGTGGTTTTTCAGAGCCCAGTCTTCAGCTAGCCTTGTGGATGCAGATGGTGGAAGGAATTGAGGAGACACAGAAAGCATCATATTAGATAGAACTTGTGCACTTTTGTTCCCAGATCGACATCCCTCTTGCCCAAACTCCATTGATATTTAACAGGGTAAAAAGAGGTTATTTTACTTCATTTTGAAAAGGAAAGCAAGCATCTTTCCCTGCCCTAGCAAGGACTAGTCATACAAAGTGAAAGCATGAGGATATTGGATTGAGATCATGCTAAAAAAACCTTTTTTTTTTTGCTATACGTTCAGGCCTATGTCTGACTGAAAACATGCCCAAGGGCACCTATGCCCTTGCCATGCAGTAATGCTATCAAAAGGAATATTACCTCCCCCTACACTCCAGAGAAATACCAGTGGGCCATAAATACATGTCTGTGCAAGCTGAGGGCTAGAACATCACATCTGTTTTGGAGAGTGATGTTCCTAGGGCTTTCTATACCTACAGGACCACTGCACACTTTTTTGGGACTCTGGGCAAGTAACAGATTTAAACTCTGCCTAACCATTGATGTAAAGGCCACTGTAGAGTCATCCCTGACTACCCACTCTGCACTTTGGTTTTTGAAGGGGACACCTGCGCTCCCAACCTGTGAAAGCTCTCCCCGTCTCCAGCAGGGTTGGGGGTAGGGACCCTCCACAGGGCAATAACTGCTTTAAAATTAATACATGTCTCTTTGCACTTGCTGCAGTTATTTAGAAACCCCCTTGTCAAATGACCCACGTTAAGCCAAAGAGCATATTACTAGGGGTGTGCTAACAGCACCAGTGCACTAAACCACAACTGACAGCCTGACCCAGTGCTGTGCTTTAAAAGGGCAGGGCCACAGCGTTGGAGTTGGAATTCTGCTTTAATTAGGCCATTACCTGACCTTCAAAGCTGTATTTTGTTCCTCCTCTGCATGCTATGCTGGAGGAAGGGCTGCTGGAGAAGACAGGAAGAGCCCTATCTGATCGTTATCAGGAGCGGATGAAAGCCATGCGTTGCCTTTTCCTTTTGACGTGTGCAATTAGTTTGGCTTGTGTGGAAGAGGCATGTCAAGGTAAATGGCTGTCTCTGTCTTTCCCCCTGCTGATCCCTGGCAAGGTCCATCATGCAAAAAGCTATTCAATCACCTGTTGACAGTGGTATCCCTCTCATAAAGCCTGATTATACACCAGCATGAAGTACCTTTGCCCAGTGGTGGCCTGACACTACCATGTGCTGTTTTACAGGCTGAGTGCACTCCAGCTCTCCTCATAAAACTTTGTTTGAACTGTTTGAACTCATTTGTTTCTACATCTCTCTGCTCCCCTCCCCCTTACCCTTCAAAATAAGTTTTTCCATTTTTATAGGGAGAGAAGAATCTTTATGTCCTGGGCATAGGACATCTGTGTTGCTCACTGGGAACATGCTGCCATTACCCCCACTGCTGAGCAATCCCCACCCTGCCAACCTAGCAGAGTCTCACGGCTCTGCTGCCACCTTTGGCATTCTTGTTGAAGATGTCATGTGTCTCCTGTGTTTGCCCTGACTTCTCTCTCATCTTAGGCAGGGATCTGTGCTAATGCACTTACTTTTGCTGAAATCAGTTCCTGCCTGGAACTGCTGCTGGCTACCGCCAGCGCACAGCACACACAGGGGACAGACCCTCCATGGCTGTGTGTTGCAGATGACTCTCACAAAAGGCGAAAGACCTGTTTCATGTTTGGGTTGTTGGGGGTTTTTTTAAGAGGCATAAGAATTTTTTTTTTTTAAATTCAGTTCACTAGATTTAAGTAATGCTCTGCATATGAGAAATGAAGTCCAAAGCAAAGAAATCCAATGCAAGTGCTGAGACAGAGTTCACTTCTAATTCACCTTTTAGGCCAGTTGCAGCAACATTGCAGATGGGTTATGCCAAGGAAAGGCATTAAGCTCACTCTGTATCCATATCCCAGAAGCATGTGTGTGTGCCTTTTCACTACTGCTGAAGGGGTGGCCTCTTGCTGTGCCCAGCCTGAGCTGTGGTCACAAGTCTCCGGTCATGCCCTCCATCTCACTGCAGATTTCCTGTGTGGTCACGGGAAAGTCATTTTGAACTCATGCTGTCTCCTTTGCTTTGACTAGAAGTGCTGCTAATCCTTTTCCTTCTTGTGAAGTTGACTGCGCATGAACACTGATGGTGTGGCATGCCAGTGGCTGCCAGAGCAGTGTCTGTCCCGGACTGTGAGGATGCTTGTATCTGTCCCCATTTGAGTGCTGCACCTCAGCAGATGGTGATGATACCAGTGTTCCCCAGTGTCACTTAGATCCCAGTGGACAATGTTTGAGAGAAAGGTTTGAGAAAAGCCTGTTCGTTTAGTCACAGAGCCTTTGTTTCCTTCTCTAAGCAATATTTAAAGGGTGGTGGAGTAGCAGCTGAGTTAATTAGGGGACAGAAATTAGATAATGTGTTACAAAAGGAGGGATATTCAGAGATGAGCACAATGGAAACAGCTCTGGATTTTTACAGTGCTATTATACAGTTATTAAAATATTTAGGTCTGGTTTATAAAGGGGAAAAATGAGGCACGGCAAAATCCAGTGGCTTCCTCAAGGTCAGACAGGAAATTTATTTTGTTGGCACTAACGTATGGAATGATCTGGCCAACAAACGACTGAAGTCCTGTGCTGCCAGAGAGCCCTGGTGGGTGGTGTCTGAGTGGGATGCGGCCCTGGCCTCCCTGCTCAGACCCGCCTCTACAAACAGGGACATACCCCTGGCTGCCCAAGGCCGGGGCAGCGGCAGGACTCTGCCTCTGCTGAGCTGCCGTGGGATCTTGTGGGCGTGGGGAGAGGAGGCTGGGGGCACTGGGTGCTGTGTGTGCAGGCTGCTCGCTGTTCCCCTGCCCGTGTTAGGAGGTGGCAGTTGCGCAGTCGCAGTGACATGCCTGGTAATCAGAAAGATCATTTGTGGTTTTTATCACTTTATTACGAAGAAGCCTAGTCTTTAACCAGATGACGTTCTGAGCTGGATCTGGGGACAGATAAACCGGTAGCTGCTGAGTGCAGTCTTGGTCAGGCTCTGAAGTGGTGGAATCACCATCTCTGGAAGTGTTCAAAAAATGTGCAGCTGTGGCACTTAGGGACATAGTTTAATGGTGGACCTGCCAGTGTTAGGCGAATGGTTGGACTCCATGACCTTAGAGGTCTTTTCCAACCTTAATGATTCTGTGATTCTGCGGGCCACTGGCGGGAGGCAGCTGTGGGGTCCGGGGAGCTCCTACCGCTCCGCCGTGCCCTGCTCCCCGCTCCCCTTCTCTCCTGCGGGCGGACCGGAGCGCTGAGGGGGCGGACAGCCTGGCCTTGCTCGTTCCGCGGCCTTTGGCCGAGCGGCCGCGAGATGGCGCCCGAGGAGCGGGCAGGCCCGGCCGTGCCGCCCCCGCCGCAGCACCGCCGCCACAGCGCGGCCCTCACGCGGCCTTCCCGCGCTCGGCCCGCGTTTGCAGGAAGGTGGCTGCTTAGGGTGGCTCATTTTAGTTCTAAATTGAGCCCAATTATTATAGTTTAATGAAGGGCTGCTTCAAGTTAAATAATGACCCTCGCATTGTATTTATATGAATGAAGAATTAACCTTAAAAGGTTGCCCTTCTCAGAAAATGGATTGCACGCTCGGCTCTCTCTATTGATTAGTTTAGGTATTTAAAGTGCTGCATTTTATCTCTCCAGCCTCCCGGTAAATTTGTCGTGATGATACTTAAAGGAGCAAATTGACGTTGTTTATTTTCACAAACCTTTCTGGCATGTTTCTGGGGCTTCTTTCTGCACCTTTGAGCTATATGGTATTGTGTGAAGGAACAGTGATAACCATTCTGCTTATTTAAGCGTGACAGTCTAACATCTCTGTTCAGCTGAAATGCCACTGAAAGGGATGCTGCAGTGCAAAATGTGTATTGCATTGCAGCTGATGGAGCAGGGTGAGCAATCCTGAGGAGGTTTTCAAGAGGACCGGAGTCTTCCCATATTAAATGACTGATGGGAAGGTTTGTCAGAATTTCTGTTCACTCCAAAAATTGGAGTTCATTTCTCCTTGGAGGCTGCCAGACAATGGGATCCGTCCTAATAATTGCAAAGTACTTTAACACTGAGTAGTGTTAGGGATTTTGAATGTGACGTGCAACTAAGCAAAAAGAGACAGGACACATGCATGCACTTCTGTATTATAGATTTCTGAAGAAATAATAGGATGATGTAAAATTTTTAAGTTAAATATGGCATTTGATTTTCCTACAGAAATTTTTAGAACTTTTAAAATTTACTCCAAAAGTTACGGGGAAGTGGGGGAATTTTATGCTGTGATGCTGGAAGTCACTCCCCTGTGTGCTGCTGCGGGAAGCACCACTAGCCCTGGTTGTGCCCCCTGAGATGGGTTGTTTCCCTACTGGTGCTCAGGAAGCAGCCTCAGCACTGCCTGTCCCACATTCCTGTTTCTGCGGGATGGGTGAGGGCTATGCTGTGGCCTCAGTATCCCCTGCAGGATGATCCCACTGATGCCTCCCATAGTGGAACGGGGAGCGTGGGTGTGGGTGCCCCATGTTGGGGAGCAAGAGGTTTGCAGGCACCACAGCAGCATCTGCACTCTCCACACTGGACCAGGGTCCAGCCACCCCTGCCGGGCTGCACTGCCCAGGGTGTGTGAGGGGCAGGCAGCCTCCTCCAAGGCTCCTGTTCCCACAGCTGTCAGTCTCTAGCGTGTCCCTTCAGCTAGTCTCTGGTTTCTCAAGTTTACAGATCTGGTTTTGGTCTCTGAGTGAGCGATTGCCACCCCTTTCCTAACCCCATATCCTGGCTGGCGGTAGGAATACGCACACCACTTAAATTCCCCAAACAAAATGGAAATGGAAAGTCTTGGGTTGAGTTGAAAGGAACAGCGAATTCTGCTTGCAATCTGTAATGCAATTAATGTTATTTGACTTGGCAGCCGTCGGAGGGCCTGCGTGGGCTGCAGGCTGTGAGGGCCCGGAGTCAGCCTCCATCTAGGAAGAGGACTTTGGAGGAACTCTCAGTAATTTTTACATCTGAAGTCTCTCAGTGGTTTCTCTCCCCCATATCCTCTTCCCTCCACCCTCGGCATTCAGATGCTGCAGCCAGTCCTTCTTTCCAGCTGGGAAGGGGCAAAGTCGGCTGGTCCTCCAGCCTCCGCCCTGCTCCGCACCCCTACCAGCCCCCACCCGGCCAAAGGAAAATAATTCTGGGTCAGAACTCACTGAGCCATCTGTATTTCTGAGGCTAAATTATTTCTTACAAAGGAAATAGCATTAGGTCGGTGTATCTGGCTGCTAATTGCTTTAACTGGCTGAAAAGATTTCAGTCTGTTCCTGAACTGTTTGTGCAAACTTAACGGAATAGTGTTACCTTCAGATCCTGCCCCAGCCACAGCCAGAACATATAAACAAGTCTTTTGGTACAAAAAGCAGCACAAAGTTTCAAGCTATGCTAGCAGAGGTTATGAGAGACAGGAAGTTATGGGCAAATTGATTTCACCACTGGGAAACGTGGGATATTTTTGCCCCCACCAAGTAATGACTGTAAAGCATGCTAATGCTATTCAACATTAGTGCATTAAAGTGTAGCCTTATTAATTCAAGGCATAAAGGCAACAAAATAAGCTGTTAAATTTAAAATATAATACATATATAATGAGAAAAAAATGTGTGAAAGCTTTATTCAAATGAAAATGCAGAATTGTTTGAGCTAGTGAAGTATCTTTTGTGCTGAGTTATGAGCATATGTAATAGATTTAATTATTAATTTCTGCATTGTTCTATGCACATAGACAGGGTTCAAGGCACAGTCATTCCCTGGCTTTCATGGATCTAATTTGTATAATTATTGTCTGAATAAAGAACTACTCCGATTCCTAGCTCACTTTTTTCCTCTCCTGAGTACTACCTCACTGCTGCTTTCCAAAAGGAGAGCACCTGCCAATTCTTCAGGAATCAGCTGATCACTTCCAGTGATGAGACACGCTCCCAATGATATTCCTTTTCAAGCCTTTTTGTCTAAATGAATTATTGTGCATACTTTTTAATTTTGTTGAACAAATTAGATTTATCAAGGTCTAGCTTTGTAAATAAATAGCTAGAGACACATGGATGCATATTGCTGCTGTTCAAGGTCTCCTGTTCTGTTTATGGAAGCCAGATGAATGTGAAACAAAAGAGAAACTTTTCTCTAAAAGCAATTATCTTTCTGCATTCCCATCAGTATAATTATATTGCAGGGAATTTTAAGAAGTCATACAAGTAGAACTGAATACTTAAAATCATGGCTGAATAGTTATGCAAAAGCTGAGTGGAGCATCTCACATCATGCTAACAAAACATGCTGTGGCTGGCTGTTCTCTTACGCCTTTACACCTGATATGTATGTGGGTATTCATCAGAAAATAAGAACCTGACATCGATGATATACATGTAGAGTATTTCTGGCAAGAACCACTTAAATCCTCTCAATTTTGAAATGGTAGTATTAATGGGTTGAATTATTTTGTCAGGCATTTAAAAAGTCATGGCCCTTCTCTGTGAGCATCTTTAATCATGAGTGTTTTCTTTGACTTTGGAGATACATTGTGTTATTAAAACAGGGCATCTTCTTTGTTTATGGAAGGGTCTTCCCAGCTGATAAAAGGAATAAGGCCCAAGAACACAAAGCAAGGTCCAGACTGTGTTGGTAAAGGAGACTGATAAAAATCACTATGTCGACTGTACTTAGAGATAAACGTTTTAGGCAGCTGCAGTGCTGGCACATGGTTTGAAAAAAGTCACATCGTTCTGGGTGGAGGAGTAGACAGAGTTTTCCAGGAGAGTACGGGTTTTTTTGCCATTATCAAACTTGGAGAAGTTTTCTTAAAAATATAGTTGTCTTTTGCCTTTAAATTATTGGGAAAATATTGTCAGACCACCAAAATGAAAATTATGGGGATGTTCTATACGTGCTTTTATACTCCTGTCAGACCAGAAAGCTCAGCAAGAGCAGCTGCAGGGGTACTTCTTGAGGAGAAGTACCAGCCTTAAAAAAAGCCCAGCTAAAATCCTTATTCCAAAGCAAAGAAAAGGGGGTTGCTGCAGGAGGGATCTGCTACACCACAGTTCATCTGTCACCTGCCTTTCCAAGGAGGTGCTATGGAGACGTGAGGACATGACAATGCAATTAAAAACCATTAAACAGTCCTTGTATGAGGAAGTGAAATAAAAGTGGCATGGGGTAAATATATGATATTTCCATATTTGAATGTGTAACCTATATGTTTAAGTGTATATTTGCATTTAATATTAGAAGTAGACAGATGTATTCTTTCCAGATAGATTTTTCCCCTTACGTCCCTCCACTCCTGCTGTATCCAGGGTTGCTGGCTTTTTCCTTTGCTCTGCTGCCCCTTTTTCCCTCTTCCAGCCTTTTTTATGTCAAACAGAACCATGTAAATTAAACATTTAAAACCCAGTCATGAAGAAATTATATATTTAACCTGACCTTGGCAAACAGCTTTAGCAAGCCAGGAAATGTTGGTAGCTGCCTGTGCCATGGCAGACGGCTGCATAAAGCTGCACACTGAGGGGTGCCCATCCCACAAGGGCCAGCTCCACACTGCACACCCACAGCAGCTCCAGCCCAATGTTTTCTTTTCTGTGAAAGCCATTTTGACCACCATGTGTTTGCATTTATTCCCTTTCCGGCTCTGTACATGACTCATCTGCAGCAGGACGGAGGAGCCAGGGCAGAGCTGGGCCGCCTGGGAGCTGCTTTCCTTACTCACCAGCCCTGTTTTGGGCAGCTTTCTGGAAGGCAGTCCCATGCAGAGGAGCAGTTCTCCAGGCTGCAGGAATTAACTTGCTGTGCTTGTGTCAGCTGGGCTCAGTGTTTGCAGGGCAGGTATGCGAGGGCTCTCATACCCTTCCCATACAAGAGACAGAGATGCTTTTCCCTCTGTAAAGTAATGGAGGCAGCTGTTATTTCCTCAGGCTTTGAACCTTGCCATTCCCTGTAAGTTATCCACTAGAGCATCCTGACACAGGTCCCTCACTCCTAGGTTTTAGTTCAATCCAAACCTAATTTTTTCTTCTTTTTCCAGAAGTCCTGTTGGCACCAGAGTTTTCTTGCATTCAGCCACGGGCAGGGTTGCAGTAAATGATTTCCTTTCTCTTCCTTCTGGGATCCTGTGCCAGGGCAGAAGGTATGCTTCCATGTGAGGATTCCTCTTGGGAAAGACTCTTACTTTTTTCAGGGGCTATGCTTGAACCATGATGACATTTAAACTGACTTTTGTTTTTTAGTAAATTCTCCTCCCCTGTCCAATAAGCTGCAAATCTGTTACCAATCAGAATATGATACGTATCCTCAGCCAGTTTCAATGGGGGTTATTTCTATTACATCTGGCACTCTGTCCAGAAGGGGAAAAAAAGACTCAGCCAGAATTAGCTGCACTCAAATCAGCTGAATTTTGGATGTGTTCAACCTTTTTGGCCAGACTCATTCCAGTTCATGAGAAGTAATTATCTCTTGAGCATCACATTAATATTAAAGATCCATAGGCATTACCGTTTAGGCAATATACCTTCTTCCCAGCTCCAAAAAAAATGATGTGGGATAATTGATCTGAACATGCTCCAAATGCGCATATGTCTTTATTTATGAATTCCAATGTGGATTGTTTGGGAGGATAAGATGGAAAAAGGGAAAGCAGGCAAAAATGTTGAGACCTCTTCACCTCCCTGGCCATTTCGGTTAGGAGTAGTTATAATCCGCTGAAAATGAGTTGTGAAAGCTAACAGCATGTTAATAGCATATGTTACAAACACTAAATCCCTTCAACTGGTACTTCTGATTTACACCTTTCTCTGTTTCTTAGATTAGGGAATTCATGGTAAATGCAATTTCTGTCTGTCTGCAGCCAGGCCAGTAACTGCAGAGCCAGGTTTGGGCACTGATGGATCTACTTCCTAAGGATGGCATGAAATTGCACCCCAGCTTCCGCCTGCTGAAGGAAAAATTTCCCCCTAAGCACCCAAAATGCTATCTTCTGCAGAATGTCCATCAGCTGACATGCATCAGTCCCAGACATGGAGGTGATGCTGGCTGTGCCGTGTCCCAGGACCCAGTGGCCTCTGGCGTTGAGGCATTGCTCGCAGGGAGTGTGGCTGGACCCTGCGCAGGTGGTTGTGCTGCTGGCTGAGGGCTGGCCTCAAGCCACTGGGAACCCCCACGCTGACACACTTCCCTGTCTTCCATTGTGTCTGTGACACTCGTGCTTATGCTCAGGTATGCTTATGGATGCATAGCTGGTATTGCATCGCTCATCCTTCCACTGGAAGAAAACTCGATTACTCAACTCTAGCCAGCAATGTCATTACATTAAATAGAAGGGGAACCTTTCCCTTACTGAATCCTTTAGTGTGTTCAGCTTCACTCAGTAGGGGAAAACAAGTCTGTAAAAGTGCCACTAGCTTGTTTCAACTTCTGCATGTGCACCCACCTCATTTTCACTCCCTGGAAAGGGGTGTCAGCCACAGCCTAACTGCCCGAGCGGTCATGGACTGGCCCAATTTCCTGCAGAGTGCCGCAAAGGCCAGAGATATCAACTTCAAAGGTAAACAATTACCTTTTATTATCACACATGGCTTTAGCTCTACCAGTTTCAAATAGCACATAATCACAAGTCTATGATAACATTTACTCCTGATGAGAGAAAATTCACCAAGTACTAAATTGCTGCTGAGATGACGGGAACATGAGCCAGCCACGAATTAACTGCGATGATGAGTCAGCAGACGTTAATGTCTTGCACCATGCTGGAGACATCTGCTGAGCCGTCCACTGTTGAATCATCTTAAATATTTCTGTGTTATTACCCCTCCAGGAACAAGCATCAGAGAACTTTTGTGTGTCTGTGTTATATATGCATAAGCTATTTTAAATAAATGTATGCAGGCACATAATAAGTGTATGCATTTAGGTATGTAGGTAATTTTCAGGTATGGGAAGGATGAGCAAGTAGCAACTATTTAAAGTAAAACATGCATGGAAATGCTGATGGCAATTGCCCCCATTTGGTGTTTGAAAAGTGATAGCTTTGCTTAGTTGTGGCTCTAATGAGCCTGGTAGGGTGACCTCATGTCTGCGCCATACCCCCTGAACCTTCATGCAGACCAGCCTGTCCAAGTTCTCAAAGTAGGAATTGCAAGTTTACTAAGGGCTTGCCCCATGTTTTGAAAATTCCTCCAGAATTAATTCCTCCAGCTGCAGGGTGCTGTGCTTAAGTGTATCATCACTTTGGCTTTTCCCAAGTTTTTCCCATATACCCAGAAAGTCAATATGTGTTTAGATAAATGTAGTAACTAGGCACTATCGAGAGCATCAGATGAATCCACTGGAGAGTTGCAAATGCCCTCTTAAATGAGATCCTTTTTCACTGAAGGCCCTGCAACTGTGCCATAATTTGCTGTCCTCCTTCTGCAGTGGATCTTCAGCAGATGCTAAAGGCATCTGTGGTGGGTAACTGGGGGTGCAAAAGGACTGTAATTTGGACAATATAAATCATTACACAAAGGAAGAGGCAGAGCTTTTATTTAGTAAATGTTTTGTTGTATTCAGCTTAACTCAGTGCAACAAAACAACTCACACTTTTTAAACTCAGACTGTTTTGAAGTACATTGTCTGTTCTGGCCTTAATTTAAACTTTTGCATACATAATTACCCAATTGTATGCACATGAGAACTGCAGTAATTCAGTGCACATTGTGCAAAGCTGCATTTTTTGAAACTCCGACTCTCTGAGGTTTGGAGGTCAAAAGTTAATTCTAGTGAGATGTGAGAGTTGTCCATGTTTGCCAAAAAAATTGTTATTTCAAGCATTCTGCAGTCTGAGTGTCACCGTTCCAACTTGTGTTTTTAAGGTTTCTCCACCCCCTGAATTTTCATATGCAATTGAAAAAAATATACCATCCAACCCACCAAATGTTTTGGGAAGCAGAGTGTGGGCAGGCTTGGCTGTTGCAGAGGGGACATAGGAAGCACAAGCTGAGAGTGGAACTGGTGCCTCACAGTGTGGCTGTGGGGCAGTGGGATCAGACAGCCTCACGGTGCCCTTCCTCCTCTCCTGTTCTCCTCCTCGCTGCCGCTGATCCCAGGCTTAGCCCCCACCCAAGGCAAGCCCATGGCTGGCTGCCATCTGATGGAGGTGCTCAGAGACCTTGTCCCCCTCTTCTTGGGGCTTGGGATGGGTACAGGTACCTGCTGGTCCCCACTCATGGGCCAGAGGACATCAGGTCTTCCGAACTGATTCATTGCTAGATGCTTAAAATAGCCCAAAGGAAATGACGTGAACATCCCCTGCACACTGGGTTTTGCACTCAAACACTACTTTTTCCAAAAATTAGCTCTAACCACTCATTTTGAGGTGCCCTAAACTAACAACTTAGTATTTAATGAACTTTAAGGGGAAATTAAATTAATCTAAACAGTAGCTAGGTTTCAGACTTCTCAGTAGTGGCTGCACAAAAGTACGGCAGTGTTTTTAGAGCAAATAAGAAATCCATCCTTTGAGGATTGGTTTACAGTCCTCCAGAATTTTCCATGAAGTTAATAACCAAGTGAAACGTCCTGGCAGGAATGACCACATTCTCACTACTGCCCAGTCATTACAATGGTACATCAGGAAGTTTCAAGTAAGTCACAGGAATTTTCTGCTACTGTGGAAGACAATGTGTCTCCATATTTAGTTGAAAAGCTTTCTCCCATTTTGCTTTGCATGCTGAACTTCTTGAGCACAGTGCATTAACTCTTCTTGAAGTACAAAATGGAGAATAGAACTGCCAGAACATTTTTGTCAATGGTTTCCAAAAACTATGGAATTTCCTGCCCAGCTACATCAGATCAGCCAACAACTTTGTAATTGCTAAAAACAGCCTGTTGATTTTCCTCCCAAGTGTTTCAGCTGGCCTGGCTGAGCTTTCTCTTTTCCACTGTCTTGAGATGTTTCTCCCATTGTGCACTGTACTGTATTTTTATGGTCAACATATCCTCTAGCAAACAATTTCAGGCTGATGGCGGAAGGGAGATTGGATTCAGGTTAGAGATTTGAGCCTAGGACAGGGAGCCAGGAATGCCTCAGTTCCTGAATCAGATCTGCCACTAAATCAGGAATCCACATAAAGCAAAGCCACATGATGAGCAATTGTATGTTGATTTGATTTTCTGTGCAGAGGAGGAAGTGAGCCTTTGAATGCGGTTCTCTCCTTGGCATGCCTGCTGCAACGGAAGCTGTGGCTACAGGTGGCCCGTGAGTGGGGGGCATGGAGCAGGTTCCTTCCAAGGAGAAGCAGAGATTGGTGAGGCTGCTGTCTGACTGGAGACCAGAAGTTTTCACCAGAGTGGTACTTGGACTGACATCTCAGTGGTAAATGCAAATAAATTAGTTAAGTAGCCTGCATGAAATCTTCCTGCTGAAAAACTCGTTCTATAAAAGCATTTATACTGTATTCTTTATTGTCAGCTAATCCAGCCCAAACTCATT
Source organism: Aleadryas rufinucha (assembly GCA_013397815.1). Lineage (NCBI taxonomy): Eukaryota > Metazoa > Chordata > Aves > Passeriformes > Aleadryas > Aleadryas rufinucha. The sequence continues at coordinate 57,485 of VZTH01015603.1, read as the reverse complement.
AAATGGCAGTGTGTGGGTTACTCACTGTCAGTGAAATTATCAAAGGCATTTTTCAGCTGATGCACTGGGAAAGCATGTGCTTCAATGCCAACTAAAACAATAACGAGGAAATGTTATGATCAGACTTGACCAAATGACCTTTCCCATTTTAGATTAGTTCTTAATTTCAGCACAAGGGTCATCCTGTGAGAATAGTTACAATAAGTCACTGCTCACCTCTCACATGAAAAAGAAGTGACTTATTAGAAATCTCACTGTACTCATTGCAGTTAATGAGATGTGGAAAGCTTTATAATTTGATTTGCTGGACCATATGCTGTAAAGGGATACTGCTGATTTCATTCCTCCACATTTAATTTAAGCAGTATGCAATGGCTTCTTCGTATGGCTACTTATATAATAAAAATTAACTTGGAGTATAAAAAAAATACACCATTGTGGGGTTTATTACTCTATGTGGTTGAGTTTCAAGTGTTTTTCATTGAAACATCTGTAAGTAATGCGTAGGTCTAATTTTAAATCCTGGCAAATATTTTCCATTTAACATTTGGTTTTACTGACAGAGTTGGAGGGGTGGTTTTCAGAGCTTGTCAGTAACAGATACGTATTTTCAAAAATAAACAGTTTTTTAATTGAAGATAACTGTAACCCAATACCTGCTTTTCCTACCCCTCTTGTATTTTAGTGGTTGCAAGCAGCAACACAGATACTCGTCCCCTGTTCCCCAGACCCTGGCCATGGCAGAAGCCCTGCGGTGGTGCAGGCTGTCCCTCCCGGGCTGTCCCTCCCGGGCTGTCCCAGGCATGTGGAGCCACCTGGGGCCACACAGCATCCAGAGAGTGAGTGCAGCTCCGGGCATGGGCTGACCAACCCAAGGGACATGGTGGCAGTCCTGAACTCCCTGAGACTGCCTCCTTCAGAGATGTCCCCTTAGCTATTTTGCAGAAAAAGTTACCCTTGGAGGGTGGATTTGGGCCTCAGCCCCAGGTAGGGCTTAGCCGCCTGCCACCACTCAGCAGCAGTGCTCTGCTCTCAGGGCCAAGCGCGCTCACTTGCGCCACAGCGTTTCACTGTCACAGCTTTACTCCCGGTTATTTGAGTTTCGGCTGCAGACAAAATGAAACAGCTCAAGCAGGCAGGCTGGCTGCACGGCCCATAAAAGTAGAAACCACGTTGCCTTGTCAGCGTGCATCGCCTGGCCCGGTGGGGCTTGCACTCCTGGTGCTCCGTGTGAGAGCCAGGGCCGCGGCCAGGCTAAAGGTGGTGGTGGAAATACCCAGTCTGAGGCAATGAAAGGTCAGTTTGGAAGTAAATGTTAAAATCATTTTCAAAAAGAATTCCTGAAAGGCTAGAAATGTGGGAGAGTCACTGATTTCACCTGAAAAAAATGCCACAGCATTATTTGCAGTTAATGCCACAATGTCCACAATCTCTAAATACAAAGATTGTGTATGCTTTAATATAACCTGATGGTAAAACTTGAGATCAGGCCAAGAAGTCTTGTGTATTTGCTGCCCTGAAGCAGGCCATGGCCCTGCAGTGCAGCAGGGCTCCATCAGCTACTGAAACATCATTTTGTGAGGTGCTCAATAGAGGGATGGCGTTTGTTTGTGTCCCCCTACTCTGTCACTCCCTCTCTCTACTTTTTACTGTTTCCTCACCATGATTTTACAAACAAGTGTAATCCTTCTTTCAATGAGAAGTAATAATAATAGTACATAATTCCCTGCTGTCTTATTGAACCCTGAACTGCAGCAGCAGAAAATGGGATTTTGGTGCAGGGGCATTAGCCATGGTGTGAGTCTGTGGTGTGAGAAGCTGGTGGGAGGCCAGCGAGGGGCACTGCGGCAGCCAGCAGGAGCACAGGGACCTCCAGGCTCCCGCAGCCCTGTGCTGAGCCTCCAGGAAAGAGTGTCAGTGTTACCTAATTTAACAGCTTTTCATTTAGAGAGAAAAACACGTCTTTGCTACCAAAAACAAGCCAGTTCATTTTATTTGGAAACGGCCTTTAATGCTTTGCGATGGTCTGTGGTGTGGGTTCAGCAGCTGAACTGAAGGCGTGGGCTGGAGCCAGCCCTCTGCGCCTCCTGGGTCTGAGTCTTCTTGGTGGAGACCCTGATAGGGATCAAATTGCAGGCCCTTCATGAGTTGACCTCCAGATTAAAATAATAATCACAAAACCAGGTTTCAATTTTAACACGTCCCTGTTTTCTTTCATCAGAAGTTTTGAAATGCTTCTGAGGAGGCTGGTGATAGCCATAATCTCAGCCACAGTGATTTCTCATAAACACTGAGAGAAACTGCAGCTTTACTGAATATAGCGTCTGTTTTAAATGGCTGGTGGTTCACTTGGTTTTAATATGAGTACAAGCACAGAGGCAAGTAAAATCTAATGAAAGTGCTTAGAAGATTTTGTTTGGATACCCCACAGCAGCCATGGTTTATACTGAAAGGGAAAAGATTTCTTTATAGCCAGGTCTGCAGAAGCCAGAAATTTAATTTTGCTCCGCAACTTATTTTATTGCATTTTTAATTTTCTCTTGCATTACCCTGACCCTTTTCTATAGCTTTTGACGCCTGGTGCTTAATTACTTATCATTAGTAATGTACATGGGGACCTTCCTGCATATTTATAAATGTGATCATTAGTACATGGGAAGACAAAGACTTCTTTAAGACCATCATTAGTTATTCTGTTTTCATAGAAATGTTCATTAGAGAAACTACCCACCTGGTTAAATAATTATAATTAAGAATTGGTAATCTCCTTTGCATTTTTAACTTGATCTTCAGGATGCATGTGCGTAGCTAAAGGAGCCTTGTTTGGCCATCTTACTATATTTTCTTTTTTATTTGAATTGTCAAGCAGATTTAAATTATGTGTTTTGGAACGGTATACCCTATAGAATGATTTATGGAAAGATAGGTTATTAAAAAAAAAAAAAAACAGAAAGAAAGAAATCAACCCTGCAATTATCTCTGAATTCATTAACTGTGCACTGGCAGCAAGAGGTTGTGTAAGCCATTTACTGTAATACACAGTATGGAGTTAAAACAAAATGTCACTGGAGCCTGATTTCCCTTTCGTATCTGTGGTATTCATTGCAGACACCCAGACTGCGGAAGAATGCTTGCAGAAAGGTACCATTTCCATGTCAGGCTCTGGTGTTACTGGGAAATGCCAACAACAACTGTGATGGTGTCAGTACTCCTGCTCCCAGCCATTGTGGGGAGCTGGTGGGAAACCTGTCTGAAACGTTTGCACCTGCCCATCTGCTGCGCCTGTGGGGAAGGGAGAGCATTGCCCTGCTGTGCCCACCGTGGGGCACAGGGAGGGCTCACCTCTCAAATACCACGGCTATAGGAAGAGCTAGTCAGTGGCATAAATATAATCTGTAAACAATTAAGCAGCTACTGCTCATTCAGGGCAGTTCTGAGAAGCAAAGGAAGTCTGCAATCAGTTATATCTCCAATTACCATAAAAATATATTAGCCATTCATTCATTTATTAATGATTCATCAGTTAACCACACATAATGAGCAAATAATTAGCAATGCTGTACGGTTGCCAAAATTGAAGAAGTGTTGGCATTTTAAAGATGAAAGGTTGCATTTATGTAAAAAGTCGGGTGGTGATAAAGTTAATACAGAAGATAATTATAAAAGTGGCTGTCCTATTTTAGAAGCTGAGGTCCTGCAAAACTTGCCTAATTGAACAGAAATTAATATTCTTCAAAAGCACGGATGTTGCTGGTTCCTCACTGCTGCATTTAGTGTGAGATCTCCCTTCAGTAAGGTACATCACACAATACAAGTTAATAAAATGCCAGACAGCAAGACTGCATTCTTTGTTTGCTCTGTTCAGGGCCTTGTGGAAAACAATAAATTGCATTCATGTCAGCCGAGGCCCATCCCTTTGCTAATTACCGTTTGGTGCTGAAATGACTTCTGTGAAATTGGGAGCATGAAGAAACACACAGCCGTACAAGGGAGGCTTTTCAGGCAGCGGCAGTAAATGTGAGATAGGCCTTAGGCACACAGATGTTAAACCAGTGAATTCCCCTACAGATTACACTAATGGAAACCCTGTCAGGGTAAGTCAAATCTGGGGTCTGTGGTCAAAATCTAATTAATGTTCCTGTACTTAAAAAGAATATGAATGCCTGGAGGTGATGAAGAACACATAAGAAACTTGCTTGTTTGTAAAATTGCTGGTGTGGATGGCAACAGCCGCTGAGCCCTTCCTTAGGAGGTAACACCTGCTACAGGGGCTGCTTGCACTGCTTGCTGCTTGGTGTGGGGCTGTGGGCACTGGGCTCAACCCCTCTTGCAAGTCCCGCACGAAAATGGCTCTTGGCAGCTGGCCCACAGGGAATGTGGATAGTTATCGCTGTCACTGAATGCCTTCTCTTCGCTCAGCATGGCTGCCCAGAGTCAGCAATGCTGTTTAGGAAGTACCTGTAGCTGATGACATAAGGACCAGCTCCTCTTTGTGCAAAAACAAAGCCTTAGCCATCTACGTTGAGCTTGAGGACATTGCTGGGGCTCTTAGAGTGCTTTCACAGCTGTGCTGTGCATGGCCTGTGCAATAACAGAGGAAGTAAATTTATAATGCAACAATCTCTTTGTTTTCACAAGCACAAAAATTCCCCTAAATACTTAAAATAACACTCAGAGTGGGACAGACCTTAAATTTTGAATAAATGAACCCCTAATCCAGTGTGTTGCTGAAACAAGCTTGTTATTAAAAAAATAAATTTGAAACAGCAAGTGGTTTGAGAATTTTGGATTTAATTATTTAAATCTGCTTAAGATAACTCTCTAGCACTGTGTTTTGGTTTCCTGTTGAGCGCATGTTTTCTGAGAAAGGTATTCTACCCAGTGCCTTGAAAATACTAACTTTCTCATGCAGCAGTGCTTTAAGCAGTAGAGACGAATAAATATTATTATAATAAGCAAGATATTATATGGCAACGTGGTGGTATTTCTTGGGAGCCAGTCGTGTTTGGAGAGATCACCACTCTCCTTGGCTAAATGGCACATAGAATGTGGCTCCAAATTCTCTTCAGGCAAAAAGTGATTCCCTTAGTAATGTTACCTACTCAGCTATGACCAATAAAATCTGAACCAGCAAATTTGCAATTTTAAGCTCATTTGTAGTATTATATGTTATTTAATAGGGAAGTATTGCAAATCAGACTTTGTTCATTGCTGATTGCTGTACTTTAGTTAAAAACTACTACTTCATCTTTAGGATATAAGATTATCTCTTAATGCAGCATAGATCAAGATGGCAAAATCTATCTTGTCTTTTGTAGAGCCATAACAGAAGCTTCCTGGATCCTGACAAGAAATGTATTCAAGATGACCCGATCTGCACGAAACCTAGCAGAGGGGTGAGAACCAGGAGGTGTTCCTTATCCCCAGCCACAATCCAGGCACATGGAAAGTCAGCTTCCCCAACCAGAAGCAGGGGAAAAATCTCTGGCTCTGAGTCATATTTCCTTCTCCTGAGCTTGTGCTGGGACAGAGGGATACAGCCATGCTACATGTTGGCTCAGTCTCACCACTTGGCTTGTCTCCTGACAAGCATGCTGTACGTATGCTGTGAAGATCAGGAAAGGTGTTTTTGTGCTGAATGTCCTCAAAAGTAATCATTTATGTCTTCAAGGCAGGATGCTCTTCTTAGCCATTTTCTTTCCAGATGTTCTCTGCATTGTCTGTTTGCCGTAGAGCTCTTGCAGGGGGGTTATGTGTTAGTTTGGGGACCACAGTCTCTTGTTGAGTATTGCCAACATTCACTCTGTCAGTCCTGTTGGTCATGGTGGCTCAGGTGCCACTCTCAGTCACAGGGATGAAGCCTTTTTGTTTTCCTAATGCTACTGAGGTTGCATTGATGTAATTGCATTGATTTGTCCCTTCTGTCATGCATATAAGTGGGGTCTTAGGGAGTGTTCAGGTTTCTAGCCAAAGTTTGTGGGGACAAAAAAAGGGCAAGTCCAGACTTGGTATTAATCAAGTTAAATGGCTCATTCACAGGTCTGATGGTCAACACAGCCATGTCCTTGTCTGATTGAAAGAGCACCAACCGACGACTCGGGAGCCGGTGCTCAGTTAGCACTGAGTTCTCTAAAATTCACAACGTGTGTGAGGATGCTGTTCAACCAAACCCCAAACAATTTGCCTGGTTGTTCTCATACAAGCATGCTCATTGATCTACCTAGTGATTATTAGCAATATTTGCATTTATAAATGTTTTTTATTTTCAAGAAAAGGTTCTATGAATACTTTTTTCTTGAGCAATAATGTCTATGTTTATGTGTTACATGAAGCAGATGTTGATTTAAAGCTTAGTTCTTGCTTAAGATATTTTTCAGTCCACTGAAAGGGGTTGATTAGTGTCCCCTAGCTGAACCATTTTTTCCCTCTGTTGCTTTGACCCATTGATTTAATTAAGGTCTAATAAAGAGAGGGCTGAAAGATTGTTAAAAATCCTTTTTTTTTTTCCACAGACCTGACCTATGCTGGTCTGTCAGTGCAATTTGACTCGCACATGCCCCTTTAATATGTGAGCACACTGATACAGAGTTTGTCTTCTGTAGAGTCAGTTGGTTTCTTCCCTCAGTGATAGGTCAGATTTAATTTTGATTTTAACCAAAGCAAATGCTTTCCTGGAGACCTTCTACTTTAGTGAAAACAAGTAATGAAAAAATAACCGAAACAAGTCACAGTATCAAAAGGAAAGACCTTAGAAAGCTTAGTGGTGACCCTTTCTTTCTCTGTTTCCTTTCTCATCCTCCTCTTGCCAGCAGAGCGAGAGAAGGAGAAAGGAAAACTCTGGGTTTGTTTTTCAATTAAGTAACAAGAATGACTCAAAGTTTATGAAACATGGTGGGGTTTTCATTGAAAATGATTGCTACTTTTCAACTTTGGGTCTTGCCTAGGTCAGTGTTAATGCTCAAAAAAATACTTCACAGTACTTGTCATATGGCCAGACTTTCCTTTCCCTTCTCCTCCCACCAGCTCTGCAGTTTGCTACTCTAGGGTGAGAAGAGCTGTTTCCAGCATGCTAATTTTGCCCCTGAGCAGGCTCATCTTTATCTTGTAAAAAGGAGAGTACCATGAATGTGCACCCTCATCATACTCTGCTTCTGTGGTAGGAGAGGACTTCTGGTTCTGGGGCTCCCAGTGCTATCCCTGCTGTGCCAGGATTGCAGTGATAGTCTTCAGAAGAATAAAAAAGGAAGAAAAGCCCCAGCTGCAACTTCAAGGAATGGCTCAATATGCTATTCATGGCTTGAAAGAGCAGCATTGCTATCCACAGTGGCAGTTTGTGTCTGTGAACCTTCTTAGATGGCTCTCATGCTCACATTTCTGTGCTGCAGGTTGGTAGCAGGAGAACTGCCTGTGTGGCTGCAGCAGCTTTGTAATACAGCAGGATGTGTGCTAAAATAAAAATCCGGTTGGGGTGGTGTGATCCCAGTGCTGCCTGGGCACTGGCAATTAAACCTGAATGAGAATAAGACACCTGGACTTTGGGACTCCTGGGATGAACATACCGCTTGCTGAGGGCTGTCTCTGCCCAGGAAAGCACTAAAACAGGTGTATAAATCCTATTGTGTTCAGTGGGATTTAGGCACCTGCTTAAACTTAAGTGCTTGTTTAGAGAGTTTCATGAATGAAAGCCTGACAATTTTGCCCGAGAATAACTTTTAAATTAGTTTTAATTTGCTCATCATAACCAGCTGTCATGACTCTGTGTAAAAAAGGGTTTGATTCTGGAAAGATGAAAGACTTCCCAGGCCCTTGGCTTTCATGTAAGCACCCTTGCTGGATGGCCAGCGTGCTGCTGAGCTGAAGCAGCCCTGCTCAGCCCTGCTTTTATTGTGTGTTGCTCTGTGGTCCCACTGGGGCTGCAGTGCCAGCCCAGCAAACTGCCCTGCCAGCAGCTGACACCACCTGCCTTCACGTCACCAGCAGGGTCCCATCGGAGCCAATGTGCAGGCTGCAGCAGAGTAGAGGAGAAAGTCCATGCTGTATTTAGTAGGTGAGTGCAAATGAAAGTTAGAGGAATGAGAGAAGGGGAGAGATTTGTGTCCAAGTGGAAGAGTCAACTGAAACTCCCACTAGGAAACAGCAGTCCTTTTGTGCCACAGGAGTCAGAAAGCTTCACAAGCTTTCTCTTCTAGGATTTTTTCCCCCTCTACAATCCCTTCCTTCTTACAATAGAGTTTGAGGATAAACTTGAAAATAAATCTAATGTTACATTTACACCAATCAGTCTCAAAGGAAAAACAAAATCCAGCAAACTCAAATTACTACTTAATTCTGTATGTGCACATGTTTACATGCATCATCTGCTTAAGACAAGCAGGACTGTGTCCATGTAGCTGAGACTTATTTTATTTTTTTGTTTAAATACGTGGTTAATTATTCAATGGATGATACCACTGTTGTGTAACTCTCAGAAAGACTAGATTTGCAATTAAAACATTTTAAAGGCTTTCTTTTGTAGAGTCCTTAGGTAATTAAGCTGAATTGCCTGAACATTTTATATATAAATGTACTGGAGCAGTGGTAGCTGCTGTAGTAGTTAAGGTCAGGTAGAAACCAACCTTGCATTTAGAGTCTTTTTTCCAGTATCTCAGTTGAAACCTCCCTAAATCTAAATTAATCTTCCAGAAATCTATGGGAAATTTGGTTTATGAGGGGAAAAGAAGGTCTTGCATTATTACCATAGTCTATCAGTCTTCCCTCAGCATTACACCATTCATTTTGCAAAGCGTGGCTGTTCAGCATTGCCACTTTTGCTGAAACAAAGCATGTCATGGGAACAGTCACATTGGGTGCTCCCACCAAGGCAGGAGTAGGAGCTCAGCCCTGCCTGGCTGCAGCCCAGGGGGCTTGGGGCAGGTGTAGGGGAAGCCTTTGTGGCCCACAACAAGGGACTTAGGGACAGCATAATGCTCAAGGTGGCTGTGATGAAACTCGGAGCAAACTTGGCTTTAATTCTGTGTCCTGCTGCAGTGCTGCTGTGGCCTGTTCTGCTCCCCAAAAGCCCTGCTTGGGCTACAGCTTCCCTCTTTGCTTCCTGAAGCTGTTCCCTCCCCTTGTAGTCTTGCTTCCTCTTCTCCTTGCCAAGTACACTGACTCCAGCCTGATCTGAAAGTTAATTTAAACAAATAACATCTTGGGCCAAGCCAAGTTAGGATCTGGAGATAGGACACGCTGTGGGAAGGGAGCAGGGTGGGGTGGAAGGGAGCATGAACGCTCAGGCTCGTAATACGTGTGAGAGCTGATGCTCTCTGAGCAATCGAGTGCTTATTATTATTTCTCTTGGATAGGTCACCTGGGAGTGGAGGAATTTTTCATTTTAAATTAAAAAGAAATCTTTTATAATGCTCATTTCTGAAAGGAAAAAAAAAAACCCTACCTCATCATGGAAGCAATTAGATGGAGGACACATTGAAAGGAGTGATTAGTTGTTAATTTTTGAGCTGTTGGCCCTGACAGAGGGGGGTTTTGTCAAGGATTTTTTTTAAAGGTGTCTTTCATATGCCTATAGTTCAAGGTTACTTCTCATTCAATAGCAATTACCATTCAACCATTACATGCTGGAGACTGCTTGGGGTGGATGCAGTGGTCCCCATCAGAGCATGTGTCAAGTCGAAGTGCCAGCAGCTGTGTGAGCCACAGAATAATTGTTCTTATCTGTTTCTTCTCTTTTCCAAGTCCCAGTAAATATTCTAGGGAGTGACTTCCCCCTTCCTTGATGCAACCTGAAAGTGCAACCCTCCAGTTTGCATTTCAGGTTCCAAGTCAGACGTGTCAAGATTTGAACAAGAACCAAAGAGGATAATGTGTCAGATGTAAGTAAGAAGTAAAACTACTGGTGAAATAGGTTATCTTTCTTTCTGCCCATCAGATTACAAACCTTAGCCCCACCATCACTTGAGAAAACTGCTCTGTAACTGCAAACCCTGGATAACTGCTCTATTGTATCAGATGGAAACCAACTAACGAGACACCACAATACAAAAAAAATACACACATTGTACCTCAGAAAAATATGGGGCTGAAAACACAGGAAAAATGCAGTCTTGTTAAAATGTGGACATGGTCCAGTAACGGAATGAGTAGGGAAACTTGAATGGATCAGAGTCAAAAAACACTCTGCTTAATTCTTGAGGTTTTTTATTTGCCATTCAGCTTACATCAGTGTTAACATCTACTGAGAAATGCAGCCATTTAGAATTTGCAGTTCAATGTGTTACTTTAATTAGTATGAAAATTAAAGGGCAACTATAGGCCAATGTGAATGATTATGGAAATACATGTGCATCACATGCTATGCTCTCATTTAATTAATCGTCTTGTAAACTATATCAAGCACTTTAAGTCAGTTGCTGAGTATAACAACTCTATTTTAAATAACCACTTAATACTTAACAGGATGTGGAGAAAACACTAGCACACGACTGCTTCTCAAGTTTCAGTGTCTGAGATTTTTTAAAGCTGACCCAAGTCAACCCAAAGAATGTTTAACACCCTGTGTCTGCACACAAGAAACTCTGTGATGTATAGACATTCAATTACATTTTTGAAAGTGAGAAACATTTTGCAAAATAGTGACTTTAGAAAACTAATTGGCAGCAGCAAACTTGAGAGTCAAAAGCCAAAAGCTAGAGGGGACCTTTTACTACAGTAACTCTAGTCAAGGAAAATGAAAATAAAGGCATCTTTGTTTCTCAGTCAAATTAGCTGATTAAGAAATAAAACATTTTAACATGCTTTAAATGCAGCATTAATTATTTATATGTAAAAAAATTAAAGCCAGGTTCCATGAATTACACTTTGTGTGTGTGAATTGAATGTTACGGGAATACTAATCCTTTTACATTCATGCCTTACTTCATTAGGCAAAACTAAATATTAAGGGCTCTATTCATTCAAAAAATTCTTATGCATTCAAGTCACACCTTTTCTATGGCTTCTTTTTTTTTTAAGAGTGTAATTTGTAGCACTGATTTTTGAGTATGATTCAGAAAAAGCTACCTACTTCTACAGGATGAGCTCTAGTAAACAGATATGTTTACAAAAGGACAAGGATACAGTGGTGGATCTTGCTTGTCATTGGTGAAAAAGTCCAGAGTAAGCCAAATTGTATGGTCTCAAAGCTTCCTAACATAGGAAATCAAATGCATTACTAGCAGGGAAGCTCTGAAATCTCTGAACCTTTTTTCCTATAGATTGGTTAGTAAATAATTCCCCCCCCACACACCATTTATTGTTTCTGGTGACTGGGCAGTGCTTTATTCAGGTGAATGAGGAAAAAAGGTGATTTACTCATGCAGATGTGTTCAGAGATGTATTTTTCTGTTTCCAATTTATGTCCATTTTAGCAATGGTGTGTCCCATGCTTGGCTTCCTGGGAGGAGAGTCCATCCACTGAAGCTGCACTGATCTGTGGGATATGGTTAAACACCTGCTGGGACTGAAGGTGGGACCATCAAAATCAGTTGTCTGCATTTTTTTGAACGTGGACCCATAAGTTAAGGAGCTTGTGCATTAATTAACTGTTTTGCTTACACTTATGTGAAAAGAAATAAGAACTGAACTCTGGTTTGTTTCATCTTCTTTCCTTGGGTGTTTTGTTGTTGTTTTTTACTGACTGAAAAGAGGAACAGCTAGAACTGTGCAATGATGATCACGTTGAACTTTCAAAATAATTAGAAGATTCACTTANGGGTGGAAAACAAGAAATTATGAAAAAAGGGTTGCCCAGAAGCTTGCAAATTGTCAGCTGGCTGAATTTAAATAAACTTTTGGGAAACAGAATATTGGGAAGTAGGACAAGGCATCAGATGGTTGGGTAAGATTGATGGATTTAATAGTTTAGTTAATATGGATCAACATCTGCCTTTACTTACATCTGCACAAACTCCTGACTTCAGCAGTGTTGTACTTTTGCAACCAAGTTTGGACTGATGTTTTTAAATAGGCCCCAGTGCAGAATATCTGCAGAGAGCCTGCGGTGCTCAGTGCTGGTGTAATCAGGCAGCTCTGGAGAGAAGGGGTAATACAATATGTTATTGTTTCTCATGTAATTTTTAAAATACATTGAGGAGTAATATATTTTTTATAATAGGGTGCTCCCTGTCTCTTTAAGCAACTGTCAGATGTAGGATGTCCTGGTGCCAGAATGCTACGGTCTGCTCCCTCTGTGCAATTGTTAATAAAATCCATCCCTTATTGTAGAGCCTGCATAGTCTTTTACCCATTCTGCTTATCTGTGATACCAGATGATGCTCAGTAATTCATGGCCAACCTGCTCCCACCTTCAATAGGGCCTCCTGTGCACTGACCTTAACCAGCTTCACCTTTTCATTATTCCCAAGGAGAACAGAGCCCTGAAGGTAACAGTTTTATCAACTTTTCCTGTTGACCAGATGACGGTTCAGTGATAAATAAATGGAGTGTGCTTGAGCTGAAGGCCTCCCACACGCCATCACTCCCTGTCCTCTGGCTCCCGCTGCCTGCCCAGACACAGAGCTATGCATGGAAAGGGGACTGTCCTCAAAGGGCACTGCAGGCTGCACTGCTGCTGGCAGGCAAAAACCACCTTTGCCTATCCAGGTAACGCTACTCCTCCACTCACCATGTCAGCTGAAAAGTTTCTCTGCTTGCTATTGGGCTATGCCACCTGAAAATCTCTTTTCCCCAGTGGTAAGGCTGATATACAGGAGCTGGTAGGAATATTTTCATAGCTGACAAGCTGTTTCCCATGAACAGTGTCAAAGATTTAGAAGCCACTTCTGCAAATAGGACTTTCTGGCAAATATAGTCTAAGAAAATCTTTTATTATTACCACATGGCTAGAAATACTCCTAGAGTTCTCCTGAAAATGGGTACTGTACCAGCAGAAAGCAATATTCTATTGGCCTGTGCATTGCCTCAAGGGTATTTACTATGGTAATAAGATCAGTAATTCATCTCCTAAAATCACTGGGAGTACAAATGCTTATTTAAGTAGATGGTATCTTGATTACAACTGAGTCGGGAGAGTTCTTTAAGCTGCCTGTTTAGGCTACAGATCTTCTTTTAAAGGCAAAGGGCTGGTAAGCACAAGAACATTGTGTTTCATAGCTACCTTACATTTTCAGCAATTCACAGTAGATGCACAGCACATCCCTTGACAAAATAGGCATGTACAAATAAGTCAGGAAATTATGCCTGTTGAGTGGGGTTTTTTTATTTTTTCTCTCCATAGAAATGTAATGAAAAGAGAGATGAATCTCTCTCCATATCTAAATGGTTGGTTAGAACAAAGGAAACAGATAGAAAGCCGTACTCTAACAGCACACAGAGCCATTTGAACCCCATTGTCCTGGGAGATGCAGTACGAACATCAGTTAAGAGACAGCATTGACCCAGAAAAACAAAAAGGGGAAAGATCTGGAGGTAAAATGATTTGCTTCATCACAGAGTAGGCCAGTGTCAGAGAAGTATCCTGTGTTCTTGAAACTCTTGCAGCCTACCATCTGCTAGCTCACAAACTCAGCAGGCTTCTTCTCTGGAAGTCCTGGAGGCAGAAGCCACCAGTCTTGCTCAACTGCTTTTGTTTGTTTGTTTACAAATCTGATCAAGAGAAACCATGGGTTTATGACAAAGGCATAGAAATGGAAGTTTAAAGATGCAGTTTCTAATCCCAAACTCTGTCACAGGAAGTATTCACAGAAAGGATGATACAATCTAGAGATACAGAGATTAATCCAATTGGTTTATTTCAGGAAAAACATAGCTTGACTTCTGAGAATCCAAAAGCAGTGCCCATAGCCATGTGCCAGTAAAGTCTCAGGGGGTCCATAGTATTTCACATTGGTGATGTGGCATTGAAGGTGAATCACAGAAAAACAGAGCTAGAAGTTCCTAAAACAGATGTTCTCTAGTTTGCCAGGAAGCCTGAGCCCTTAATGAGGACATGTGACTGAAATGGAAAGCATTAGCAGTTTCCCTGCCGAATGTTGTTCTGTACTTTAAATTCATCAATACTGCTCCTTCTTTGCACAGTTATTCAGCTGAATATCACTGAGGTGTGTGCATATTTGATGAGAGAAATAGTTGTTTGTGCTCTTCCTATATTTCAGAAATTAAAGATTTTTCAGCAGGCACGATTCTGCCTTATGAGCCAGAATTTTCCCTCTAATTTTTTCTGCAGTCATGGAGCATAAACATTTGAAATAACTTTCACCAGCTTGATCACTGTTGTCAGACAGAATACAAATGCAAATTAAACTAATAATTTTTGCTGAAGTTCTCTAGATTCCACCAGAATGTATGGAATTGTCTTTCATTAGTTAACAGTGCTTAACATTTATGTAGCAATTTCCATCCTTAGTGACAAGCTTATTAATCAATGCAACACCTCTGAAAGGAGTATTGCTATGTATTTCTATTAGAGTGCGAATTTTAAAATGTATGGATGTGCTCTGAAGTGTTGGTCAAATAGCCAAAGAAATCTTGGTTTTGAATTTGTAAGTTTGTGGTTTCTGTCCCCTGATTAGACCAGACTCCTTTGACACACATACCCCTTTATGCATTTAATAGATCAAGCTCCATTGGGTTTAGAGCCACACATCAGCATGGCCATACTCTGACTTTGAAATGTGGTGATAACAGAAACGTTTTCTATAATTGCTGCCTAGAGGACCTGAGATCGGGATACAGCACACTGCTGTGATTTGCTCTTTGCAGCTTTGTTAAGAGTTGCAGGAGCTGGAATTTGTGTTTCCAGTGCACAGTAAAGAGGGTTGTGTTAAATGACCAATGCATTTTTTCATGCTAATAGGTGTGACCCTGTTAGGCTAACAATCCTAACATAGCGATGATAATTTTGCCTAGAGTGAAATCCATTGGATTCCCTCACCTCTTTTCAAATGCCTGCTCTTGTAGGATACTTATGGTACTGCTGATCTGTCTCCTTGCAGCCAAGAAAGTGTCAGACGAGAGTGTTTTCTTCTTGCTACATCCCAGGAAAAAATATGTATATTCTATCCAATAGACTTGGTTTGGGAAATGAGTTTTGCTCAATGTTACCAGCTCCGCAGAAGCCACCAGGCAAGCGCAGTGAAAAAGGCCTCCTATAAAGGGTGTAACGAAAGACAAACCATTTCAGTTGGTGACTAGAGGCATATCAATAAAAATCAACTCCTGCATATATCAAGTGACTGATAGCAAGTTTGAAAGCTTTTTCACTTCCCTGTTAGTACCATCCAACTGCAATAAAACACATGGATTTCTCTGCTACCCTTGCAGATAACCCCCCTCGTGCTGCATGTAAGAAGAGCTTCAAGAATTTAAAGAAAAAAGTACAGGGAGTTTTTGGTTTTGAGTAGTTCAGTCCATTGCTTTTAAAGGTGAAAATGTCTAACTATAGCAGGAGGGGAACATCTCATTGCTTTGCTCTGTATGTAGGCAGCCTGTGAGACTGTCAGCAGCCAGACTTAAATCAGCCTGCTCAAGGGTGATAGCCCTGATGTGCCCTGTCAGCCAGGAGAGGAGCTTTTGGGGTGTTTGAAGAGAAGACTTCAGATGACAATAGCTACCTAGAACTTCACCCCTCTGGCAAGTCCAGTAAGCATCGTCCCTGTGCTGGGTACCTTGACAGGACAGAGCAAGGCTATGGGCCAGGCAGCGCAGGCTCCCACATACCTGTCTGCAAGGCATAGGCTGCAGTCCCATTCTCACTGTCTCCTCAATAGGTAAGTTGCTTGGTATTGCCCATGGTTTGGGGTTAAGGCCTGTAGCTGCTTCTGTCCCTCATGGATGCCGAGTCTGGCCTCTCAGGCCATCTGGTGTTTGGTCTTGTGCCGTTAATAGGAACCGATTGCTCCTGTTGAAAATGACTCTTTTTTGAGGATTTGTGCATCCAGACATTGTGAAACATTCATATCTAAAAGCAATATATGAGTTTTATATGAGTTTGTATGAGAAGTATTTTATGGGATTTTATGACCAAACCTGGATCTGTTTCATTGCCTTGTGCTCATGGAAGTCTTGTGTCAGCTGTGGGGAGCCTACAAACCTAGGAGAAGTCAGGGGCCTTCTAGAAACTCTTTCTGAGTTTAATTTTGTATTTAGATGCTGTTCCTTCTCACAAGAGAAAGAAATCCGGGTTCATGAGACTTCAAGACTAGGGAAAGCACCTAGAAAATACCAAAGTTGATCTGCTTTGTCCGCACACAGACTGTTTAGAAAATTATTCCAGCTACAAGGCTTGGATTTTGATCTGGGTCCAAATAGTCCTTAATTCAAAGGCAAGACATTTATCTTAGTGATGTCAATGTGATTTCTATCACTGGCTTAGCTGGATGAGGGTCTTTGCTGTGTTTAAAACCATGGATTTTTAGTTTGACCTATAGGTAACATGAAGACAGATATTAACTGAGAAGTCTAAATTTCTGGAAGTCTCTCTCTCAGTAGTTCTTATTAAATTCACTACTCCAGCATAATGTAGCTTTCTGTTCTAATCATAGCATTGCTGTACTTGGGCATGGCACATCAAAGGGGTTACCTTGCTCTCGTAGCAGAATCCTCCTTAGATTCGCTTACTCTAGGGACCCACACCAGATTTCCCCGGTTCTGCACACAGGCCAGATTTTCAGCTCCCTTTTAATCTTTGACAATTTGAATTTGTATGGAAAACTTACAGGTGACAGTCTGGCTATGTTGAGACAAGTAGGATAGAAGCCATGTCAGAACAGTCCCTGAAAGTCCTACGATTTGCTTAAAGCATTTCAAGAGAACCCTTGATCCAAAGTATCAAAGGGTTACAGTAAGATCAAGAAGAATTAAAACTGATGGTGTGCCAGCAATCACGTGCAGCACAAGGTCATTACTCACCCTCGTTAAAGTGGTCTCAGTACTGTGGCCTGATCTGAAGCTTAATTGAAAAGTTTCAAATCATGCTTATAATGAAGACAAGACAGCCACTGCCCATTCCACGACCCCTACTAAAAGAGGCAGATCAGTAATAGGGCAGAAATCTTAAGCGATTGCTTGAGGATAATCAAGGCCTAATGAGGTATCCACTTCGGTCTTTCAAAGGTGGAGGAACCTCTCCCTGGCGCTGAAGAGAATCCAAGGGCTGATGTGACAGGTTCCTGCACCCAGGGAACGAGCCATCTGTGAAAGTAGTCACTGTCTTTGGCAGTGGAGGGAATGCAGAGGCCGACACAATATCCGTGGTGCAGCTTCTCAGCTGTACAAAAGGTTAGTGCTATGGCCAGGAAAGCCTCTTCTCAGTTGCCTTCTTTTGCAATCATTTTCTGTTACCCCACACCTTGGCCCAAAGTGATCAAAAGGAGACCATCAGGTCTGAATTATTAGTTGTGTTAGGAACCAAGAGAGTGGCAATAGGAGATATGTGACTGCTGATGTTATCAATTTTCCCTAAAAATTCACAAAAAACCCCAAATCCGTTGAAGTTCAACTTAAGTGTGATAACAAACTGCAAGTCACAATTACTCAAAGAAATCAAGTATCTCCTTGCCATCTTCCTCTTTTTTTTGTTCTATTATCTGTTCTAGCAGAGGTCAGGGCCCATATCCGCATGATTATCTCCACATCAAGCTGCCAAGTTGTGAAAGCTACTCTTCCTGGGCTACTGCTTGGGCAGCCGTACTAAAGGGTTTGCATATGCCTCTGCCCAACGAGCAGTTACAGTGTGGAATCACCTTTCAGTCTGCAGAAGCCAAATAGTTTTTCAACTCTTTAAAATAGCCATTTTAACCCATTTTAACCCATAGCTGTAAGATGTGCTTTTGTCAGGAGAGGGTGTCTCTCCAGGTTCATATCTGTTTGCTGAGCATGTTTGCTTGCTGTTTCTATTCTCTCCTGTTTTGACAAGATCTCCCTCCTGTCTTGAAATACACTAGCCATGAAAAGCTAGACTAGATAAAAACATTGTACAGGGTTTTGGGTCCAGTGTCAGAGGATAGCCTTCAGTGATGGACTTTCTTAAAAGCATCATACTCAATGACAAGTTATAAAAATTGTTTAGCACCATGGGACATTTTCTTTGGCCTTCAAGTTCCTCCCTAATTTTAAGTGCCTTTAAAATCAAGGTACCTACTTTCTTTGCTATGAATCCTACTTTAACTTTCTTTTGCTTTTTCATGTAATTTCCTTCAACTTTAAGCATGCAGCCTGAAAAAGAAGGCTAACATAAGGGAAAAGTTATAGTAAAATAATTAAACCCCCACGTGTGCAACTCTTTGGATTGCTCTCTTGAAGACCATGAGAGGTGCAACTGGCTTCATTGAGACACCCTTGGACTTAGCATTAAACCATGTGTTTTGCTGATGTAAGACTTTTAATATATGACATATGGCATCAGCTCTACAAAATATTACTTGTTGGCCAACAGCCCTGCTTCTGTCTCTTGCTTGCAAATTAATACTGTAAGTCTGTGTGCATGAAAAGGTTGTCATCACCAGTGCCCATGGTCACCACAGGCTGCACCCACCAGCCTGAGGACTCTGCATCTGTACTTTCCTCCAGAGGTATTTGCGTGTTAAGCTGCTGGTGCTGCCCATGGAAGCAGTGGCTGAGCAGGTCTGCCTGGGGAAGAAGTGGTGCCACTTTGTTTCCAGGTCTCCAGGGACAGCACTGGAGGACAGGGCACTGCCAGCTGCTGCAGGAGGGCTGGAGCCATCAGTGGGGCCAGCAGTGAGAAACGGGCTGCCTGTACCAGACTGAAGGTACAGTGTCAAGAGGCATTTCTTGATATATTATTTCTTATTAAGAACCATCAATTGATTTAGCCATTTACAGGTGTTTTTTACTCATTTTACTTGTATATGAACAAGGACAAAATACAGATGGAGGGATTCCTAGTCTGTCTCGGGATCAGGTACCTGCCTACTCTTCTCAGGAGTCTACAAACCTCAGCTAGGTCTGATAATTTCAAATTCAGGGTTGCATTTTCGTCACCTGTTCCCGGCAATATAATTGCCTGCTCTTTCCTTAGGTCATTGCATCATTCAGGCAACTCACCAGGTCTCATCTTAGGTTAGGGATAGTTGAGCCTTAGTTTGTCTATTCTATACAGGTATTCTGCATGTGTGCATGCATAGACCATGGACTGGCCACTGCTGGTTTGGATATGAAGGATAAGAAAAATTCCAAAGAACTTGCTATAGAGGAGGGACATGAAAGTGAACCTTGTGACCTGTGTGCAAACCTCTATGTTTGCTGAGTTTTTAGTAACGGGGGGAAGAAACTTCTGATTTTTTTTTAAATGTAGATCCTGGAATCCATGGAGAAAAAAATAGGGCAGTTGAGTTATCAGTAGCTGATGAGAATATGAAAAGAGTAATTATTGTATAGTCTTATTAATAAAATTGTACTGCGTCTCAAAAGGTAAAACAGAAAGTTGCCAAGATGAGCCCAGTGAGTTACTGCCGTGGAAAAAATAGCTTCTATCGCATGAATCAAAGTATCAGCTTTTGTGCTTAGCAGAGAGCTCTGGACACTTATGGAAATTCAAAACAATTCCATATATTCCAGTCCGGGATGGAATTAAAGTGTTGTAAAGCTTCCCTGGAAGCCAACGTTTATCTATTATGTAAGCATATTTAGATTTCGTTTTGAAATGGTTGTTAAAGGCTATCCTTTGGCTGCACTCTATCTTTCTAACTTTTTTTAAAAAATTGTTGAATTCTGAGATTTTTATGCTGAAAAAATGTACTTTCAGAACCAGAAATGTCTGAATGACCAGTTACAGCATGTACTAACCCCGAGAGATATCCACTGAATCTGCTCCCCTCCTCCAATTTATTTGCTGTTTTTCCAATCATGCCTTGCATTAATGTTCTACACTTAGCTAAACTGTGTGTGTTATGTTTTAGATGTATTTTTGTTTCATCTAAAAAATTTCCAAATTGGCATTAAGTATTCAAGATGTAATCTCTGTAGCAGGAAACTAGTTATCAGATTCATATAAAATAACTGGGCAATAGAAATAACTCTGAGCAGAAAGCATTTTTTTTCTTTAGAATTAATTTAGAGGGAATTTAATGTCTGTGAAAGGTGCTGGATTGCAACATCAGAGAACTGAAGCTGCTATTTAACCACAGAGCGGTTACAGGATGGGAGATGGCTTTACAAGATTCCCCATGAGGGTTGACAAAATATTTGTCTCAGGTTTGGTGCCTTTCATCCAGCTGGAACAACTAAGTTTTCATGTGTTGGTAACAGTTGCTCTCAGGCTGTTACCTTTCACTTGCGTGATAGAGAGAGCCCTTGTGTAAAAAAGGAAGGGATTTTGCTTTTGTGGTAGCTGGCTAACATTTATAATATGATTAAACCTAAAAGACTAGATTTACTACAGCTGAGTTGGCACGTCACTGTAAGGAACTGCTGTAAGTAACAAATTCAAAGGTGCATCCATGCTGTCCCTGCCCTGTGCCACAGAGGCAGGTAGACCTGGAAGGGAAGGAAAAGGCAGATGCTGTGACTGCCCCAAACATCTCAGTACATGCTCTGCCCCCAAACCTGCAGTGCCCCTGGGCATGGTGCCACTGTGCTTGGACCACTTCAGAGGGACTCTCAGACCCAAGTTTGCATCTTTTGCATTCTCTTGCCACCTGTTTATTAGAGGAAAGATGAAAGTGGCAGGCTCTAAGCTGTCATTATTGGAACTATGCCAGGTTCAGAGTCCAATTCTCATCTTTTCTCTTTTTTTCCACAACATTTCCAGAATAGTTATCTCTGAAGGCCATGTGTGGTCTCCATGGTTTGGGTCATAGGTTTCAGTAGTCAGGTTACTATTACACAAGTACAGACAATATCGTGTGTGCTAACTGCTAGTCTTGCCAGATGCACGAGACACTGAAGACCATTTCTCATGATACAGGATATGCTTCAATTTTTATTTTCTACTTAGTTAAATTAATACATTTGGTGTCCATGGTTTTTACTGACTTCACAAGGAGGGAGAGATGTTGGTAGCCTCAGGGTAGTTCTAATTTCACACAAAGGGAGAGAATTCCACAGTACTGTCTGCCTCCTCTGAGCTCATCAGGAAAAGCATATCGCTCTTTCCATGTATCCCATGTGCCCGGTCTCGCAGGCCCACATGGGACATGTAGCAGGCTGTCCACCATGGCTCTGCTGCTCTCACAGCAAGGCCAGCTGAAATACATCCATGGCTGAATGGACCAATGAACTTGTTACTTTAACACGAAGTCAACTTATGCATAAGACCACTAGGAACCAGTTAAAAGTTTGTTCCTGGGAAGCCACATTCTTCTGCTGGTTGTGGTATTTTGGACAGAGGCTGCATTCCCTCACACTGGAATTTCCTGTATTAGCACTGCACAGGAGTGGGTCTATTTTGTAGTCCTTGAGATTTCTGAGCTTCATGGATTTCACAGCCTTTATGCACCATGAAACAAAGACCTGGTTTCTACTGAGGCATTGCAGAAAGGATGAGCATCTGCTGACTTGTTGGTCTTCTGAAAACTGACACCCTCCAAGATCAGAGGTGACCCAGTCTGCGATCATTTCACCAAAGACTGAGGTATTAGTGACACATCTCGCATGTAGCTCACATATGCTTTTTGCACTAATTTTTAGAGCTAAAAGAAACATTTCCTTTTTCTGTTGTCAATTTAGACCCTAGTACACTGCTGAGGGAGCTCATGTTGCTTCTGTTTTTGGAGGAATATGGTGGTTACAATCTGTAAAACACTAAACTAGGCCAAGGCACAGGCATCCTGCTTCAACGTGTCCCACCCTAAACAAGCTTGTCATCTTCTGGGCTTGTGGACTCAGTACCATAAAGGCAATGTTATAGGTTCACTTTATGATGAGAGCTTTTTAGAGAGGCCTATGGAATCTCTCTTTTCACTAACTCATGTGGCTCCAGCCCAGCTGTGCTATTTCCACTTCTTTACTTAATCAAAATTGTATGTCATATATACAGCCCCCAAATTTACAGCTTCATCGAAATGGAGACAGGTTATGTAAGACTTTCTGCATTAAAACGTGTAATAAGTTACATTATATTGAGTTTTGTGGAAGAGTGGAAAATATCTGTTTGGTTTTGGAAATACTTTACAGAGTTATTTAGATGCCAAGTTTTTCATTGTTCTACTAATGTCTTCCTGATCTGCAAGGTTTTAAAAGCAACACCTAAGAAATTTTGCACTGTGGTGTTGTCAGGTCTCAGACGTTAACAGGAAATAAAGTGGCAGATGTGATTCTGTAGAACAGGTTTCCCAAAACTGCCCCAGCGTAACTCTTCACCCCTTTCCTTTATGCACTTCCCCACCTTAAACTGCTCTGAGTCAGTTTGCCAGGGACTCTGTGTCACCGGTGAAGTGGACTGAAATGCTCAGTTTTTCCAGTTTTTGTACTTTATGATTTATCTACATTATTGGCTTAGGATCTTTTCAGTCTAAGGATACTTTCTACCTTAATTGTATTCTAACTAACATTTTGGTTTTTGGAGGATTAATATTATGTAAACTGGAGGCCTACCTCAGCCATCTCTCTCCTGTACCTGCAGCCCAGAAAACCATTAGGTTTTTTTTCCCCAGTGTGACTCTTGTGCTTCCCAGCAGGCGAACATGAATTTTCAGAATTGTCACAGAGCTCCACAAATAACCAGTCAAACTTCCCCCACCCAAACCTTCCCAACAGTGTCTTTCTTTTATATCCTTNGGCTCCCGGGGCAAACATCTGCGGTTTGAGCTGCATAGAACCCTGCTCCGTGCCATCGCACCGGGACCTCCCGGAGTGTCCAGAGCAAGAGGACAGCAGTCGCCGCCTGCCACGCCACCGGGCGGCTAGTGGTCAGCGCAGCACATTCTTTTTTATTAAATTTGTCTTGGTAATCAATATGTCCCAAACTTGTTGAGTGTCTTGGTGGGAAATTTCATCAGCATCCCCCTAAAGGAACACTGCTCTGCTCTTATGTCCCTACTGCAGATCCCTGTGAAAGAGGATGCCAGAGCACTGACTGATCTCATCTCTCCCAAGCACTAATTTAATTTGCAAAGTGTTGTGGTTTTTTTTCTAGAGTGTGTGAACTTTCCTTACTCTGTGTTCTTGAAACATGAGTCAATGCTCTGTTTTCATCTGTGTGGCCTCAGTATGTAACCTGCCTTTGCATAAAAGCCTTCAAAGCTGTGTGGCAAAGATGGTATGAAAAGAAATAGCTGTTCAAACAATGAAATTAAATTTTCTCTGGGTCCCACTGATCAGAAGTTTGCAGTGGTCCTTACCAGTGACATCCTTATTGGTGCTAATGGCCAAGCCACCACACTTGGGTTGCTGTGTCTAGGAGCTCTGTCTTGATCACTGAAAACTAACTGAAGGTAAAGCAGAGCAGTGGGAAACAGCTGAGCTGTGGTGCACTGTTCACTCCAGGTACAGAGCCAGGCCATGACCTGTGTGCTCAAGCAGGGGGCTCGTGAGATCCTGCTATATAAATACAAACAGAACTGTGGTAGTTTATAATTTTCATTGAATTCTTAGGTTTTTTCCTATCCAAAGTTCATTCTTATTATTTGTGTTTGAAACCATCTGGCCTTTAAATCAAGAGTTAATACTGCTCTGTGCATTATCCAGGCCAAGCTGGGGTTTGAAGTTCTTGTTTAAAATTCCCCTTGTTTTATAATTTCAGCTGAATAGTTTTAATCACTTCTTGTTGTGAGCTGTGGTGCTGTACAGTAGGCTGCACATCACTGAGAAGCTTCAGTCTAGAGGTAGCTGCACTTCAGTGCCAAGGGAAATAATAACTGGATGGATGGAAAGCATCTGGGATTGATGTGGTTTAAAGGTGCTGTTCGTGCAAACTATTATCAAAGAGGGAGTTAGGGATGAGATTCATTCTTAAAATGCAGGTGCTCTCATGCTTTCTCTGACAGATGTGTTCCAACAGTGTTTTGAATTCTGTTTAAATTTTGAAAGAGCTAAACCTTCAGGCTCTTCTCTTCCTTTCTAAAATTCATTTCCCTGTTTGGATGAAAAAGAAACATTTTGCAACTTACTTTAAACTTTCTTCAAAAGAACTGCTGGAAAAGGAACATTTCATGCGAAGCACATAAGCTATAAATGAGTGTTAAGCGCAGCAGAAAAAGTGATTTTAAATGTGCTAATGGACAGACATTAGACTGTAGGACTTTACCTAAGAAAAACCCGAGATGTGGAGGGGCTGCCAGGTGAGGATAAAACCCCAGTAAATGAGCCAAATGATAGAAAAGTATTACCAGAGTAAAGACTTGTACATGCGAAATAAATACTGAAATGGGGAAATAGCGCCAGCAAAGATACTGAAAGATGGAGAACATTTTGGTTAAGTGAAGCAGGAGCATGTACAAGCAGCTCATATTGAAAATGCAAGCTCTTAGGGAGAGATCTCTCTCTCTTTTGCTCTCTCCCTGCCTCATTTTGATATTTTTTCTCCGTCTCATGACGGTAACGTAACAGAGTTTACAGCATTAATGGGCAAAGCTCCTTTCACCTAAATGTGCCGCAGACTTTTTCATAGTGCTCTGTCAGACGTTTTCAGGTGTGTATTTACCTCAAAATTTCCAACAAACTCTTTTCCTCAGATAATTTTTGATTAATTTTGTAGGTCTGCTGGCTGGTGGTTGGTTTCTCTGGCTGTGTGAAAGTAGCAAGGCAAGCAGGTTGAGGTTTGCATGATTTGTGAATATGAAGTGGAAAAAAAGGGAACAGACTAAGAAAAAGAAAATACCCCACAGGAAAGAAATAATGGGCAATATATTTCCTTTTGAACTTTTTCAAATCAGCCTCTGGAAAAGGTGTCATAAAGCCCCCAGAAATGAGTAACAGCACAGGGACAAAGAAAACTCTGTTACAGATGTCCCTGCAAGTCTGTGAGCAAATTGTTTTTTTCTAAATAACTCCAGAACATTACATGGCCTTAACAAGTTTCCCAGGACAGGAACTCCTAGTTTATTACTTGCTCATATTGTCATCAGAAATTAATTTTGTCCCTGAAAGACAAATTGGCTGGTAGCTTATGAAGTTAAATGGAAAGAACAAGTGAGCATCTGTTTCTTCTGCATTTTGTCTCCTTGGTGTCTTACATATAAATGAATCAGAGTGTTCAAACTTAAATTAAGATCTTTGGCTAGATAAACAGTTAAAACTGGTTCCCATAGCTACCTCTCACACATAGCTGTGATTGCATTATAATCCCCTAGTAATCAGGTCTAAATGAAAGAAAGATGATAAGGGTGCTATTTTCAGTTTTCAGTACTGATTTTTATTAGCTCTCAATCAGATCAGGACTGCTTTGCCTTTCATCACATTGTGGCAGTGTTTGTAGAATCATTAGAGTAATAAAGTGTAAATCTTACCAAGGTGCATTTTTCTTGAGGTGTTTTATATAACGAAAACTCTGAAGATTACATTGGCAGGTACAGGAAAGATTTGTTTCTGCAACTAAAGTGAGGATATAATGTATGCTATATTCATTTATTCTTTACCCAAGCGAATATCTAATGAATTACCTTACCGAGGTAAAACAAAAAATAAAAATATCCAAAGAATCAGCCTGTCTGAACATGGTCCTAATATACTGTATATTGCCAGTACTGAGTTTAGTAGTTTTTTAAATTTGCCTTATTATCTTGTATCATATCTCTCCCTGTGCATTACCATCCACAAATGAATTACAGGCAGAACCACAAGCACTGCTATTACCAGCCTGCTGTTTTTAGTAAACTAGTGCAGCCCAATAAAACATCATGTTGCAGCAATATATAAGTCTTTATTGTAGACTAAATTTCAGCTAAACAAAAACACACAGGGAGGCCTGATCCTGCTCGTAGGAGAAGCAGTGGTACAGCTCGAGTTTGGCTCATATATCATCTCACCTGCACCCTTGATTTGCAGTATCCTTTGGGGTAAATTTTACTTAATGACTTTACTTTTAAACTGTTCCTGACTGCCAAATTTAGAAAAGGCTTCATCCAACCTCCAGAGGTGTTCCTGGGTGTTTCCTCAGGCAGAGCTATCCTTTAGCACAGAAATTGCCTTGTGTGGTGTTGCAGGATTGTTCACAGAGTTTGCAGGTGTGCCCCACATTTGCAATTAACTCCCAATTTAATACTGGAGTGATTTTACTTTCCCACAGACTTTTTTTTTTTTTCTTAATATCTGGTGAATGTTACTGTAGCATAGCTATTAAAATGTCTCCCCATTTTAAATATTTGAATTTTATATATCTGTATTTAAATGAGTAGTAAACTGTCCCATACTTCAATATTAGATAGTCACAGTCATACAAACAACTGCAGGAGTATCAGGTAGCAACAGCAATTAGTCAGAAAGTTGAAAAGGATATGTAAACAGCTTTCTGGTATTCTGATTGATTTTAATGTACCTGATGTAGGATCAATGCCTGATACTGACCTTAACATGTTTTACTTACTTTTCTATAAAAGATGGATCTGTTCAGCCATCAAATAATGGTGTTCGTATAGTTAGCAAAATCTAATACAGCATCCGATGTTAGGACATAGAATGTTTTAGGACAGGGACCATTTGAGGTATACAAATTTATATCTGAGATAATTAGGTACTGGTACTCACATCAGGCAAAAAAAGAATAAATCAGTTCATATGACGTTGTAGATAAGGAAACAAAATTTATGTTTAAAATTTTAATCTATTAAGACTTCTAAGATGCAGAGAGGTTCTCAGTCCAAAATGATTCATTTCCGACTAATATTTTAAACTACAAAAAGCTCAAATTCAGGTGCTGTTTCAAGGAAAATAGGCAAAGAGAGCATTTTGGTCAGGAAGGTTGCGTGTGTGTTTGTATGTTGACACACAAATGTAATATATCTGGAAGATGTTGCTATGGCTAATGACACAAAAGAGAGTAAATTGTAGAGCCTGATTATCAACAGATAACAAGACATTCTGTATATAAATAAATGCTCAGCATCAAAATCCATTATTGGATTAGCTATATAATCATGTTTTAGGCTGTAAGTCTGTGCTGACAAATGAACACTTTTCATTTGGCTCAAGGTCCTCATCAGCAACGGAACTAATTTTACATTCTCACCCATTAAGTGAATAAGATGTGGAAAAAGCTGTCTGCTTTTTGAAGTGTAAATTTGCTGCTACAGGCTGTGCAGACCAAAGCTCTTTTGAAGCAGTGAAATGAGATCATCTCTAGGGACATGTGAACCTGACAAAGTTTAGGTCATTTCTGTGGAAGGTATGGCGGGGGGGGCGGGGGGAGTCATTTGGATGTGGTTTCAGTAGTGACTTATACAGGGCAATTTGGAAGATGCTGAACTTTACAAGCTTTTTGTTCAAATTTGTGAGAGGACTTGAACTAGAAGCACAGATGCAAACTTTCAGGCCTCAGAAAGAAACCTCCATGAACATCTGAACTGGGTAGTTAGCACAATTTGGCAGTGCTAAGCAGGCTATGTGCTGAGCCTCTCCTGCAAGTCACTTTTAGGGGTTGGATGCTTCCTGTGCTTTCCCCTACATACACACACCCGCATATAAATGGGGATCCAGCACCTAAAGAGGACCATTTTCTTGAAAAGGCACTGGAGGTAAAGGAACTAGACCATCACATCTCACTTCCCACCCTGGGAAGTCCCCCAGGAGAGAGGAAGATCACAGCTCTGTACCTCATCTGGTTGACAGCCCCATAAATTGCAGCACAGCCCCAGCTTTGCCCTCTGGAAGCCCCTGGGGCAGGAGAGGGGTGCTGTGCCTGTGAAAGACAGGCATGGTGGGCATGGAGGGCAGTGTGGACAGAATGGGAAGGGAGAGAACACCTCAGAGAGCTCAGTAAGGATCCCCGTGGTCAGCTATTGTACAGGGCAGGATTGCAGTAAGCCCTAGGGAGCAGTGTTGTGATGCACCACAGTTCAAGCAAGGGTGATGAAGATGTTGCTGACATCAGCTTAGAAGACGAATCTCGTTAAAATAATTTAACTTTTTAGATTTCCAGACACACAAAGCAGTGTTTAACCACTGTTTAAGATCATGACAAAAATATCCTCAGGCTGTCTTGTGTGCCTAACCACAATGTTTTTGGTCTTCCTTGGAAACTGTGCAGTTGTTTCATATACCTGATTTCTTATAGCCCACCAGTGATCCATGGACCACATGCTAAGAAACACTGTGAGAATCCTGTACATTACTGTGTGGGTATAACAAAACTAAAGGAAATTACAGGAAACCCAGGCTGGCATATTTGCATGTGAAGATAAGCCTAACCCATGATATGCCCCTGTGTGAAATGGGCTAGTTAAATCTTATCTCAAGCACCTTGAGCATATGGTTTTGAAATTGATTTTCTAAGAGCAATGGCTATCAAAGAGTAAAGATGTTTGTTGGGTGCTTGTATAAAGTGACAACTTTTTAAAAAATACTCTCTAGGCATACACTTGCACTGCTTTTACCCTTGGTAGTTTTTGGACAGATGTACTAATATTGTGAAGGAACATCAGACCAGCAGAACTGAACAGAAACTTAGGTGGGTAACCTCTGTGGAATCTTCACCTGAAAAATAAACTGAAATAAAGGCAGCTGAAAGCAAGGTTTTCACTGCCTTCCCTTAGCTCAGCTTTCCACCTTTGCTGTTGATGGTGCTGTGCCCACCACCAGGCTTTATTGTCTACTTGCCTGGACACATGGACAGGGGTTTTGGCCCTTGGGGCAGCCCCTCTGCAGTCAGCATCGATTATGCAGGACCTCCCCTTCCCTTTCCTCATCAAAATAAAGCTGTAAATACTTCTCTACCTCACTGGCATGTTATGAAAGTTAATGAGTTGACATCTGCAAAAGACTTTCAAAGTATAAAATTGTGTGGAAGTTCTGAGCACTGTGTTGTGAAGGTCTCCCTTTCCCCAGCTTAAGGCAGAATGAGTTAAAGTTAGCCAAAGGGGAAAAGAGAAAGGCTTTATGAGTGTACCGGGGGAAAAGGAAATACTGGAGAGAAAATAGACCCATTAGCAAATGAGGAAGGAGATGAAGTTAATTATGATTTTAAAATGGATGAGCGTCAGAGCTGCTTTTTTTTAAAGAAAAAAATCAGTCCTGAACAAAAATAATAAGGACTGACAATTAGGAAGAAGTGGAGGCCTTGTGAAAACAGGGGTTTGATTAAAAAGTAAGGTGGAAAGAACTTGTAAAACACGAATATGTGTAAATGAGCAAGTCTAGATGAAACTCATCTAAAGAACAATGAGAAGCTAATGGATTTTTCCAAATATTTACCCATAGCAGATGAGGAAAAAATTGTATCAGAAAAAAAAAAGCAACAACAGCCACAAAAAAAGCTAATGATGTTTGGAAAAAAGATGCCAGTGATTACCTGCCAATAAGTACTCCTCTGTACTAAAAGCAAGAAGCACAACTGGAGTGAGCAGGCAAGCAACATGTGTGTCAGGTTATGAAGCCAAGCATCACATTTTTTGGGTTACGAAGCCATGAGGTTTTGTTATAGAATTTCAAAATACACCAATGAGAAACCCAATACATGCTGGGTCAGATCAGAACTGCTGCTCTGCCTCTTTACACCAGCAGATATATTTGCAGCATCTGAACTTGAGTAAATCATTTGACAGAAATACCTTGCAAACTTGTGTTTGAGAAAATAAATCCAAATTGGCTTTGATAGGAAGGGTGTCATTTGGGCTGAGAATGGCAGTATGAGGCCACATAGAAAGTGATCTGAAGACAAAAATTAAAATAGAGTCTAGCTGTAAATATGTTATGATTATTTCAGCATAAAGAATGATTAAGACATAATTATAAAAAGAAAAACAAGTTACTGTGTGAGCAGCAGAACTGGGACACCCTGGTTCCTGATGTATTTAGATACTGTGGCTGGATTCTCGGGTGGCTGATAGGCTTCCTCTGTGACAGCCCTTCTGAGGCAGGGGTGGGCTGGCACCTCAATCAGGGCATTGGTAGGGGTGCACTTCATGATATCCGTGTTAGTCCTGTGTGTTTGAGCCCTACACAACCTCCAAATGCAACTGGGGTCAAATGACCAACCTTTCCAAAAGTTCTGAGGAGGGAACTCAGAGACAGTGATCTCATTTGCCACAACCATTTATTGGGAACTCAGATTTTAAAATCTTGAAAGAGGGCAGATTCTGACTGAAAATTGGAATGTCACAAATGAACAAAACGCTCTGAATTTTGAGACCCTGCTCCTCTCCTTTCTCTTGTTTCCAAAACACTGTGCCTACATGGATGTAGAACATAGAGATAATAGCTGCAATGATCTTATTTTCATACCTACTTCTCAGCTATTATCTTAGAAGCTTCCCATCCTCCCCTGCCAAAAGGACAACACATTCTTCCAAGGAGCTATTTGTTCCATTTTAGTGTAAACAGTTAAGGAAATAAGGAGTTTCTATACTGATTATTTTGAGATATATTATTCTTTAAAGCCAGTCTCTGACTGTTGAACATGTGCACCCAGCTATGATCAATAAAACTCCTTCTTGCAGAGAATGATGTATACAGAACTTCAGACAGGTTAAATTTGCCTGTTCTAGGGAGGGGATCAAAGCTCACTTACAGTTTATGATATTCAACCTTCAGTATAAAGCTAAATCTGCAGAATGTCCTGAATATCATGTCTGTGTCTCTGTTGCTGCTTGGGGAACTGAAGTGAGGACAAGAGCACTATTTCTTGTCTGTAATTAAAAAGTATCACTGAGTTCCATGGGGCATCCAATAGCTTTTTATATGAGGACAGAAAGATGCAACTCTTTTTAAGAATAATGTTATGGTGATTCCTTTTCATGTCCAATTACTATTTTCTACTTGTTAATAGCAGAAATTTTAAAAGCTTCTAGCCTTATTAGATTTCACATTTAATAAGAAAATGTGTCCTACATGGTTTCACACCACTAGAGACGTCACAGCACACATGGACTGAGAAGAAATCCCCTTCAACAGCAGGAACTGTGTAAGTAACACCTCAAATATGTGTTTTGAGAAAAGTGACTTAGCAGTTTTCATACTGTAAAGCTGGCTCACAGATGCATGGAAATCTGTGTAGAAACATACATCCCTCTCTACCATCAGGATTACAAAGCCCAAAATGGAAAATGTAAAAGGAATGGTATGAAACTAGAGCCAGCATATGCTCTGTAAGATCAGCAAAGCTCAGAGAGCCCAACTCTCACTTATAACCAGTCTTCTTCCCATGGCTCCAACACAAAGTTACATTTGGAGTGGCAATTTTATAGTGGAGAGGATTAGGGTGCCTAGAGATCCCTGCTCCTCTTTTTCCTCCACCTCTTCCACATCCTCCTCATCCTCCTCTCCTTTGGGTCACATATCCGGGGAGCAGCCACAGCCCCTCATCTGCTGCTGGGTAATGTTGAGCATGAGGATGTGGATTGACACACCCTGGTTCCTTCTGTGTTCCTTAAGGTCCTGGTTCCCCCTTCTCATGCTTTCCCTTGCAGATTTCCTTATTTCTTAGTAGTGGAACGTTGTATATTGTACATTTGCTGGGAGCCTAAAAAAGCAAGACAGATTTTATCATTTGGGCTGTAGATACCTAATGCCCATTATGGGCTGACTAAATTTAGTAGAGTGGCAATTCACCAGTCTGCTAAATTTAGTTAGGCCATCCGGTCATATCATTTTACTTAGCTTAATATTGGATATCATAAGATAGGGCCTATCAAACAGTATGGCTCCAGCTTCCCCAGCTGCAGATTATATTATCACTATAGCTTTTCAAAAAATTCATGCTAACTTTTTTAAAGCCTTGACATTTTTTACTTTGTATATTTTGTTACAAGTTTAAAAATATGGTCAAAATTAATTTGGTTTTCACAGTAAAGATCACTTTTAAAAAATAAAAAGATGCTGCTGCTTTCATTTTAAGCAAACCCCTTGACTTTTCTTGTTTAACTTCAGTTAGAATAGGAGGAATTTTATCATCAAAGCTAGGTAGACAAGGTGTAGTCTCATTTGGAGAGAAATTTTGCACAATGTTTTTCATTGCCTTCATGCGTTTCTTGTTGCTATCAAATTTCAGTTCTGTTCCAGGTAGAAAATAAAAAAAGCTCTATGAGAATCCAGACAACCTAGCCTGTGACAGCAAGGAGTTCTCAAAGCTGAAAATTCAAACTTGTCTTGTGTGGAGTAAATGGGAAAGAAATCCCATGCACAACAGCTGGAGTTATGGCAATAGGATCAAATATGACTAACAGAATGGCACTTACAAACTTATCAGCCCTGCTATAATTCTTATGTATTACATGGAAAGAAAATTGCAGTAGCAGTATTCTGGGAGTCTGTGGACTTAATATATGGAAAGAAAATTGCAGTTGCAATATTCTGGGAGCCTGTGGACTTAATCTTTTTTGGGAGGCCTTGAAAGGGAGCCAGTGTCTCTCCATCCCGAGTCAGTCATTTCCTATCCAAGTGAACTGAACTGAGATCATCTAGATTCTGGTCTTCGTTTCTAATGAGCTTTCACAGTAAAACAGGAAATAATAATCTTGAAAGGGGAAAAAATGGTCAAAAATCACTCAGAGAACATTTAAAGGTTTGTTCTGAACAAGCAGGGCTAAGAAAAAGGCCTGAGAAAAGTGTGTCCTGGGATCACTCACAGTTAAAGCACTGATTAATTAAGCAGAGGGTCATTCTTCAGAAAGACTCAAGGGCAGTTTTGGCCCTGCGGCTGTAATTTGGACACTTCTGGAGTTCTAGATACACTGAGCTATTCTGTGCGGGGCCTGTGAATATGTGCATTCTTCTGGCTGAACAATGGCATCTTTATTCAAATGGGAGCCACTAAGTAAGTGGCTGTCTCCTAATATGGGTGGTATTTCTTCCTGCTCTGCCTCAATCTCTGCTGCTTTCCCGAGGCCTTATCAGTGCTTTGTAGCACAACTTACAAAACGAAATCTATTCAGAATGCTAAAACCCTCCCTCTTTTATAGACACAGGAAAAAAACCCCAAATGCTTACATATCCTCCAATTCTATGGCAGGGTGTTTACTTTTTAAAATGCAATTCTGCTTATCTGTCGCTGGTTTGGAAATTAATAAAATATTGCCTGGCTTTTATTGTTTTGACTATGGGAAGGAAATTAATCCACAACTATTACAAGTGTTTGATCCAAATAAGCAGAGATAAAACCACAGTTTCAAGAAACGTCGTTCCCTGTTTGTCAGGTATCCTAGTGCTCCTGACATGTCTGATTTATTCCTCCCTTGTTTAGCAGCAACACTGTCCAGGTAGTTGATGCCCATTCATCTTGCTTTGTGTAGGTATTTCTTCAGGGTGGCTTTATTTATTATGCCTGAACTACTGTTCCTTCTTACTCACTAGGTTTAGCTCTGCCAGAGGTTAGAAAAGAGGTTGTTTGTCTGAAGAGACAAGGGTGTGGTGAAAATACTCTGTGCTAGCCAAGTGAACCAAAACACTATCTGAATTAATAAGCAGGTTGGAAAATAAAATTTAACTGACAGAAAATCTGGACCCCACCTGTGCTGAGAGACAGAGAGAAAAGAGTCACAGGAGTTGCCATATACAGTTGGAGGTAGGTCTGCAGAGGGGGACTGTGTCCCTCAAATCCTCTCAGCAGTTCACAGAAGAGGAGTAGGGTTTATAGCATTATTGCTCGTGGAAAGCGAATGTCAGTGTTTATGCAATATTAGTTGGTATTGTTAATAGTTAATTTGGTGACAGCAGGCTTGCTGTGAAACGGTACTGCAGAAATCTGTGACTTCCCTTATCATGGGAACTGGGCTGTGGAACCACTCACTGACCAGACCTCTCCCAAAGCTCGCTGAAACCAACCAATGGCTGCCAGAGTCGCAGGGATTGGGGTGGTGGGGCAAACAAGTTACTTGTTTCTACCAAAAAACAGAGCCCAGGCATCTCAGCTGCATGTGCCTCCAGAAATTGTGCTTCCTGAAACACTTCTGAACATCCTAGATCTGTATAATCAGCAAAAGTCACTGTACAGAGTGCTGGTTTGGTATTTCATACAATTGCAATGTAATATAAAATACACCATCCCTAGAGTGGAGACCATCTTTGTCTTCCTCTGTAAGAGTCCGCCTCTGGGAGTGGGCAGCCACTATCCTTCTTCCCAGAGGCTTTTGCTCCACTCCACCATCCCATGAGTGCTAGGCAGACCAGCAGCCACTGGTGGTGCCAGGGCAGCCTGGCAGCTGTGGCCCTTGGTGGAGGCATGGCTCCTCACAAACCACATGGCTACCATCTAAAGCTCCACCGAAACACCTGGCAGTCTTTGGGATGGGGACAAAAAGGGAGGGAAAATTACTGCCATCGTTCTTACATTCTGGCTGTTAGGTCTGCCTGACCTGCTAAGCAGTGCGTACTGTGGGAGAGGGCACTGAGTGGATGTGTCTCCCCATGCCTGCGTGGGGAAGGAAGCCATGAGTAGAGCCTTGAAGGAGTCCAGAGAACAGAAGTTTTGCATTAGCCATGAGCCAGAGGCAGTTACTCATATTTAAACAGTACTGGGCTCTGGGGAAATTCAGATGCAGACCTGAAGTACACAGCTTGGCAAAAGACTTTTGTTACTGTCACATGTCTGACCTCTGAAAAATAATATTAATTCAAAAGTTAAATGTGTTCAGCTGTCAGTGATAGAGTATTTGTGTTAAGGAGGAAATTTTTCAGAGGCATAAAATCAACTTAGTGATGTGTTAAAATTGTTTCCTTGACGTCCTACAGAAGGCCTGAGAGCACCAGGTTTGGGGGACTTTCAGCTGCCACGAGGCACTCATTGCACCGAGTGTGGTTGTGGGCTCCCGCTAAAAGGGCTGCATTTCCAAAGGTGGTCCTGAAGATTCATCGTCTTTCTGGACACTTTAAATACAATTATTCAGGATATTATTTTTTCCTTGCTTAGTTTCCAAGCAGGCAGTTAGACTGAGCAACCACAAACATAGATCTTGTAACCAGCTTTGATGTGAGAAAGCAGCATTGCCATTATGCTGGAGATATCTCTTTCTTTCCTGAACTATATTGGCAGCCCATAATACCAGAATGTCAAAATGACATTCACTCTATATTACACAGAGTGTATAAAAATTTGTGTTTACATTTTGTCTCCTTTGTCCTTTTCAATTTTGCTTTATTTTCTTATAGTTTTGTAACTTAAGCTGTACATATTTGGAGATGTTTTTTCCTTTCCTCATCTAGCTTTATGACTTGTTCTGGCTGAGGTGTCCTTACATGATTTGATTTTACAAGAAATATGGGTTAACACATATGTATGCAATTGTTCCACAGTGAACCAATCTGTCTGGAGCACTGGGGGAAAATATATATTAAAGTTTTCTTTCATACTATTTACAGACTATATTGCTGGCTCTAAAAATGATGCAAAATATTAGGAACTGCAACAATAAAGCTTGGGCTAGTTAGCAGGGAGCATAAATGTGTGGTGGAAACAAACACTCCTCAGAGTAATATTTTCATCAGAAATAGTATGTACTGTAACCAGGGGAGATAAGCATGAGTAGGCAAAACTGACTATGCTTAGAGCCAACATGCAACAGCAGCTACAAATCACACACTGCTGAGTGACACCTAAAAAACTGAAGCCTTCTATTCTTCTATCAGAAAGAGCCCTTCCTGCTCTAAGTAGGGTGTGAGGCAGGAGCAGGTCATGGGGACTGCCAAAGTGTGCCAAAATGCATCTGTGCCAACAGCACAGAGCAGCTGTGACACTAGCTAGGAGGGGAAGCCAGGCTGTGCTCAACCTCTGGAGACCTGCCACTTGGTCCTTGTGCTGGTGGCAAGTGGCCCTCTGATAATGGAGTGTTTAAGGAAGTGTCACAGAGCCAAGTGGATTGAGAGCAGGGAATCATCGTGGAGGAGCTCGGTAGCCTTTTCCACGCAAAGAAATGTGGGAGGACTTTGGTGTTTCCAAGCAGGAGAGCAGTGATGAAAACAGCCAAGAATTGTTGCTGAGGTGGAGAAGCAAACCTTGTTTAACAGAGGATGCATTGCAGTGGTATCAGCAATGTGGAGTCAGTGCTCCAAGTGCCGCATACTAGGACTTATTTAAAGAGGCTATTGTAAAAGTCTTCGAGCCAGTTAATTACCAGTTTTTGTTATGTCAGGAACTCCTTGAGTTAAAGCAGAATGAAATTATTCATGAATATGTTCCAGTTCCATAGTTTAATGGGACAATTTTTTTAAAAAAAAGAAAGAAAGAGAGAATGAAACTGATAAAATGATTTAGTTCATGGAACGATTGAAAACCCTTACAAAAAAAGCTGAAATTACATATTGTGCCCCATCTACTCTTGCATAAGCCATTGAAATTGCTGGAGACTTAGCTGGACTAATCGTCCATTGCAGTTATGCATGAGCCTTAGGGAGTGCACAGGGTGCATATAGGCCAAAGCACCAGCCTATGAAAGAGAGAGAAATTATCCAACAGCATTTTTAAAAATTTAGATGTCCAGGTATGAAAAGCCAAGAGGCTTGGCTTGCATTTAAAAGGTATTGAGAGCTAGTAAGGAATTTAATTTATTCACCAAGTGGACTTGAAAAGGTGTGAAAAAAGAACCGAAGTTGGCCAGGTTGGATGGCCCTTTGAGCAACCTGCTCTCATGGAAGGTGTCCTTGCCCCTTGCAGAGAGATTGAAACTAGATGATGTTTAAGGTCCCTTCCAACCCAAATCATTCTGTGCTTTCTATCTATGAATGCATTCTAGCATTGATGCTAGGCAAGAGAAAACTTTCAATGGAAAACAAAAATCTACGGAGGACATTAATGTAGACTCATTCCCTTCCTGCTTACACGAGTTTTTCCCTCTGCACCTCCTTGTTTGCTGTGAAGTTACTGACAGACCATGGTTATTGCAAGCAAATTCGGGCCTAGAAGTTCCATCTGATCAGCACAAAAGTAATATTGCATGCTGCATATTGAATCGAACTGCAGATATTGGAATAAATGCCCATTTAGAGCCTGTCTCATACTATCAGTATTCTTCAGACATCTACTTTGCTCCTTCAGAACACTCTGAAAATCACCAACACATCCACTGAATTGAGTTTTAAAAGCAACTCAGAAACAGAAACAGATCATAGTTTTTGGCTCTGCTGGCTAGAAGGATACTGTTGCCAAGGGGGTGCTTCCTGCAAGTATCTGAGTACCTCCAAAATGACCTGTCATGTATATATGTGTGCTGGTTTCTTTTGTTGCAAAGAGAGTTTGTTAGGAATTCAGCATACCTCTTGAAAGAAGAAATGAGTCCAGCATACCAGAATACCCACCTTCCTAATTCTTACCATTCCACAACTGAGACCCCAGAGCTGCTCATATATTATGAAGCATCTTGGAGGAAGCTTTTATGATTTTGTGCCTATAAATGCAATAATCTCTCAGGATATGGAGACAGTGCATAGGATATTGAACACAATTTGTTAGATATTTTCTCTTTATATTTCTTGTATCTTTTCATCCATGGTAAACTTCTCTGTGCTTGGCTTTTCAAAAGTCCCCAAGTCCTACACCAAACACTTCAGGTAATGATACTACTGCAATGCAGGGCTGACCACACTGTAGAGGTTATCAGCCCTTCAGTGGTGCTCTCTTCCCAGGGCTGATTTCCCATTTGGCATGCTGCTCCTCACTTCTCCCTGCTCCTGCTCCCCTCCCCTGCCCAAGGGCTTTGCTCTGGGTGTAAGAGCCCCTCTGATGCATGCTGAACTTCCAGGGTACAAGACATGAGGCTTTTGCTGTGTTGCTCTTTAAAGTGCTAATTTGGTTTTACTAATATATTTTCAATGTTTGGGATTAGCGGAGCTTGTAAGAACACTTCAGACCTGTCAGGTTTACAAGTCCACTCGCCACCTCCACCCCCTTACATATATTTTTAAATAGCTAATTAGGAGATAATGCCAGTGGAACGAAATACTGTCACAAGATAATGATCTCACACCACTATAGAAATGGTAAGTGGAAATGTTTATTTTCAAAGGGAAGAAACACTGATCATGTGCCTAATCCTATATTCTTAAACAAGTAAAATTCCTGTAGCGCCTGAGGTGACAACATCCTATTACTGTGGTGGTATTTCTGGATACCAAACGGCCGTAAGTGATGCAGTCATTTTCTCCAAATGATACTGGTGCAGTATTGGAACAGATGTTTCCCTTACCTTTATTAGCCTGTTGTGTCTTCTAACTTGGAGGACAAATTTTGCATGTGCTTCATTGCACCAGCTTAGATTATTTTTTTTTTTTAAGATGTGCTTTAGGAACCAGTGAGCTGTGGTTTGGATGAAGTTATGCTTATTTTCAACTTACTGACAATTCATAATGGTGATACACAAGTCTCGGCTGCTACTGCAGGCTCCCTTTGGTACACTAAGGATCCTCTCTGTGTAAGTCAAAGATGGCCTTCCCTCTGTCCTTCTGGAATTTTGGAAACAAGGGCTGTCTTAAGCTCACCTTTCAGGAGTAAACCACTTTACCTTTGCGATGGGGTGAGGGACTATTCACAGGTAACAGGTACAAGTGCATTAGCTCTTCTGGCCTATCTGCTCCTATTCCCCAGCAATAGAATTGAGACAATGTGGGATAGTTTTACCTCTCACTCAGGCTCATCCTTGTGTTTGTATTCTCACCAGCAGTGTTGCTGGGGGCTACACTGTGCAAATTCTTCCCCAGATCACCTGCCAGGGAGCCTCTCTCTGCTACGAGGTGGCAGTAATGGGATGGCTGTGTTCACCTTTACTGCCTCCCCCCAGGGAAGCCTTCTTTCTACTGCAGCTCTGGACTCACTTTAGATGCAGGGCTGTCTTACAGACAGGTGAATACTGCAGTGGAAATTGGAGGCAGCTACAGAGCTGCTTTCAGAGAAAAGCCTGACAATGAAAGCATTGAGGTTTATCCTGGTCAGAATTAACTTGCACAAGTTGTCAGCGCTTCTCCATGGAAGGTGGCCATTGGTTTTCAGAAATTACTGCTGTTTTCTCTATTAATGAAGCTTCATCTTTCCATTGGATCATCTCTAACCTCCTGTAATTGTTCTGATTTTTATTTTTTACCTTGTTCACCAGTTCATGTCTAAATACAAGACGATGTTTATATTGCATACATTCAGCTTTAATTGGCCCTTAAAAGAAGGTGTTGATTAGAATCTTCTCAACATCAACAGCTCGCTCACACAACATTCTCTAATTACTGTTTATTAATTTAGTTCAAGTGGCATAGTTGAAAGCCCTGCTCAGATGGGAGAAGTAAATTGTCACTGGTATTGAATATGTAAATTATGTGCCATGTAAGTTTCCATGAAGAATGTTTAAAGTTAAATGTTACCCACATAAAGCCTTCCAGTTTCATCTAAGCCAGCCATATGACAGCTTTGCAAAAAGTGTCATGAAAATTTACCAGCCCTGGCAAAAAAAGTACTTGCCTATCCTTTACTTTTTTTCTATTAACATAATCATGATGATAATAATAATTTATTTGCCCATCAAAAAAAAAAAAGTAATCATTCATTCTGGCTAGCTGGAGATTTGCAAAGCTGCCAACTGAATCTGAATTACATGTTGCTACAGTATAGACATTCAGCAGCCTGGATTTCTTGCCCTAGTGCAGTAACCCTCCCTTCTCTTTAATTAGCTTATAAAGTCAGAATTTCTTTAACAAAGTACTCATTAAACATTGCCTTGTTACATTACTTTAAAATGCAATTAAAAGTTTTAAGAGTGTCATGGAGTTTGTGTGCCATTGTCAGCATCCATGTCACTCACTATTGGTTTCCACCCACTCACACAGATCAGAGGCCTCCTGTTAAATATAGATGGCACTTCACAGCATTTCTATATAGACTAGGCATAAACAATATCCTGATGAGGATGACCTGACTGCACCTTATATTTCTGGGAATAAGAGAGGAATGGAGGGGAGGGCATTTGAGGAAGGAGGAGCTCAGAGTATTCGTTGTCCTTCCACCTCTGCAGCTCTCTCTCTGTGGCCCTTTGCGTGGGAGTAGCTGCACATTGCTGGTAAGTGTGCTGCTTCCAAGTCTTCCCAGACAAAGCTGCATGGGAATATCGCATAGTTATTCAATTATGCATCTGAAACAAGAGAGACCAGACATCGTATTAAAAGAGAATGAAAAATATCCAATGCCTGAATGCTGCCTGGGCCTTCACCCAGTCCTCACACTCTCGCTGGCGGCTGTTATCATGAATGGCACTAATCAGTTCCAGGAAATCACTACAACAAGCATTATGTCACATATGGTTACATCATTCCCTCTAACCTCTAGGGCTTCCTGTTGACATCTTTGGAGTTCTTCTACTACCAAATGGTATTAGAAGAAATGCCAAGCTGTATTTTTATCCATTTCTGTCTGCCAAAAGGAATTAAAATGTTTCCCTTTTGCAGGTTTTACCTGCTGGGTCTCATCTTTGCTCCTTAAAACAAGCAAACCTTAGTGAGCCTGCTCAGGGTCTCCCCAGATGTTTGCATAAAGGATGGTAAGTGCATGTGAGGGGTTATTGAGACAGAAGGGGCTAATGCCTCTGCAGAATATTTATTCTTAATGTCTACCAAATTGCTAATCCAGCCTGTCAGTTGTGTAACCTCTGTTAGAAATTCCACCCCAGGAGGCGGTTTCTCTGTTTCATTCTTGATTCTTTCCTAGTAGATGCTGCTTCCCAGTGTGGGCTATGTTTCACCCTCTCATTGATTTCAAGCATTGTGCTGCTTGACATTCCCCTTTCTCCTTGCAGGGCCATCTCCAAAGGTAGGAGCCATTTCTCTCTTGGAACAGACAGTGACACCCCATCAGCTTCTCCTTGCAACCCCCACTTATCCAACTGCTTAGCTGAAAAAAGCAGGGCTCAAAGTCTTTCCAGATCTAATGTGCAAGATTTTTCCTTCTCTAAAACCACTATGCTCCTTGGTTTGGTTCTTTTTTATTCTTATTATTTGTCTGGTTTATACCTTCCTTTCATTCTAAGAGTTTTATTTTTGTGGCTGTTTCTGTGTTTGTTCGCTGCTGCAGTAGGTATCAACAACATGATTAAATTCCAGTTCTGACTGTTGCAACATAAGCGCTCTGCCTTCATTATCCGCAGTGCCTAAAACTATTTGGTCTCTAATAAGTTCACCTGCAAGTGTGCCTCATTTGCATGATGAGGCTAACTGGTGCAGCCTGGGTGCATATTGGTCTGTGATTTCAGTTTCTCTTCGATCAGATGCATCAAACAGAAAGAACTATTAGAATTGCCAGCAACTGTGTTTTTTTGTGTTAATCATGCCAGAACACTAGAAGTCCCAGGCAGCCTTACCAGGCTGGAGAAATCCAATGATAAAAGGCATGGGAGTGCTTCTGATGTCAGATCACATACAAAACAGGGCTGTGCTGGGGATAGTTGGTCTGGTTTGATGGCACACAGTGTTAAGATCACACCCCGCACCTGAGCAGGTTATTCAGTAGCCTCCTTTGGTGAGCTGCACATCCCATTGCCCCAAGCCCTTGAGGGAGCTGTGCCAGCCAGCAAGGACCTCTCCCCTCGCCCATCAGGCTCACAGCTGGAGGTGTCCTTCAGCCTCTCTGAGGGTCTCTGCCTGACTGTCCCCAGCTCACATTCATCCTCACTGATCCTGCACTCAGACCCAGTTGACATTTATTTGGCTATAATACGAAGGATTTTACTGGCCAAAATGTGTAGGAAGAGAAAATGTGTTTTCTTACACTAAGGTTTCAGGAACTTGAACCTTTCTTTGTGTCTGAAATGGAAGCAGCAGACTTCAAAGCTAAATGGAGGAAGAGAACAGCAGCTCAGTGATTGTGAGATTTGTAGTAATAGTGCTGAAAATGTGTCAAGTTGCCTATTTCCTTTCTAGATCAAGCTCAGGATAGGCCTGTGTGTTTCACTGTGTTCAGAATTACTTTAAGAAATGTGATTTGCCCCACTGCAGCATCCCTTACTTCTCTAATTTCAGAATTCAACTTCCTACATTACATTTTCATTTGAGACAACTTTTAATTGAGCTGAATGATCTCTGAGAACATCAAAATGTCTCTCATTGATCCGAATGGGTCCTAGACCGAGTTCGCATTTCATATACAAAACCAACTGTTTTCTTTTACTCATGGGTTCACACAGAAAATAAAAAACTAAACCAAGCAGAACCAAACAAAATAATTCTGAGGAGCTCATCAGCAGTATTTGCTTTGTACAGAACAGTAATTTTTCCCTAGCACATACTTCCAAGAATTTTTTTAAATGTCATTCATACATCATCTGCCCCAACAGACAATAGTTGTTCCACAGAAGCTGTTGCTCTCTATTAGGTCAATGATCAGTGAACTAAACATTTTCTACTTAGGCCTTCATATGATAAAAGCCTAAGAGCTTTGAAGGAGCCATTACAGACTATTGCCTAGAAGAAATATCCATTTGAAAATTCAGCAATTATGTACTTCTATAATAGCGTATAAAAGGAGCTCTGGACCCATTATGGGTTATTGAGTAAATAATGTATTTTTAAAAGTGTCTA
Organism: Aleadryas rufinucha; assembly: GCA_013397815.1. NCBI lineage: Eukaryota > Metazoa > Chordata > Aves > Passeriformes > Aleadryas > Aleadryas rufinucha. The sequence continues at coordinate 14,909 of VZTH01015603.1, read as the reverse complement.
AGTAATTTATATGATAGCCTGTATTGGCAGCAAAGAGTGATTGTAGACTAAACATTCTGTCTTTCTTTCTTTTAAAAAATCTCATTTAAATCCCTAAATAGCAATTAAAGAAAGAAATCCCTGATGCAGTTTCAGTATTTCTATAGTAGTCGATAGCTAATGGCTCTGACTTTGCTGCACTGAGGCTGCCATTTTGTGCTGAGATGGTTTTCTCTGGTCTGACTTACTTTTTTTGTCTTGATTGGATAAGACAGGAGTCTTCATTATCAACCATAATATAGAAGTGTCCAGAGGCCTCCTGGAGGTCAGATTCACAGTCATCGGACCTACCCATAATCAGGAACAGCCACTGGCCAGAAGAGCCACAAGCTCAGAGAGAGAAGACAAGAACCTGTCAGTCCCTATTTTGGGGAAAAAATGAGCCTTGGAGAGAGGAAATTTATTGTCTGAGATCATGCAGTGAACAAAGAACCTTTGCCTCCCAAGTCCAAGTTTAGTTTCCCCGCTTTATATGTGGACCTTCCATGGAGAGGCACAGGCTGAGCTTCTCATTGCTGTGCATCCTGAGTGCTAATGCAAACTGCTCCTCTATCAGGTGACCTCAATTGTCTTGCTTCAGACCACTGCACTCAGCCCTTTCAGGCACAGATCCTGGTCAAAGAAGATAGGAAAATACTGCAGTTCAATAAATTTACATTGCAGCAACAATGTGCTATGAAATGTGCAGGAAAACAAACTTGTTTTCCTCTTGTAAGTGTGGAGTAAGTTTCCTTGGTCCTCCAATTTATTCATCATACTGCTTCCTGCCATAGTGGGGTAGTCACCTCTTTAATAATTTTCTGTCAAAAATTGAAAGAATAAGTTTAAACAGTGGTTTTTTTAAGAAACACTGGTGCTTGAGCTGCTCTGAATTTTGGGCATTATCTTGAGATCCCCAAATACCTGTTAGACCAAGCAGTTTCCAGTGACCCAAGGACAGTACTGGACTTCTGTACTACCTGTATATTACAATATTGCAATGGGCCTGACTTCAAGCAACAAAAGTAAAACAATTTTCTCCCTGTAGTGGTGCTCTTTTTGATGGTACTTTATCTGGCATAAATTTGAGACAAAGTCACTTAATTTGGTGTTCTGGAACCCGTAGGTCCAGACCTGTGTTGTAACTGATTTTGTACAAGAAACACCTTAACAGCCAGCAGGAAGCAAGCATCTGTTTTCCATGACTGCCAGGAGTTCTGATTTCCCTCTTTAGAGGCTGTGTAATGCCTGCTCCTTCATATGTGTGTTCAGAGCATACCACGTGCTTCCCATAGCTAGCTACGCTCTTCAGTCATACCTCAAGAACATCACCTTTAGACCTGAATTTGAATACATCTATTTAATTTCTCATTGTTTAAAAAAAGTGGTTCTGATGCAACGACTAAAAGTGTGGTGTTTTAGCTGCCTTCTGAGAGATGTCAAGAGATAGGTCTCTGTAGCAAGGCTGCTGGCATGTGAGAGTTTGTTTTTCATGTGTTTGGAAAGACACAAAGAAGAAAAGAAATGCAAGGGGACCAATGAGCACATAGTTCAGAAGACAAAAAAGAAAGAGAGTGACAATGTAGAAATGGTGAGGTAGTAGGGAGACAGGTGAAGTAAAAAATGGTGAAGGACTGGTAACAGAGACAGAAATAAATGAAGAAACAAGGTGAAAGGTGTAAACATGTTTAAGTTGTATTCGAGCAAAACATATAACGCCTAAAAAAGCAATCAGTCTCTCTCACGGTTAGACTGTATTTGTCACTTAGGAAAGGAGAGTTATCTGTTGGGATAATTGACTGGAGTGATGATGAAGTACCTATTGCTGGAGCATTTCTACGACACAGTAGTCAAAAATCTGAGGAATGCTGCCAGGTATTGGATGAACCCTTCCAGTTCTATTTTCTATGACCTCAGCATCCCATAATGTACGAGTGGGAGAGTACCTCAGTTGTGTGATCATGGAAAACCTATTTCTGACCTGGTCACCTCCTCACTGAAATTCTCTATGATCTCAAACAGTAAACAAGGCACATATTTAGAAATGAAGTCTACGAGGAAAATTAATATAGAGGTGGAAAATAGGAAAAGGAACCAGTTGATCTACAGACATTTTCTTCTGACTATGGACCCCATGCTACAACCCTTGCAATTTCCTCCTATACTGAACAGCCCCATTCTGCAACAAATACCTAGTTTGGCTTAGACACAAACCCAAAACCTTCACAACTTGAGTTAAAAGATCTTGAGGTCTTTCTTCCAAGAACAGAGTTATTAATTGACCTACTGTGCTTCAACTCTAAATAATTCTGTTCTCCCATTCAAGGAAAATTCCTCCTAATTTCAACCAAAATCACACTTACAAAGTGATCTGGGATTATTCTAGACTGGTGATTATTTCTATGCAAGCCACCAGTTACCATCATACTATAAAACAAAGTGCAAAACAGGCTTTTAAAAGTAAAGTCTGGAGAGGCATCACATTGAGATGAAACAAACTCATTCTCCCATCATGTGGAGTTTCTCAAGGCTTGCCAATAGGACCTAGCAAAGCTGAGTATCCTAATGTCAGTGGTCCTCCCTTGGAGGCAGGGACTTGGATTGCTGCAGTACATATATACATATACAGTATAAGAAGGCACAGGCCTTTAAAGTGACCACTCCTTCCCCACGCAAATCTGCCCTGTGTTCTTTTTTTTACACTCTGGGCCACTGAGTACAATGCTGGTAACTGGAGGAAACTGCTTGCTTTTTTTTCCTTACAGTACTTTAGAGACATTAGATTCATTATTTGAGGGTGTGTATGAGATTCTGGAAGTAGAATTTATGTCTGCTATGCTGTGAGATCTTTGGTATGATATTGACTCACTCATTGGCACCTGAGAGAGGTTTGGGGAATTCAGCAAGTTTTCAACAATCCAGTTTGAGAGATTAAACAGAAGTATAGTTTGCTCAGGTTTTTCCTAATTTTATTAGATTTTCACCATTTCCAGTTGCATAAACATATGCAGACAAGTATGCAGGTGGGGACTGGGATGATGTACAAGGACACTCAGGCTCCATAGGCAGCTAATTGGCAGACTAAGTAATAGGGCACTTGGAAAGTGGTATTTTTTTCAGAACATTCCAGGGTCCCATTCCTGTCCCCATTTAAACTGAGGCAATCAAGAGAGGAAAGATTTTAGCTGTAGATTCCATTAGAACTGGAGAAAGAGATGAGAGGAACCATCTGATGCAGAAAATATCCAGGATGCAGGTGGCTGTTTTGGGCAAGATTCATTACTTATTTGTCTTGGACACAGGAAAAAGAATGTTTCAAGACCATAGAACTAGCCTGATAAATATGGTGATATCAGAAGGTTTTTGATCAGGGCTAAACACAAGACAAGCAATGGTTAACAATTTCAGGTAACAGCAGGGCAAATGAGAAGTCATTTTGTGTGAACATTGTAATTGTTAGCAAATGCCAAACTGTAATGTGTTCAGTAATATTTTATATTTTGTTTTAGAAAATAAATCTGTTTTTTCTATGGAGAGCTCTTGGGACCCAAGTTAAAGTACGCTATGGTAAAGTGACACCAGCTGAGGTACTGGCCTGGCTGTTTATGTGGGTACTTTCATATGAAATAATATTGCTGTCCATATTTGTTAAGGGAATGCTGCTGTTGACTTATTTTCTACAATCAAAACAGAAAGAGGGGTAGGAGGGAAAAGTCTACACTCAGGTTTTTGCTCTGCAGTGTTCTTTATCTCTGATATGGCATCTGCACTATGAAATTCACCCTGAATAAATGGACGCTCAGATGTCTTCACTCCCAGCAGAGAAGACACAACTCTCAGGCTGAATTAGGCCATTTGGAGAGGTTTACTAGAATCTCCGTGGGTTACAGACACAAGACTTTTCTCTCACACTGGCCTGGACTGAGCACTTGGTGGGTAAGCAAAATTTTACTTTTCTTTCTTTTGAAAAGTAGAATAAACCAAAGAAGTTGGTCACATATTTGGACCTGGACTTCCCAGCAAAGGTTTGCAAAGTCCTCTAAAAAGTCAAAATATTTAGTAAACAGATCATGAAATATTTTGTAGAAAAAAAAATACAAGAGGGGCTTCATAGTGTTGGGATGTAGTTTTCTGTTAATGACTTTATTTTCTTCTTCCTCCTGTTTAGGCAGTAACATGCGAACTCTGACCACATCACTGGTGTGAAATTGCTGATTAACCTTTTGACTCTGACAATTGGGACTTCTCTCAACACCAACTGGTAATGCAAAAGACCATTAGTAGTTAATATTGGGACATCCCAGCTCCAGATGTCAAAAGGTTAATGAAAAATCAAGTGTCTTGCTTTTACTGGGGAACTTGGAAACCTTCCCCTCAAACCAGTTCATTTTTTCTGATAAATAAGCCAGACTGCTTGAGCTGAGAAAGACGGGTGTTTTGCTAATGTGTACAGCTGTTAATTGAAAAAGATTTGGGTATGCTTGTTCTTCTGGATGTAGATAAAAGAGAGATTTGTTGGCGAACTTAGCTGGTCTTGAACACCCCTTTGTTCAAATACACTACTTAATAATAACGCTTTGTTCTTTCTGTAACAGCCATGGAGGGATTTTGAGTGGAATACTCATTTTCTTTAAGTCATATCTGCCAGTAATCATTCTTGGCTTAAGACCAGCTGCCATTTATGTGTTTTATGAAAATATAACAGTTTTACACTCAAAACTATTTTCTTTTTAGGTAAAAGCTTCAGCACAAGCTGGTTCCCCATATCTACCATAAATGCTATTTGTCACAGATTTTGGTCTTTAAAACAGAAAGACAATGTTAAAACATTTTGATTACCCTTTCCTTACTGCTATCATTCACAACCCATCTTTTCTAATTATGGTATTAGGACATTTACATAACCGGGAAAAGGGTCCTTTAACTACATTTCTATTATGTTTGGCACTTCTGTGAAAGGATATTATATTCATGTGCATTAGAGATTGCTTATAAAAGATCAAGACAATAATAGCAGATCAGACGATAAAGGTTCCCTTTTCTCCTCCCAGACAGGCTGTCTCTGACAGAAGAATACAGTTCATCAAAAGTGTCTGCAGGTTGTCAAACTCAGTGAGATTTGGGGACACTCGGAGGCTGTCATGGCCAACAAGAAGATTTTCTGTAGGGTTCTGCCATCATTCACCCTTAGGAAATAATCACTCACTACATTCTGCATGCTCTCATGATAGAGCTCTGTTTGAGAGAAAAGAGCCATTTTATCAAAGGACAATATATCCCTTCTCTTGGTCCATGTAGCTTCCATTATCAGACCATAATAAATCATATTTATGTTCTCAGTTAATAAGACTGATTACAATGCAGGTTACAGGCATGGGAAAAGAAAATCAGGTGAAAAGATGTTTTAATGAAAATATGATAAGCAAACAGCTTCTTGTGAACATTTCAGGCTGTTATTTGTAATGATCACAGGCAATTTTTGATACATCTTCTTTAGCAATGGTTTAAGCTGCATAAATTGGCTTGCCACTTTATACGTTGAAATAGGAATAATCCCAGTGTCCTTCTTATGTTGTCTAGGATCATTATATACATTATAAGCATAAAATGAGTTTAATGTATGTGCTTTGAAAAGAAGGGGAAAACAGAAAATCAGGGAAGACTGATTTTAATGCTGCTCAGAATGATTTTGAAATTTTCTACTCATCTTTGTTACTAACGGTGCATTTTCCATGAAATTTAGAAATGACATGTACTGCTTTCATCTCCTTAAAATTAATATACTGTGCTCTCTGTTTTTCTCAATTTCTTCAAAGTTCTTCTTAGAGCACTGTGCAAAGAGACAGAGAGAAATTCTCCATTCGAAGTGTAAGCATACCTGCTGTTAATGCTGAGGGGAGTTAAGTGTCTGCTTCTACAGGAGAATATACCCCAGTGTTCCTGAAGGGCACCCTGTTAAAATGGTGCAAGAATGTTTAACTCTGGCACATGTGATGCATTCAAGGGCCAACTTCCATAGAATTTTTTAAGTGATTAAGGCAGTTTTTTATTAGGGTAAGCATTCTGATATGATTTCAGCATATAAGTGTATGGAGGGAAGTGGCTGATGGATTGTCTTGCTCTCATCTTATGAAAAGTCTTATTTTGCTATTATGTTCAGCATCATACTTTCAAGATGAAGTTAGAAATTTAAGGAATAATTTCCTCCAGCTGATACATAATTTTGACCAGGTCTCTGAAATTCTACAGCACTTGTAGAATGGTGGTGACAAAGACTCGTTGGTGTTGTGTGTCTGCAGGACCTATTCTGTTCTCTGGTGCTTCCCTAAAATCACTCTTAAACAAATTTTAAAGCTTTGTATTTGGCTTGGCCCTGGAGAACGGCCATAAAATTACCTTAACCCTTTTAGGACACTTCAAAAGAGCAGTGCCCATATAAGAAACTGCAAACTGCTCTTCGAAGACAATATCCTGATATGACAACAGATGTAGATAATGTACTTCATGATGGAACTGCTTGATACAGAGAAAAACATGTTGTAACTGCCTTCACCGTGAAAGGGGTTTAAAAATGCTGCCTGCCAACTCCACAAAAACCAGAGCTGCTATTTCGGTTAAAGGCCAGTGGATTGTATTTTTCATGTCAGTTTTCACTAACCTCAAACATCACTGTTATGACAGACTGTCATCCAACCAAACCAGCACTCTGGTGCCATTCAAGCAAGCAGGAAGAAAGCAAACATGAAGGAAACTTAAAAGTCCAAGTAGTAATTGGGGAATGCATGTGAGTGAACTACTTTTATGTAACAATACTGATTACTGAAAATGAAACACTTAAAAGAAAATAAACAAAAAGCAGTGCTTTCTGAGCCAGTGGTGTTTTCTTGGCTGGCAATTTCTCTTTGTTCTGTTTCATGACACCAGGCTCAATGGTTGAACGGGTGTTCTGGGCCAGATGTCAATCACAATGTCTGACATAAACAAAAATAGCTAAAAAGGCATGCCAGCATCTTCCTTTTGTTTTCCCATTAGCTCCATTTTTCTTTTCATAGGCTGACAAAAAATTACTGCCTCCAAGTGAATTCAGTAATGTCACTATATATCTAATATCTAGGAGACCTTTTGTTTTAGCTTTACTGGGCTTAACCACAAAAGGCACTTGACATTGACAAAGAATCTGTCAAACATACAATGATCAGTGCAATGAAACCTCTCATGACAGAAGGGCACTATTCTGCCTCCCCCTTGCCTCCAGCAGCAGCCTGTCTGAGCAAAATATGCTGGAGCACATGTAGCAGCTGAACCATTATAGAGCAGGCCAGAAGCTGAGATATGTCTTGTTTAAATTGTCATAGCATATTAGTATAATTAAAACTGCCAAAAGAGTAGAAAAGATAGATGGAAATGTTACCTTACTTGTTTCTAGAGATTAACCTCCAGCCAGAACTGAAATACAGAGACACGTTTTGGATTTCTTAGGCTCTGATATGGTAGAAAACAAGCCCAGGAGTACATCTCTCAAAGTGCGAGACATGAAGTCATAGTTCCTATATTTACACAAAAAAAGCAGAAATAGTGTTTCAGACAGACATTCTGCTTCCTCTGTGATTACAGCTCCCGTTGTGGCTGTGCTCTGCAGAGCAGTTGTATCATCTCTCAGCTAATTCCTTTTCACTCCCCTCTGTCTTTGTGCCCGTAAGGTCTTGACACCTCTTGGGCTTGCTGGTGAGCCGATGTCACCGCTCTCCACCCTGTCCCCATAGGTGGGCTTGGCTGGTGCTCCAGGTGCCCAGCCCCACAGGAGTACACGGTGTCCCATGGTCCAGGCTCTGGGCCTCAGCAATGCCCAGCAGCAATGGTCAGGAATTCATTCTGCACAGGTTTCATCCTTTGGACATGCCCATTCCTGGGGAACAGAAACAAATGCCTACTGGAGGCAGGCACAGATGGACCAGCCCTGAGACCGTTCTTGCATCCAGCTCCCTTGTGCACAAGACAGCCAGAAAGGGAAGACTTAGATTGCTTTGCCTAAGCTGTTTCTGCTTCTCATTGCAAGGGAAGATGTTTGAACAATGGCTTCAATTTAAAATCTGACCTTTCAAATGCCAAGCTTTATGCTTGTTTCTGTGTTGAATGTATAGATAAAACATATGGCTTTCTAAAACTGACCCTGAAAATTATGTTCTCTTCATCAATGAGATGTTTTCCTTCCCATGCATCGTTACCTCCCATAACTATTCAGGACAAACTAGTTATGATCCCAATTTATAATTATGCCCTGAGTTATATCTGGTGGTGAGAAAATGATTTAAAACCTTCTGTGTATTTGTTCAGTTGTAGATGTTGGAACTCAATTTATCCAGAAGCTGGAGAGGACCTGAACTGGCTCCAGCACTTCTGAAAGAGACAACCAGCACAACTGTCCTCTAACAAAAATAGTACATTCAAGGAGAAGCTTCAGGAATCAGGTAGGTCTCATGTTCATTTCTTCTAGTATTAATGAACTTCACAGCTTTGCCACATTTGCTGATTTGCTTTAAGTAGAGAGATGTTAAATGTGAGCCTTAAATTTTAGGTTCCTCCATATTTCCTGTATTTCCCAAATTTAAATCTTAGTTAATGACTTCTCCATATAGGGTTTCTCTTAAATTTCTGTCAGGGCCTGTAGATGTGCATAACTAGTAAAAAATATGTTATCTGCATTTAGTGTTGGCTTTTGGAACCCTCACCGCTGAGTCACCTCCCCACTGCATCTCACCTCACATGCATTTCTGTGTAGGGCCAGGAGAAGAATGGAAAATAGCCACGAAGTAAAAGCAGATTCTGCTCCCATTAAAGGCAATGAAAACTGTGCTTTTACTTCTACTTACTCATAATAGCGGAGAAAAATGAAGTGGAAACAAGCACAACAAAACACCTCTGCCAGCTATCTACAAGCTAACCAAGGCTTCCACTAATGAGGTGCTCTGGCATTTTAAGAAAGACAGGTTCTTCCAGAAATGTAAAAAATACGCTGAGTTTTTCATTCAGTTCTGAAAGGCTAGTGAAAGAATAACAAATTGTATTTCAAAAAAGGGATGACAGTCAAACTTTTAATGCTGTCTATGCTATTAAATACCTACATATCCTCATACAGTTTCTTGTCAATTAAATGCTTTTACATATATTTTTGGCAGCTTATTAAATATTGATACTTACATACCTCACCTAATTATTGACTGTATTTACAGGGTCACCTAAATGACCATAAATTTTTTGAGGAAGTTAAAAATATCAAATCACAATAATGGAGTAATTTTCAGGTCAAATTTTCTAGAAGACTCTACACCATGGACAATCACATAGTTTATTAAACAGAACAATACAGTTTGTGGAAAAGATAATAGTCCAGATCATTAGATAGTGCCAGATTTCACATTATGATTTCCAGATGTCTTTGTGAGCTTAATGTATACAGCATTGGTTCAAGTATAATCTGCATGGCAGAAATGCAAGTTGTTCCAATTTTCTCCTCAATGGGGCTGTGTGGAAAAACAGGAGGGCACTGTGCTGCTGCTTTGGAGAGAGGAGTTTACCTGAAGGGGAAAGTCACACCTAGCAGTGTCCACATCCTCATCTGGCTGCACAAAACTGGCAAATCTGCCCCTGACCTTCATCTTCCCACCTCAGCAGCCCTTTCTCTGCACGCTTGTCTCCACACAGACAGAACTGGCCTCCCTGTCCTGTCCCCGGCCCTAACCACTGGAAGTATCAACATTCTCTTTTGTTTAGAATGCTGAAAATATCTGAGTTGCAGCAGCCTGTCACAGCTGTCAGGCTTCTGTGACAACCTGGTTGTATTATTCTAAGCAGCGTGTGTTGATTCACTGGAGAGAGAGAGAGAGGGTGGACTTTGCCAAACTGAAGCACCATATACTCGCTCAGAAGCTCCTGGAGCAAGTGTCTCTCCCATCAGAAGGCAGCTTCCCAGCTGTTTCCAGGGTGCAGCTTTGGAAACAAAGTTCCCTGAACATCCACTGTAAAACAATGTGTTGCATCAGTTTCCTGAACCAGGGACTAGGTGAACTCACAGTATATTGGTGGCAGCCTGGGGGATTTACAGCACTTTGCAGGGCAGCCCAGTATCCTCCTGTGCCCAGAGGGACCGCAGATGTCCAGGAGTTTCTGGTGGGTCATATGTAACTATAAACATGAAATAGTATTTCCTCTGTTACATTCCTGCTGGAGAGCACTTTACTGGAACAGGTAGGTGGGCTAGATGACAGTGCAAGGATCTTCCAGGACCTTCGCTTTTCAATTCCAGCACTGTTGGGCTGGGAAGTGAAAAAGAGCTCTGCAAACAGAACAGGTGTCTGACATGACAGTGCAATGGTTAAAAAAGCTCAAGGCTACTTTTTCTCCATGGAAATCTGTACAAAAAATTGTCAGCTTGGGGCTTCATGAATTTCTCTCTGGAGTCAAACATTCAGAGTGACTTTACAAAGGAGTGTGAGGAAGGAGTATCTTGGCTCCTTCAATCCTGTGCACAAAACCTCCCAGGGTTTCAGTGAGGATTTTAGCATCTCTTGCAGTCTTCAAATGTTATGCTGTGCAAGGATGTGCTTATACATAATTTTGTAATTGAAATGGCATGTTTACTGTTCTATTTCATGCTTGATTGTGTTTTTTAAACACCTTTACTCATGCTGTTAGAAGTGGGATTATAATTAAAATGTCCTGTTGAACACCTTGTTCAGTTCAATGAAGGCATAATAGAAGTATAAATACTTGTTCTCATTGACTCTGTGATGTCAGCACAACAAACGCAGTAAATGTCATAAAACAAATCTCTCTTTCGCCAAAGCATCTGTCAGAAGGGAAGGGAAAACAGAATCTGTGACTGGGCAAAGAGGGGCCCTCTCCTCTGGAAAAAGGAAATACTTTGAGATGTTATCTGTGATATAGATGTGTTAATTAAGGCATGGAATGATTGACTGATTGATTGATTGACTGATTGATTGATTGATTTAGCCAGTTATGAGGCAAAAAAAATCAGAGGGGAATTTGTTCCTCTACTCACAGTCCCTTGGCCTGAAGACTAAGCAGCACTTTGCCCTACACTTGACATTAGGAAATGCCGACTCTGCCTGTGGAGTAACTTACATTTCTTAACACTCCTGTTTCCTTAAAATATATAGAGATACTCGGACTTCAAGTCTTTATGGTGGAGTGGAACTACAACACAACATCCAAATGTTTCCAAGTCACCATCCAGTGGCTTCAGAACTTTTGCATAGCAATAATGGTTTCATCTTCTTCGTGTTTTCTCTTGTAGTCTAAGTTACCACCGATGATGTGATGTCTAACCTTTCTGGCAGGCACTTGTTCTGTCTTAAGGAACTTTAAATTACTTCACAGCTTGAAATTCCATGTAAGTAGGGATGTTCCAACATCTAGCCTAATTGATGCTTTCTTGGGCAGTTTACTTGGATACCTTGGCTCAATCTCCTCCTCTGAAAAATGAGAAGAACAATGTCTGTGTTCCTTGTGTTCTTTGATGTAATAATAGTTTTACTATACTAAATACTAGGCTCTACACTGCACAAACCCCATGAAGTTTTAGCTTTCTGTCCTTTCACTGGCTGAAAGAGGGCTCTCAACCAGTCCCTGGATGTGTAGTATTTCTGTGCCAGAGCAGGACTTGCCAGTCAGTAGCTGCCCTATAGGAAAAGCTCACATAATCTTTATGAAGCAGGCAAATAAGCAGACCCAAAGGGTGTGGAAATTGCCTTCTGTGGCCAGTTTCATTTCCAGCTACTTCAAGCTCAGCGGAAGTTGGATAGGCAGATGGTTCACAGGATTTAGTCTTTAGAATGAAAGCAGTGAGGAAGTGACAAAGTAGGAGGTTTTTTTCCCTGGAATGAGAGAGGCAGGTAGGTACATAGGACAGTCCAGTCCAGACCAGAGAAAGATTCAGCAGCAGCAGGGATAAGGCTACAAAACACAGAACATGCAGGACAAAATGGACAAGAATGTTGTCAAATGGGATTGCAACAAAACTTGGTGTATTTCTTTGAATGTCTAATTATATGTACAGGTGGAGCTCTACACACGCACACATGCTGCATTTATTTCTGTGTGTGATCATATAAATACCTGCAGGTGCAATACTGAAGAGATACCCATGTTGAGGCATGAATATGGAGTTCCACATCTGTATTGGCTGCCTGGTTCACACAAAGAACTAGTGCAGTCAGTGGGTTCTATTTGCACCTCCTGTACACACTTTAGAATTAAAACCAAAGAAAAGTCCATCCTAGTAGCTACATTTTACAGGATGTCATGGCATAGAACTAAAATATGTGTATGGGACAGTCATCATTACCTCACTGTGTTGCACATGTATATACAAAATTAGGAAGAAACTAATTTCAGATAAAAATGGCCACATCAGTTAAATATACGGTAATAAATCCATGAAGCTGGAAATTTAATGTGTCTTTTGGGACAACTAAAACTTCAGCTGGGCTTCATTGCAGTGGCTAGTTTCTCTCTTCTGGCACACACAGAGATGGCTCCTTGTCTATAACACTGTCAGATAGTCCATAATACATGGGGTGAAAATCGTGCCTGCTGCAAAACCACAGTTCTGAATTCACTGTCTTGCTTACATGTAAAAAAGTCTCAGCTATGGCATTACACTTATGCAGCTGTTTTCATTAAACAATAACATGATGCTAACTACTTGACTACAAACGCCCTCCTTTCAGCATCAAAAATGTAAAACAGCTAAGGGATATAAACTGGGGGCAACCTTTTGCATGTAATTGCTGCCTGCAGAGACTCAAGGTTGTCAAAGTTTCTTACCTTTTATAAAGCCTTTAGTGATAACTTTTGTTTCCCAAAGAGAAAAATAAACCTACCAAAGTTCCTTTGAACCTTTCAGCAGCCTTTCATAGTGCTAGCTGTGAAAGTAATGGTGTCACATTCCTAATAAGGATGTATAGAAACTGTGTTTTAGGAGTCCCTGCTGCTTTCTTTGTGGAAACTATCTCAGATGCTTTGGGATTATTTGGCAGTAACTTCTTTTTGCACCATAATTTCACAGAGATCTTCTCTGTTATCGTCTCTTCAGCATCTCCCTTTGAAGATCTAGGGAGAAAATGTGGCACTTGAGCATTCAGTGAAACCCAGTTTGCATCTCCATCTAGCTAAAGTCAGGGCTGTCCTGTGACAGAAAATGTGAAGGGACTATAGTACCCAAAATTCAGCAAAAATTTTACACAGTGTTGTTTACACAGTGTTCACATTATTCCAGGCAAAGGAATAATGAGAATATGGTCAATTGAGATTTCATAGGAAGCAAAGGAGAAAAGAAAGCACAAACTTTTTTCAGGTCTGAATGTCATTGCTTTGCCCAGAGGGACCCCGGCTGCCATCCATGTCTCACAATAGCGAATGTACTCTGTGCAGTGACACAAGCAAAGGGACCACAAGTGGCTGGAGCAGTGGTAGAAATAACACTGTGCTAATGAAGAGTTTCGTCCAGGCAAATTCAACTCCCTCAGAATTAGCCTGGGTATCTCTCCCTGATAATTTGTTTTAGAGTCACAGCATGTTGCAATTATTAGGCTCTGGCAGGCTCCTACGTAGGAACTGTGTCCAAGAGCCTTTATTTCATCTGCTCCAATTGGGAAGAGTGTGGCAGTTTCTTTTGGTTGAGACTTTGCTATAACGATCTGAGCTTTAGTCACTGTGAGATTGGCCCTCTGCAAAGCATTCACTTGATGTTACAACCAGAGACAACTGAGCTCCAAAAGTGAGTGCAGACTGTGTCTACTTATTAAGTAAAGGGGCAAGTGGAGAGCCCATTACTCAGTAATTGGTGCTTGCTGCCAGTTAGCATTCAGCAGGACTTCCAGGATTTGTATAGACCTTACAGCCCAGAATGGCCTGGGATTGTTCTTGCCTTATTTGCTGCCACTATAATCAGCTGGTAGCTCTCTGCTTTGCAGAGCTACCAAAACCAGCTTGATCAGACTGAAAGGCACCTGGAAGTACAGGATGACCCCATGCAATTCATCCAGAGGGACATGCAGGTCTGAGAGATTTTGTGGCTAAGGTTGTGTTCCAGTTTTCTGAGCTTGCAGGTTTCTTCCCCTGCCATGGAAGAGGAAAATGGTGACTGGGACTTGTGGTAGATGATACAAATGCCTGCCTGATTGTGTAAAACCTTTAATAGATTTCCAAAAGATGAGGCCCTCAAGTGTTATGTGACTCTTTAGATGAGACAAACTGCACTTTGGTATGGGGAGTCTGGAGAGAAAGTGTGGGAAGTTTTTACAGAAAAGACTACACAGACATTTGACAAAAACACAGCTCTGTGGGGTACATGCCACTTGCAGCTTTGCCATGGGGAAACCTTTTGTTCTCCGTGTCCCAACTGCTGCTGTTGCTCCCAAAGAAGCAGCTTGGTGATTCAGACAGGTGTCCACAGCCCCCGGCCTGGCGGGCTCAAGCAGCCCACGCTGCTGCCCAGGAGCGGGGCTCTGGGTATGCAGGGGGAAGAAAGGGGCTCTTCTCGTATGCCTATTCCCTGCAGTATTGTTTTTATTTACTTATTTACAGCATAGGCAGCATTAGCCCCAGAGGCTGACAAGGCGGTTGAATATACGGAGAAAAGCTGCTCTCCCTAAGCAGGCGGGCTCTGCCAACACCTGTGAAGTGAAAACCTGTCTGCGCCGCAGGTGAGAAAGCAAATAACGCAGGGTGCGGGTGCGGCCGCGGGAGTAACGCCCGCCAGCGGGACTGCCGCAGCCACGTCCGCTGCCCCCAGCGACGGCGGCCCGAGGTCCCCGGGCCGGGGAAGAACCCCCGGGGCCGGAGCAGAGCCCATCGCGGCCCATCGCGGC
>VZTH01015602.1:68635-121848 GCA_013397815.1 Aleadryas rufinucha | reverse complement strand
CTGCAGAGTGCTTGCAAATCCCTAGGTCTTATTTCTGCAGAATTTTGACCAGACATAGCAGTCCTGTTAAACAAGAGCTATAGATTAGGTAAACCAAGCTGAATAACAGCTATTTGCTCCTTTGCTTGTGTGAATTGTTCCTAAGTCTTTCAGAAGATCTCTTCTCTGTCTTTAATCAATGTTGAAGTAGCAGAAATTTAAATATTAAGGACCTGTTTTTCATCAGATTAATGAGCAATGAGGTCTAGACTTCTTGTACTTATTTTCTTCTTTGCACTGATAGTAGCTGGCTTAATGGAATTGAGTTAATACATTTTTAGAACAGAAAAGGATTCTAAGATATCCTGCATGCTCCTTCTTTTTTGTTGCTGTTGTTGTTGGTTTTTTTTTGTTTTGTTAATAGTTGGTTTTCATTTTCTGGAACTTAGAACAGACAGTTTCTCAGGCTGCTCACCAACACTTTTGACTTTACTGGTGCCCAAACAGTGTGATTCCCGAATTGTTTTGATTTCATTAGTTTCATACTCCTTTTGTACAAGTCAAAACTGTGCTAAGTACCTTCCTTCTGCCTAAAGCATAATCATGTTCTCTCTTGGTGTTAGTGACATGATATTAACTTTTTGTTCTAGTATTGTCTTTGTCTTAACAAAAATTCAAATTGGTCTTTTCACATCTAGTCTTCATTCTTTGACACTAACATCTCTGTCAGGCTAAAGAGCAAATACCTTTCGTCTCATCTATGAGCTGACATCTGACATTTTGGCAGTAAAGATACCTATTTTACCATTACATTCCTGTCTGAAAGTAGGAGACTTAAGTGTGTGCTGGGACATAAACACGACACACAAGAGGATCCCATCACATTATGGATTCAGTTATTGATTCTTTGGTGGTAATGACGTGCTTTCTTATGTTGTTGTCTGCTCACTCTTCTGGCACCCTTATTTTAAAATTGTAACAGTTTCCTATAAGGAACTATGGAAATATTTTTCAAAGATCAGTGTTTGCTTTTAAAGCAAATATGATGCATGGTCTCTGCCATTCTAGTCTCTGCAGAAATGTGATGATCACCCCACATATCAAGAAAATCCTGTGTCAGTGTGAAGTTTCTATGCCATAAAAGAAGAAAATACATCACACCAGTGCATTAACACTGGGCACTAGTATCTCTCATGCAAAACAGTTATTATATCTACATATGGAAATAAATCTTCAATAAAGCTGCTGAGAAGCTAGGAAAATCCAGCTGCCTTATGCCTGTGTTCTTATTCTAGATTTTCCTACTGGCTCAAAAAGTGATCAGAACTAGAATTTCCTGCAATACTTCAATACTCTTGGAGATATTTGGAATTTCAACTTATTGCATATTTCTATGAATTACACATCAAGGAACTGTACATCTGTGACATGTGAATGACTCCATGTTGACAGTATCTATAACTTATTAATGGGTTACACAGGTCAACAGCAAGACTTCATTAAAAAAAAGGTGAGTCATTAAAAGGGGTTATGTGTTCAGAGTGTAAAGAACAAAAAGGAATTGAAATTATAAATACAACTAGCATGTATTTCTCAGTAAGAAAATCTGTACTTTAATTTCTCATGTTATTTTAAATTTACCATGTGATTTAATGCACCTAAGTTTAAACACTAGAGTCATATTTCATATTATTTTTTGTTAATTCTGGTGATTATGGCTGTCCTTTGATTTATGTCAGGTATTAAATCATAACAGAGATGTTGGATTATTAACAGGTATTGGAGAGGGTACAATCTGGCTCTATGAGCGATTGTACATACATTCAAACTATGTAACAATAGATACTTTCTTCATCACTTTGTTTAGATCAGGATTAATTTCTCCACTAGTGCCCTGAATTGTAATTTTTAAAAATAATAATGTTCCTAAGGAAGCAGGAGTATGCAATTTTCTTTTCTAATTAATTTTATATTAAAGTTAATCCTGATAAGAGAAGCACCAATAAAAACATAAACTGTCTTTGACAGGAGATTTAAAAAGTCATTGAAGCAGAATGAAATAAGATAGAGTTGGGCTGCTTATGCTGAGCACTCAGTACGGAGCTGAATCAGTAAAGAATAAAAAGTTATTAACACATGTTAATACGATTTAAATGGAAGTATCCTTTGAAATGGAAATACAAAGTACAAGAAAAATGCTAAAATATGCAGTAAGAAGCAGTTTGTTCTAATGCTATGTTCAGATAATGATCACTAATCAGATGCTGTATGTTATTTAATATTCTTTGTACCTACCAAAATATACAAAATCATCATAATAAAAAGAAAGTAAGATTCTAGTTGAAAGAAGCATATCTATCTTGCAGTACTTATATTTCTGTTCCCTTTCTCAGACTGAAATTGAATTTATTAAATTTCAAAGACTGCCTTAAGGTTTGATAAAAACTAGCTAGAAAGCAAGCTTTCTGTCTCATCAAAAATATGACTTTGGCATTGAGCTTGTAATTCTAATAGAAAGTGCTAAGAATGAAAACGGGGAAAATGGTCAACAACAACAACAACTTATATAAAAATGTCTTAATCATGAGATATTCTGGAGCTGAGTTTTGTTGAAGCAGACATATTCCAATAAGGGTTCCGGACTGAGCAACCTGAATTTTCCCATGGTAAAAAAACTTTATTGAAAAGTTTCCAACTCCTTCAATTTCTCATTAAGGAATATACTAGCTTTAGTGAATCAGTGTGCATCTGATTCACAGTTACAGGAAAATTTACATTTAGTTCTGAGCAATTGGTACAATTTTTGAAAGCAGTATTGCAAAATACGGAATTGAATTGATTTTTAGTTAACAAATATTCTACAAGCAGAATAAATAGCTTAATAGAATAAATAAGCAGAATAAATTTTTAGTTAACAAATATTCTACATTCTTGAATATGTAACGTTCCTATAAGCACTGATAGCAGTAGTTCTGGTAGTTTGAAATGCGCCAGAAGAAACAGAGGAGTTTTATCAATACCTGGAGAACTATGAAATACTTAACCCTGTTTATATTCTTCCTGTCATAGGTACTTGTGTGAAAAATGGAGGATGAGACTACTTCACTGGTGCTTAAAGGAAAGGTAGAGTAGAGGGTCTGTAATCCCAGTGCAATGTTATGTGGTAACAGCCTGAAGGCTGTTTGAGGAAGAAGGTGGGATCCTGCTTTCTGAAGTCTCTTAAAATTTTCCAATCCCCTACTCTCAGTGTCTCTCTCTGTAATCTATCCCATTTCCACTACTTCCCCTTCAAAATCCTTCATAGAAAGGAAGAACCTATGCTAGGTTATTTTTCATTATGAAGGATATTCTGAGCTAGTACAAGACAAGAGAGTGAGATATCTCCCTAGTGCAGGAGGCCAGGTAGCCCAGCAAGGATGGGTGAATTTTTACTACAGGCACTGGGTAAGTGTCTGCATAGAGAAGCAGATCTGACTTGGGGAGAAGACTGTCCAGGGCAGGAAGGACTTTGCTGACACGAAGCCAGCAGTCACCTATATGGGCCTATCTGGAAGGTGAGATGGGAATGAATAACGTATATGAACCTTAATCTTGAATCCCAGATTTTTGTTGTAGGAATAGAAGGACCAATTCCTTTGACAACTCCCTCATTAAACGGTAGTCCAAATATGAAAAAAAAAGTGCCTCCCATTTTATGATCAACCATTTTACTTAGCATTCTGCTGAAGCCATATCAGGAGGACAAAAATCAGGAAGAAAGGATAGTGATCCACTAATGGTACTGATCCAGACTGAAGTGGCAAGACAATCCCACTTACTTTTCATCTCTAAATCTCTAAATCTAAAGCTCTCAACCTCTGTGCTGTGTAGTGCCACATCTCCCAATATCATAGATTATGCATGCCATGCCCAAAAATACTCTTGTGAAAGAGCTATCCATGAAGGATGGTTAATCCCAGACAGGAGTTATGTAAATTGGAATATATCAGTTTTGACTACCATATGCCTACCATTTTAGCATCTCATGTTACCTGCTAACTAGCATATCAGTCCTGCTGGACAGTCAGAAAGATGATGTAGTTGAAAAGAAGAAAAATCTATTCCTCTGAAGAGGTCAGAGACACGAAGCAAGACATCTTGCTTTATCCGTTCTCTGGGGCATGGGTATTCAGGAAAAAACCCCCACAAAACCTGAAACCCATAACTGTTTCTATAGTCTTTTATTTTTTTATGGCCCTGTAAGAGTCCAATATTTCTCAAATGCTAGCAGGAAATGCTATCTGCTTTTGTAACTTCTGAAGCAAATGCATGCAACACCCTCTCTTATGTAACATCCTATAGGGCATGAAGAGAAATTATTATCAAGACATTATGTAATGATGATGAAAAGGTGAGTGACCGTAGGAAAGTCATTGCACTAAATGTGTCTTGCAAATGAAGAATCCTCACAGGGACAAATCAACACAAATCAGGGGAAGAAAGGGGGTTGGAAAAAAAAATCCAGTGCTGAGAGATTTTTCATGCTTATATTAATGTCTAATCATGGCATCATGGTTCTAAGCCTTTCCTTGCTTGACTAATTTAGCACAAAACACCTTCAATAAACGAGTGGTAAAAATGTCAAAGGGCTCCTTCCTCCATTGAACCCGGAAACTCACACTAGCCAAGTTTGGAGCAACAAGACGTTCAACTGGAGGAGATAAATTCTAGTGCCAGGTGTGAGGATTCAGTGTGGCCACAGAGGATGGCTTTGGTTGGCGCGGGGCCTTGGGAGAGACGGGCATCTGGCAGGAGGCAAGACAAAGAGTAGGATAGTTAACAAGAGATTGGGCAAGCAGACTGTAATCCGCAGCCGTTGGAGATGCAAAACGTGCAACCCTAAAAGCTGAGGTTTGTAGCTGCTGAATTATTGGTTTGTAACAGTATATAAAGATGTGCCCTGTACAATAAAATTTGGCTTTACATGCACCTGGCAAAGTCCGCGTTTCAATCACCGACACCAGGTTTGATGTTGCCTGAGGAGTCTGTGGATTCTGCTTGTTTGTAATCAGATCTCAGGTCCTGAGCAACTTGATCTAACATGCTTTGACCACATAGCAGGAACAGAAAAAACCCCATCTAGACAGTTTATTACTCTACAGACAGATTAGGAAATACTGTTTCAGATAAAAGTTGTAATGCAAGCCAGGTTATAAAAGCTGATGATAATATGTTGAGATTTAATTCTTTAACTCTGTAGTACATGTACAATAAGTTACAAAAAAAATCATACTATATTTTTATATTAATTGTTTTATATTTCATATATATAAAATATTTTCAATAGACAAATATATAGCAAAGATGAAGATCAAATTTTTCATTAAANATTCTAGTGCCAGGTGTGAGGATTCAGTGTGGCCACAGAGGATGGCTTTGGTTGGCGCGGGGCCTTGGGAGAGACGGGCATCTGGCAGGAGGCAAGACAAAGAGTAGGATAGTTAACAAGAGATTGGGCAAGCAGACTGTAATCCGCAGCCGTTGGAGATGCAAAACGTGCAACCCTAAAAGCTGAGGTTTGTAGCTGCTGAATTATTGGTTTGTAACAGTATATAAAGATGTGCCCTGTACAATAAAATTTGGCTTTACATGCACCTGGCAAAGTCCGCGTTTCAATCACCGACACCAGGTTTGATGTTGCCTGAGGAGTCTGTGGATTCTGCTTGTTTGTAATCAGATCTCAGGTCCTGAGCAACTTGATCTAACATGCTTTGACCACATAGCAGGAACAGAAAAAACCCCATCTAGACAGTTTATTACTCTACAGACAGATTAGGAAATACTGTTTCAGATAAAAGTTGTAATGCAAGCCAGGTTATAAAAGCTGATGATAATATGTTGAGATTTAATTCTTTAACTCTGTAGTACATGTACAATAAGTTACAAAAAAAATCATACTATATTTTTATATTAATTGTTTTATATTTCATATATATAAAATATTTTCAATAGACAAATATATAGCAAAGATGAAGATCAAATTTTTCATTAAAAATAAGAGTTTGGCAAGCAGCAGAATTCTTGGAAAAGGTATGATCTTTCTTTGCATTGTTTTGGGGAAAAGATAGCACTGCAAGGAAGAATTCTGAAGCCTGCAAAGTATTAACATTTTCCAATAGAAGCAGTTAATTTTACTAATCTGAGGAGATTTTTACCCCTTCGAATGGGCTTTAACATGATGTTTAAAATATGTCTTAAGCAAAATGATGTGTTTCTTTTTACTTAAAATAATTTTCAACTTTATTTTGTTGAATATTTTTGATTGACCTGAAATGTTCCTTTTGAAACTGCAAGAAAAATCAATCAGTCCAAGAGGATAAACTTAAACAAACTTTAATCAAAACTGCATTAATCTTGCTCTTAGACCAAGACAAAAAAAGCAGTGAAATGCTCCTTGATTTGCAGACTGAAGAGTTAGAACTGTACATTCTGTATCTAACAGGTTCATACTAAATAGCTGAATTAACCATGAATAATTCAATCAAATATAGAACTTTCAGGAGCTATAATCTCAGAATGACTTCTCAAAATTTAAGGTTTCTGCTTTCTCTTGATTCCAGTAGCTCAAGGAGATAATAATTCTGAGCCTTGGATGAACACATCCAACTTTCTCAAAAACTAACATCCCAGCCATATCCAAAAGCAAATTTCTCTTTTATTCATGTTTGAGATTTATGAGCAGTGAAAAATGGTCAGAGAAATATGTCCAAAGGAAAAAACAAATGCAACTGAGAGAAATTTATATTTCTCTCAAGGAACAAAAACATGCTGGCTGTCTTTTCCACTTGATTGTTCTTCACCAGTGAGTTTTCTTTTTTAAACTTTCTCAAATATTTATTTCGCACAGTATACAGATCTCTCTTCCTTTTTCTTAATAGAAACAACACCCAAGAATCATAAGCATGAGTTTCACAGATCAATGCAACTGCTAAATGAGTGAGGAATTAAATAGCAGTTAAAAAAATATTAACCACAGCCAGGTTCAGGGTGCAGTAACACAAGAAGCTGAACTTGCTCAGCTGCCAGGTCAGCAAGGAGGTGGAAAGTACAACAGGAAAACATAGAATTTAATTTCTAATCATGAATTAATAGTTCCCACTAGTAAGCGTTGAGAGGAAAAGTATGATGAAAATCAAGAGAAGAGATTTTTTTCTTGTCACATCTCAATTCTCTCATGGAAGATACAAAAATAATGAACTGAAGCAAGGGTTTCTGCTCTGTACACTCAAAAACGTCTGGTTGATTAAGCAAACAAAATGTGATTATCATGGAATGTTGAATCATACCTCCCAGGGAAATGTTAAGTGACACAGAACTGGGCCCAATGACAAAAAAAGCTTATGGACATGGGTCCAATGACGCAAAAAGAGAAGTGTTACATAGCAGAGTAATATATCAACAATAGAACAACAATACTGAAAAATGAAAGTAGAAGAGCTACTTCACAAAATGTGATCTAAATTTTAACACAAAAGATAGCTGTGAAATGTCACAGTACAGTAATGGCTTCACACAGTTAATATTGATGACGTCCAATTTATCAAGAAATCCTTCCATATTTTGTAATTTTGGAATGAAAACAAAATTTCTCAAATATGATTGTGTACTTGCATTCATTTTACTGGATTTGCTTGATAGGCAAAAACATGCCTTTCAATGTCAGAGAGAACATACAAGTTGTCAAAACGTTTCCTGACAGCTAAGGTTATAATTTTTGGGTTTCTGTCAACTTTTAAGACTAAAAGTCTTAAGCACCAGATGAAAAAAGCACAAGTGCCAGATGGTCGATTTATTTCCATTTGGAAGTTAGAGGTAGCATTTAGCTTTAGAGCCTCAGGAGCAACCCACAGAGGAACAGAGGCAAAAAGACTAAGCAGTATGAAGAGGAGAAACCAGCATTACCATCAAATAATGTAGCTCCTACTATCCCTTTCCAGATGAAAAATTTTCTTTTTGTTTTTTATACAGGTTCTCTTTATCAATTTGTCCATGTGCAACTATCACTATTGCGTAAATGCAAAACTACATCTAATTTTTGACTCCTCAAGGCAATGTTTGTGTCAAAGGCAATATATTTTTTTCCATTAAAATTTCAGTGACTTGGTTTTTTCCCAAAGAAATTTTCTGTCAGGGATTTCTAAAACAGCTAGGCAGAGATATAAAGATGCAAATGTTCTTATACAGTTAACTTAAGACAGTCAGTCAGATTCAATTCCTCTCTTGCTCTGTACTTTAAAGCTTTAACAATAGTTTTTAAAAAGAGGCTCATGTTGTGACTGCTGAGAAATAATTTATCTAGAGTTATGAAACAAGAATCCTCCATGCATTAAATACCAATTATCTTACTTTTAATATATTATCTTTCATCTTAAATGAAGCAGATATGAATTTTTGGAAGTTCTAATAACAATATTTCAAGTCTAACAATTAAAATGATTGCTAATGCTCTTAAGCAACTATTTTGCATCTCTCCTTCTCATGTAATGCTGTGTCTTATAGGACAGACCAAATTTAAGCTCCAAGCACAAGAATCCCATTGAGCTAAAGAAAACCCCACAATTTTTTTTCTGTAGGAGACAGAACATTTAGGAGGGGTTGGGACTGCAGCATGAGGAGAATGATGAACATCGGTACTTTGGATGAGGTTGAAAAGTCAAGATTTCCTCAAAGAGAATATCTTGCTGGCAGATCCCTTTTGATTGCTCAAGTCTATCCCTTTGAACCTATCATCCAACATCAAAATGGAACGATACCATATAAAGAAATACAATTTCCCGAATAAACCATTTTTATGCAATTTAGGCAGGTCAGAAATTATACTTCCAGCTCTCTGCAAAAATCAGTGGAAACAAAAATCCACTTTTGTTTTCCAATACAGTAAATAAACTCTTTGACATAGACATAATTTTTTATTACATTTAGGTTTTCAATGCCTTCTAGGACACAGTGGTATTTTTAGAAGAACTCAGTCACACACAGATTTCACTGAGATACAAATCAGACTCTCAGAGTGCTGTTAGAAAGCTTATACAGAAACAATAACGGATGTTTTAAAATGCTGGTACACCACATCGATCAGAATTCCTCTTCCATCAGCTGCATATTTTCTTTGCACGTAGAATCCCACACACTTACTTCGTAAACATATTTTACTAGATACACAAAGATGCAAATAATCCTTTTGCACATTAGAAGTAAACTTGATGGAATAGTAGTTCATATTAAAACTGTCTTTCTGTTTGTAGATAAAAAACTTTTTTGCTCTAGGAACAGCTAAAGCAGAAAGACTGTACAATGTATATGTGAGGAAATCCTGCATTTTCAGCTCTGAAGAAGGGAAGTCCACTGCTACACTAGCAGTGTGCATAACCCTGAACACTCTTTGTCCTACTATAAGCCTGTCTGTGATGGCTCCTTGCACTGATACAGATATGTTAGCTGATGCTGATAGTTATCTCGGGCTGCACTTGAAACTGTAAAGCATCCTGAGAATGACTGCTGTAAAGCAGGTTCCTATTCTCAAAAGGTAATAGAATTATAGTGTCTAACTAAAAGGATTAGCAGGATAACCACTGATTTTTCCAAGCTTACACCTGGTTTACAAATGAGATAATAGGAATGAAATGTTCCTCTGCCTGCTTCTATTCTCAGTTTGTCTACCAAACATTTATCAAGAAAATAATTCTGTTGTTTTGAAATATCAGATTATTGTACTGGAGGCTAAAATTTGCACAGAAAAGCTTATTGCCTTTGTGCCAGCATGCTGTGAAATCTTACTTTGTGAGAAGCAAGTTGGCTGCATTGCTTGCAGAACTGACTGTCAATGCAGATGAGATGATGTCTCAAATAGGCTTGTCAGTTTCAAGGACACGATTTCTTCCTGCAACTGTTCCAAATTTTTCAGAATGGTCATGGCCATGCAGGGCCTTCAAAGCCATTTTCTATGCAATATGTTCCTTTTCTTACCCTCTATACAAAAATATCTTCACAATACAACTCCTACCTTTGACTTTTAAATTTGTTTGCTTATATAATTTCATAAGAAAGCATTTTTAAATAGACACAAGGGTATAGATAACAGGATTTTCTATGGATAAGGAAAAAACCATTTGGAAGTGGGAAAAAGTATTGGACAGCTTTTACGTAAGTCACAGTTAAGGTAAATGCTAAACATGTATCAAGCTTCTGGGAACCTGTTGGAGTCTGGCTTGTTCAGTGCTGATGTAATCCTTTTCCAAGAAGTAGAACCTATTAGCCTGAGCTCTGCCCTGCATCAACCATGTCTGCACAATTTCCAGTCATTTGGAAACACAATCAGAGTTGTCTGTCTGTGTGTGGTAGAGGTAAATGTACTTTCAGTATATGCATATTCATTAGATCTTAAACGCAAGGACATACAAAAGTCTCCTTATGGCCATTGTCTGGCAGTAAAGGAGTTGCCTGATAGGACTACTTCTTGAATCTCAAACACAGGACCTGCCTCTCTATTAAATGCAAGTGCCCGTACAGCTCAGAAAAAGGCAGACACCTCAGAATGAAAGTTTCATGCTGGGCGATCAGTAGAGTCCCTTCACATTTCAGAAGCTGAGTGGTGGCTACTGGTTGGTGCAGTGCTCAGCCAGGAGCCACTTCACTGAGCAGGAGTGCTGGAACACTTTCCTGCTTCTCTTTCTTTGTGTCCACAAGAAGACTTGTTGCATCACATTCAGGGTCTCCTGTTCCTATTAAGGCATATGCCTTTTCAAATTAATTTAGTGACTCCAAATCAAATTTATTTAATCTGAAGCAGCTGATGCCAAATGAGGTTTTGATTCAGTATCAACAGAGGCAGTATCAAATCTCTCGAGCACAGCATTCAAATAGGCACATAGGAGGGCAAATGCACTTTTTATAAAGAATTCTGCTGTAAATCCTCAACAGCACAGTGCAGTTCCTAGCCCACCATAGCAGGATGTGTTCTTCCTTGACGATTTTCATCGAAGATGAAAATGGATGTCTGCATATTCCATTATGGACTCTGGAACACAAACACTGACTCTTTCATTATTGAACAGTTTATAATCTTTGAAAACTTGATTTCTTCAGCTGTCTTGTAGGCACAGGTCTTCTCAGTTTAATCTAGTAGTTCTATAGAGCAGGTTTTGAGGAAGCCTTACTGTGAATGCAAAGACCTGCACCTCCATGTCTGCATGTGTCGACTTTGTGCTGCTGGGACACATCTTGGAGCCAGGCATGTAGATCCAGCCCTGCAGAATAAGTTCACAGTAGGTATTAACAATTGGTGCCTTCCCTGTGTTAGAAGTTTTCTGTTACCTCAGAGAAGATAACCCGTGCTCTGGCACTCACAGATACCAAGATCAATAGTGGGACAAAGGAAGAAAATGCATTTCAGCTCAGAACAAGTCATGCAGAAAAGTGAAAAATTTGGGGTCATAGGTTAATTCATCCAAACAGACTAAGAATTAGTATCTATCCTTAGAATGTACACCAAATGCACTGGGGAGGAGAGAATACTCTAGCTCTGAATTAAGATTTTTTTTTCAGAAAAAACTAAAATTTCATTGTGCAGAAATCCAGTGGCAATCACTAGAGTTGATTGTTTCTCTTAAACAAAAATAAAAGACTTTTTTGGTAAAACCATGATTCTCCCTTATATGTTTCTATGGGAACCAGCTCCAAATAAGTTCTGTAGCCAGCCATTTATTTAGACAAAAATATTTCATAACAGAGGCACGGAATTGCACATTATAAATGGTAAACATTTCTGAAGGGAAAAGAGAAATTATACTTCAGAGTCACAACCTGAGGTTTCAATTAAATAAAGCTATACTCTTTATCTGGCTTAAAATTAGAGAGAAAATGTGTTTGATCCTGCAGAAGTGTAGTCATTTACACACTTTTTCAGTGTATTAGAATTCAAAACCTTGGTGTTAGATGAACTATTAGATAACTCAGCATTAATAAATTTGTATGAAAATAATCAGTAGTAATTACTAAATTAAAACTGGACAGAAGCCACTCAGTATTACAGAGAACAGTGGGGAACACAAGGTCTAATGCACAATTACTTCCTTTTGTAGTCTTCTATAACAAAAAACTTGTTTGTTGAACACTTATTGTTGAACACTTAAAATGAACACTTATTTTTTAAGTAATGCCGAATTCTCTATTAGTAGGAAAAGTACTATGTGTCTCTCTAACAATTAAACTGCACGCCAGAGCACAGAAAAAACACAAAAATATCCTGGATTTTTTCAGCATCCTGAGAGAATTCTGAAAATACAAAATTATATTTTTGTGTTGTTGTATATCAAACCAAATAATCCGTATTGTATAAAGTCACTTGCTGTTATATTATTTAAATTTAATTCTCACTGTCACCAGTTTTAGTTTTCAGTGAACTGCTGTTTCAGGACCTGAAAACTTACTGGAAAACCATAATTAAGACTGGAGAGTGCTATCTTCCTTCCAGAATACAGATTTAAACATAGTTCAAGATTTGAAAAGAAAGAAAGGAAAACTGAAGAACATATTCCCTTAACCATGACCCTGCTGAGCAGTGAGTTGCAAGTAGGAGTGCCTCATCTGTAAGCAATCCAGCTGTGTTCATGTGCTTCTGACATAAAAATCTTTGGAGTTCTCTGTGATGAAAAGTCTGGTGCTGGCAAGGTCATGAATTAGGACTTGGTTTAATTTAACAGCACAGTCGTAAATCCCCTGCAAATTGTGCAAGTACACATAGGCAGCACAATAGTTTTGGTGAACATGGTCACGGGGAAGAAGCGGAAATCTTGCTTCAGAAGTGCATCTTGCTTCAGCAGGATCTCACCTCTGCACATTGGGAAGAAACCATTGTTACGCTGCTTCCAACCATTCACATTCAAACCATTTACAAAGTTAGTGTCTCCAGGAAACTAAAATTAAGCCTAATGTTTGTACCTTGACATATTTTGTCAAATTCAAGTCTTCTACTCTCTGTTTACTTGTACATTTTGTTTGTGGTCAAGTGTTTTTAATAGATGTGGTATGTCAAGAGTTGAATGTCAGTTGTATAGGCTCAGACAGCAATATTTAATATTCACAAATATTTAAAACAGTGCTTGTACACAAAATTGTGTGCACAGGCAAGCATGCACAGATACAGACTGAGTGAGAGTGAGCCATGCTTTCTCACTCACCCACTGCACGATTTTCTGACCATCCATTGCATGAGACTATGTATAGTTAGGCTTGATGCCTCACCAGTACTAGTTGATATAAACGAGTAAATTCTTGTTCCAGCTGACATCCATTTAAAAACTCTGGGAGATATTCAACATACTCAGGGTAAACCAGCCACAATTCTCAGAAAATCTCTACAATTTTTTGTCAGACTTTTCAAGACATTCTAATTTAAAGCAAGCACAATTTTTATGTAGGTCAGGGAGATGGGACAGATAGCAGTTTGAAAGAAACGAAGTTTGAAATTGAAAGGGTGAAATTAGTGGTCTGAAATACAATTAAAATTTATTTGAGGAACTTAAGCAGCAAATTCATGACTCTAGATCATGAACTGAATTAACATTTACTTACATGTATTCCAAGTTCTTACTTACTCGTTCTTACTTTTCTGAGGCTTAACTTTGAGCATGTTCTCACAATAGTTGAAATATTTGACACAAAGGATAAACCCAAAAATTTTAAAGATGCTTCAACATCCAGCACTATGCAACTAGACTTATATGTGTTTGAAAAATTAATCTTTATGACATCTTCCTATACATTTTACAGTTGCAGGTAAGGAATTCAATGTTTAATCCTGATTTTCTGTGTTAATAAAGCTATTTAACTCTGCTCTAAATCTAATAAGCTTTAAAGCAGTTCATATTGCTTTCAAATTGCCTCATAGTACATCTGAAATAAACTCTCATGTCTAAAGGAATAAACATTCTAATGACTTAGACTGCTTTTACTAACCAGAATTTAGTAACAAGTTGTTCAGTCATCACCAACCAAGGATTTAAAAACTTGCTACTAAATTAAAATATTAGCAGTTACTCTGATTAGTAGAGCTGTTTTGACTCAACATCATTACTGTTCTGTGTCTGAGAAAGAGGATAAAGCTGTTTGGGGCTGTGGAGGGAGTTACACAATGGCAGAGGGAAGAATGCACAGGGAGAAAGAACACCAACCCAGCAGGCAAACAGGTTTTCCTTGCTCTGCCTTTCATTGTGACTGCCACTTGCAAAGCTGACCATTCTGTGTGCCCTCCAGACCTGTCCCCAGGGAGGAGCCAGTGACAGAGGCATGACCTGTTCGCCCCTGGGTCAGCCTGAGTAAAGCACAGCCGGGAACTTGAAAACAGAGGCACTGTACGGGATAAATAGTGGGATTCAGAAGGAAGCAAAACTAGCTGCCATCCAATTTGCCTGTTTGCTATCTGTCCCTTCGGTACAGTGCAATGTGCTGAATGGGCAATATTTGAACTTTCATGAATAAGAGTTTCCCAGTCTCTTGTTGCCCCTCAGAAGGAAGTGAAAGTAGCATGACCACCTAAAATGAAAGGAAGTTGACCCTTTGAATTAACTGAACATCTTCCAATATAAATTCCAAGGAAGTCAGCAGAGAGAAGTCTGCTTACTGGCTGTGTAAATTTTTTGTAGCTTCAAATAATGAAAAAAACCTCAAACCTTTTCAAATAATGAAAAAAAATAGGCCAAAATGGTTTAACAAAACATTTGCTTATAGGCTTGCTAACACCAGTGTTAAAAATATATGTTTCCAAGCTTTGGTAACATTTAAGCAGATGTTTTCCCATTAATTAGGGGAATTAGGAGTTCAAGCCTAGCAACATCTGACTATTTCCCGCACAGAAAAGTCCCAGATTCCACTTGCCTTGGCCAGAGTCTGAGGGGATCTCCTCTGCTGTGGGTTTGGTGTCTGGGCCCTGGGGCAGGTCAGAACTCCCAGCCTGCTGCAGACACTGGCCAGCACCCATCCCCAGACGGCAATGCAGGGTGGATGGGTGTCCACCACAGCACGGCACCAGAATGCTGATACATTAAATGCAAGGACAGAAGATATACTTAATTTTTATGATTTATTCCTTGTGTTTTATATAATAAATATAATATATAACCCTTCTAGTTCTGTGCTAAATACAAATGCAATAGTAAGACTAAATTTTTGCCTAGTGTATCTACAATTAATATGAGAGAAGTATTTGATTCTCCAAGACTTTTTCTGAACAAAGTAGTTTCTCTAGGGAATATGTAGCTGGCTGCATTTTTTTCAAAATGAGAAAGCATCTCTGGATATACACCCACACAAATGTATATATAGAGAAAAAAATTCATTATTTGTACATATTTTCTCAATTGTTGAGTTGAAAGTCCTTAGCACTTCTATTGTTTGAAAAAGTATTATCCTTTTGTTATTTGCACTTTGCGATGCTGAATTATGTGAGCTCATTATTTTTAAGTGAATGTTGAGAAGGGTAATGGTGGCAGCTAAAAGATAAAACATTAATGATCAGTAAGCATTTACACAAATGCCTAGTAATCACTCTCTTCATCAGGCAGTAAAGAAATGACCCCATAATTGCAATACGCACTGCCCTGCTTTATGCAGAAGTACTATTTGTTTTAGTTATTCAGCTGTATTTTTGTTTCCTCAGCATTAGGGCTGCTATTAATGAAAGTTTGTATGTGCAGCTGTTGCATGAGAAGAGAGACTAGAAATTATAGGGGTGAGAAAAAAAGACAAAATTCAGTTTAGAACACAAACACACCAGAGGAGTTATGATGATTCATTAAATGGATTTTTTTAATTTGATTCTGAATGCATTTATGTTAATTAAAGATTAAAAGTACCATGTAAAACACCATTAGTATATTAAATCCAAAGATTCATAATCTTGATAACTGCAAGTATTTCCATGGTTTAAAATATATCTAATAGATAAGTTTATAAATACACACATATACACACTCATTTACTTGGAGCCATTTTCTATATTTCAAAGATTTCTGAGGGATGCCACCACTCACTCCTCAGTGTCAGATGATTTTCCTACCTGTCCCCAGTGTGGTCTGTTTTGGAAATGTCACCAAACAAACAATCCTGGAAGTGAAAACAGGCTCTCTTTTGAGAATATGAGCAGCCCCACTGAGACCAAGTATGATTTAGTACAGCAAACTTTATGTGGTCCAGCCACTGAGATATATACTCGTATGCCTGAGATATACAACTTTGTGAAGAGTAAATTCTGGTCAGTAAAGTCTGACAGCTTATATTACAAGCATCCATTGACATGATATTTTGCCACAGTTTGCTTTGTGTTTCATTACTGAACCTGCATACAAGTTTCTGGGAAAACAACTGTCCTTATAAAGCGTCTATAACCAGTCAAAACACCCTGACCTTGCTCCTAGGTCAGTCATTATTAATGCAGACCTTATCTTAACAGATACATAATATTATTCATCTATATCTAGATGAATGTAAGATCCATCCGTGCTCTTAGCTTTACACTGCTGCATGGATAGAAAAGGCACTAATGCCTCATTTAAACAGAAACTAATCTGTAATTGTGAGGTGCCACTGGAGCAACACACTGCCCAGATAACACACAATATGTCCCCTGGGCACCTCTGTTGCTTAGTAAGTCTGCCCAAAACACCTTCTTAAAGACTTCTGTAAACTGTGTATAATCTGGGAAAAAATCTCAATGCTTTTTGTGCTGAAATAAGACTTTATCTCTTGTAGCACAGTCTTTTACTCAGGAAAAACTACACCATCAAGCACTGATGAAGAGAAGCTGAGATGATCCCTTTTCTGTTGAAATACTTGTGGCTGGCCAGTAAGAGATCACTGACACTGCAAACTGGAGTTAGGATTCTGGAGATGGCCCATGCTGGGAGCTGATGTAGGAAGAATCATGGACTAGAATCCCTGAATCAGTTAGGTTGGAGAAGGCCCTTAAGACCACCAGTTCCAGCCATAAGCATAACACTTCCAGGTCCACAGCTAAGTGATGTTCCCAAGAGCCACGCAAGGAGAATTAGGGTGACTTGCTATAGGGCTGTCCCCAGGGGCAGGGAGGGTAGTAGAATACTGAAAAAAAAAAAGAATTGAGTTAAGCAATGCAAAGAGGAACAAGGCATTAAAAAGACCAGAATCAGATAAAAAAGCAGCAGGCTGAGGACAAGACTAGGGACAGGACAAGAAAGGAATCCCAGGCCCCCTCAGTGAAATCTGAGAGGAAAGTGCTCACTTTTTAAGTGGTAGAGAATAACCTACCACTGACTTCAGTTATGGTAGTAACTCAGCTGGCAGGCATCTACAGATAACAGATGGCTTTCAATATGAGCATAAAATTTGCATTAAATTTCTAGCATTTTTTTCAGCTTTCTTTTTAAAAAAGAAACAGGAAGTGACACACAAAACACTGTTAAAGAGAACACAGTATTGCAAATTCAAGTGCTTAGAATCTGGAAAATGAAAAAAGAGAGGATTTTGGTGTAATTTTAGTTTGTCTCCTCTGTGTAAACTTATTATTTTACCATCCTCATGCACCTGATAAAAAAACTCTCACATATTGATCCCACCAACATTCAAGAAGGAGCAACTTGACAGGCTGCTGTTTTGTTCCTCTTGATAAAAGTAATTCATGAACCTTATCTTCCTTGTTAAGGAATCTGGAAGTCTAGAAATGCAAAGAAGACCTGTGTTAAAATAGATATTTTTTCTTGTCTCTAATGCCTGTAAGTATTCTACCTTCTACTGTAGACTACAAATGATCATTGAGAAGTTTCTCTTTACCAAGTGTTAATGAATTTATATTCCAGAATAAGAACATTACCTGACATTAATAAATGTCAAACCTTGTCAAAACTTTGAAGTTTTAAACCTCAAAATAAGGGGAGATACATATTTTGTTTTGTTTTGTTTCAACTTAAATTTGTACTTTGCCCATTCATATTTGTGTTAAATTCCACGTGAGTTTCATGCAAGGCATTCCCACAATTTAATCACAGTAATAATAATTTCAAATACAATAATAATTTCAGTATGTTTGTATACAAATTACTCAGAAAGGGTTTGTCTCAAAGAAGAAAGACAAATTTGAACTGGGACATTTGTGATGTGAGCTCTAGAGAAATACATGACTTTTACATGTCCACATGTGAAATAGAGCTGTGTTGAGTTAATTAAAAACACATCATTCTACACTCAGACTATACTTTTTTAGTAGGAGTGGGTGAACAAATAGCGTGGAGTAAAGGTTCACAAAGAGAAAAATAGTCAGCTGCAAACCAAATGTTTGATGCTGCCGGATTTAGAGGAACAAGAACACTGAGAAAAATAAAAAACAGCAGACAAATCCACAGTGAGTAAGGATAAGAATACAAGTTGTGAGAAGTCATGTTCCTGAGAAGAGCTGCTAAAGTGCTGAACAATCTGCCATTCCATTGCAGCTCCTTACCCATCCTCTGAGCTTTCCGACTTCATTAGCCAGTATCCACCCCCTTACATGCTGGAGTGTGCAGAAAGAGAGAGTGAAGCGCAATCAGGTATTTCTCCTGATTAAGTTCTTCTTTTCTACTTTACCTTCAGAATAGGCTCAAAAATTGGTCTAGAGATTAGTCTAGTACCTGTCAGCACTGTGATAGCAAGGAAAAACTTAAAACAGACCGTCTCAGAGTTAATCATACTAGTATGAATAATTCAGAACTAGAAATTAATCTCTACGGGTGTTCATGTGGTCTTTTAATACTTTGGTCAAGTTTGCACCATAACAAAAGTATAAGTTTTTAAAAGCATCAGCAGCAGTTCATTATTCCTCACTATCATAGCAGTAATGAAAATTA
Source organism: Aleadryas rufinucha (assembly GCA_013397815.1). NCBI lineage: Eukaryota > Metazoa > Chordata > Aves > Passeriformes > Aleadryas > Aleadryas rufinucha. Next base: position 102,979 of record VZTH01015602.1, on the reverse strand, counting down.
GTGAATGCTTTTGCAAATGTTTTTATGGTGCTTGATATAGAAAGAAAGCATACATAGATAAATATTAATCTCTTGTCAAATATATTAGTAATTACTCTTTTTATCAAACTGTGAGAGTCTGAAATTGTTACTGGCTCAAACAATGTTAAAATCAAAAAAACACTTTCCCCACCACAGCAAACTCTGCAAAGAAGCAACAGCTTGTCTGCCACCACTAAAAGCCCCCTCAAATATGCCTCCTGAACACAATATAAGATAAAGGTGACACTATTGTCCAATTATCTCAGGTCCAAGGAGAAGTAAACAAGGCTGGGGGAGAAGAATATATACACAAGAAAGCCAAATCCAGCAGATGTCCTGAAAACCATGTCTGGCTGAGTTGGGCAGGGGGAGGTCATAACCCAAAGACCCATTTGCTGAGGCCAGGTTTTACACTCTTCCCCTGCAAACTGAGGAGCAGGAGAGTTTTTGGGGGTGTGATGGTGAGCCTCTGGTACAGAGGGGGTGAACATCCATCACCAGAGACTACAAGCCAGACAAGCAGGAGACCCTGCTGAGAGTCCTCCCTTATACAAACTGGCTCAGCTCTAAAACTGCCCCCCACACCCCCCCGGGAAGGTCGCATTCACATGGACATTTGCATGAGAGGCATCTCTCATGTCCTAGGAGGCATCATAAGCCATCAGAGAGCCCTGAAGTGCCCCAGAGCCATTCCTGAGGCACTGCACCAGAGGACTGTGTGTGATCCAGTGCTTTAATGGAGTCTGTTCAAAAAGACAGCGTAAACTTCCCCCCAGGGCAGGTACCACAGATACCTGAATGTATATTAACCCATTGAAATCTGTGTTTGGCGGGACCCCCACCATAGAGAAGACCAGAAGAAGAGGATCTATGGGATGCTGCTGGATCCACAGGGGTGGTGATTATTTGTCTCTGTCTTATTCTCTTTCTCTCTCCCCTCCTCCAGCTCCTCTCTTCTCTATTTCTCCCTATCCTCTCTCCCTCACATTTACTGCTAAACAAAATACTTACTATTAACTTTGGCATATGGCCTCAGCTGCACCTTAATTTGGGCAGATGCATCTCTAATAATCAGATCATAACACAAACGTATATGAACGCGACATTAAATCAACTATTTACTTAGGGTATACAAATCAGCTTAGAGGTTTATTGAAGTTTTTTTATTTCCACTTATGGGTTACCACATAAACATCTACAAAATGAATTTCTGCCAACATAAGATGAAGCCATATCTCACTAAATAAAATCAGTGCTAAAACATTCCTCTGGATTCATTGCAGTCTCTCATCACAAAGCAACAGAGACGCCTTCTACTTAACCAGGTTATGGAAAACTTATAAAGCTGTATCAACAATATCAAGTGCGTCAGATATTTAACTAAAGGTGTTCTACTTAGGGGTGTTGGAAATAAATAGATTTACTACAGTAACAAAGTGTATCGGGAAATAAATTACATATGAATGCATATAATATGCTTTTGTTAGTCCTGGCTAAGAACACTCTAATATGTGTTATCCAATAGCCTATCATATTAATATGTTTAAAATAAGTAAGTAATATTATCTAATGTAATTTAAGGTAGGAGAATTTGGAGTGTTTGCTAGTGTTTGCTTGCAAGAGCTTTGAAATGAAAATGAAAAGCATTATGACCTAACTCTTGATAAACAGGCCATCACAGAGAGACAAAAAAAGCTATGTTCCTGATTCACACTCCCTCAATAAGTATTTTGACTCCTAAGCCCAACACGCTTTTAATAATTGTTTGAAGGACTTAAATTTTTAAGAAAAACAGGCAGTAAATCCAGCTTATTGCCAAAGTAGGATCAGTTTGTGTGTCTGAACCAACTTCCAAGCAGCATAGATATTTGACAAGCAACAACTCTACCAGACTCAAAAAGAGAAAAATTCACTTTTTATGCTTTATGTCATGACTAATACTGTTGTGGCCAGAGGCAAAGTAAAAAATTCTCTTAACTTTTAATAAAAATGGATTAGTATTGTGGGTGGCAGGCATTTTATTACTTACAAGTCTGTGAACTGTTGGGCTATGTAAACTAGTAATTTAATTTAGAACTTGATTTTTACATCAATTTAACTGAATCCTGAGGTTACTCATAAAAGCTGGTTCTTTGCACTTCTAAGGCAGTGTGACTTCACTGTCACATGTTTTTGTACTACATCACTGTGTGGCAGCAGTACTAACTGTTAGCACTGATCAATACTTTTGTCAGGCCCTATCTTATACCTGAGACTGTCTAATTTAGATGTTCCCAAGGAAATGAGGTTTTAGCCTGCATATAGATTTGAATGCAGCTTTCAGGTTTACCTCTAGGGTGCCTACAAAGGAGCATGTTGTTGCAATTCTTCGTAAAAAAAAGGTAAGCTGCTGTGGCAGCAGCGAGATGAAACTGTTGCTAGATGGTAGCCTTTCTCTCAAGCCAGTTTACCTGCAAAATGAATGATTTAAAACTATGAAGAATATGGATGATCTAGCATTTAATCATTGTAGGCTCTCTTTGTACTATGAGAAGTCTGTAAAAGTCTCACTTTTAATCTTGACTGTGCTTTAAGAGTATTAAAGTTTAATTCACGTTACAAGTTCAGATCATGAGTCTTAATCTTCCTCCTTTCCACAAGTGGTTTAACAAATCCAGAAACTCACCTGGATCAGCAGGGAGCATTAGTCTTCCTCAACTCCACAGATGATGGGACTGTCTTTCTGATAAGAGAGACAAGCTGAAATATCCCCATCACTCTATAGGCCTCTTCTGAAAATTTCCCCACTTTGGTGTTGCAATTCTCATATATCCCAAAGTTACAGAAAGTAACATGAATTTGCTCCTCACTTCATGAAATTGCCGAACGATTGTTGGAGAAATTTAAAATAATTTCTCTAACACTTGATGTAATGTACTGCTTTTGTGGGTATCTGAGAACACAGGTGCAACTTTACCTTAGCTGAGTTTGTAAATGGGGTAAAACTCTCAGGAAAAGCAGATTCCTGCAGGTTACTTTGTTATCTGCCTCAGATTTTGCTATGCACCTTCTTTTGAATGCCATGTCTGCAGTGCCATTTTGGATGGAGGAAAGTGACTAGATAAGGTTTTGAGCTCTGACCTGGTGCTTGCTTTGATGCTAGCAGACTCCAGGAACATACGGTAGTAAATAGAGACTATATTCTACCAAGACAGAAACCAGATGAAGAAAACAATATGTGATTTCTGGGTTTCAGTAAATCACTGAAATCCAGAAATCATAGAGGCTGTTAAAATATTCTAGCAAACAACAAAACCTCTCTTTGCATTCAAGGCATTAATTTTAGCTTTCCTAAAGTAAACAAGACATTTAAGACATGTAGTACCTGTTTTTACACATGTACAACCTTATTTACCTCAGTGGAATAAAATGCTACAACAGAACTGTGTATCTTTAGAAAGTCACAGAGCAAACCTGCATGTCTAATAATGAGTATACTTGCTTCAGTATCTCTGGGAAACAAAACATTTGGTGTAGGGGTGTTTGTGCTCCTACTTTTACATTGCAAGATGAAATGCACAGGTATTAATAATACAATGCCCTCATTTTGCATAACCTATTTACAATTGCTGTAACCACAAGTTACTTGCAGTACAGCAATATCCACTGCTCCCAATGTGAACTGCTGCATACTGCAGTCAGCATCACAGTGCTTTGTGGAAAGCCACTCATTGAAATGCAAATCATGCCTTAAGCCAACTTCTTTGGATGTGGTATGTCACCTCATCTCCAGTGTGACTCCATAAAAGCCCAACCCAGGACAGAAGGACGACTTGTTTCACTCCTGCAGGAAGGATACCACGAATGCAGTGTGCAGTTTCACAGCTTTCGGTTTTGCTGTCCTCCAAAAAGCATTCTGAAACACTTGACAATAAAATATTTTTAAATGTTACTAGTAAGTTTATGTGCCATTTGAATAAAGTACCTGTCTCAAATGAAATAGCTATTTGTAAACTGATACAATTCAAATTATTTTAACAACTCTTAGTTAGAATTGCAGGGAAAGGCACATTCGGTGCGCTATTCTGAATATGATATATTATGTATTTGGAATGTTCAGCTAGATCAAAACATGTTAGTCTCTATATCAAAGTCAGAATTTAAATAAAATTTGGAAAGTTGTAGGTCCTGTTCATTACTACAAATATAATGAAGATGTTTACTCAGACTGTTAGCCTGTACAAAAATCCATTTTATTCAAGGACTGCATGAGAAGATATAACAGGCCAGAGAGACACAAACAGCAAGTAACTGAGTTATTTTCAACACATTTTAAATAAACACTTAGACAAAAAGTTTGTGACATGTAACTGAATGCACTGTAATTGTTTGTCTAGAAAAAAAATTGTCCTTTATTTTTTGATTGTATATCTTTTTAGCACACACTTACTCTTGACAAAGAAGGAATCAGCATGACTGCATAGAATACACCCCCAGAACGATACATAAATTACACAGAAGACTAGCATACAGTACTTACAAGATAGCAGACAATTAGAGTGAAGGCCAATATTGTGTCAGTTTCAATAAGGAAAAGGACTCTGCTCTAAACTGCAGGGGTTTTAAGTCTAACATCTGTACCAGAGAATGTTTTAGCACCTTTTTTCAAAGAGATGAAGTGCTTAGCTTTTAAAGCACACATTGCAGGAGTGTGATAACCCAAAGGAGTTTGAGGGCAGTGCATCTGATCAGACAAATTCTTTGACTGGATGAATCAAAATTGCAGGCAATTTAATAGATTCTATTTGTACAATTTAATGGTTATTGTTGCTGAGGAACAGTTTCTTCAGGGATGAAAGTGCTCCACTCCAGAAGCCCTCTGTGTACGCCTCTCAGGACCTGCCATTAGTAGGAGTGACCAAGCTATGGTTGCCTGGCTTTCAAAGCAGACACTTAAAGTGCACCACACAACTTTGCCCAACACTGCTTGTATTGCACTGATTTAGGGCTGTGAAAAAATCTGAGCACTGATGTGCTGTGTGTGAAAAAAACTGAGATGAAAAGACAAGACATAATTCCCAAGTGCCAGTGACCAGTGGGTGACTTGACAAGACACAAATATAACTAGAAGAAACTTTTTGACTATATCCATTTTAGTGGTCTTTGCCTTGCTCATGATTCTGCAGTAACTTATATTTCCTCCAATAATCCTCCAGTGAAAGAAACATCAGCACTCTGAACGAGGATAGTTGCCTAATTTTTTTCTGCATCCAAGATCTTTGTTTCTTCTTTCTGCACCTCGCTTGTTGGCCAGGAGAATTATTTGCTCAGTAGAGTGATCCTGGACCAACAGTTGATTCTTCTCAGCAGGAAAAAAACATCAGTCCAACAGGGAGAATCATCAAAATGTCCAAACTGTGATATGCAGTGGTGATGTTCCTGCTCTGCTCCTGTCAGATACAAGTCCATAAACATCTCCACTGAAATCCCTACTGAAGGGTTTGCAGGACTATGACTTTTGGTTAGGGGTGAGGCACATTATGCATAGGGCAAAGAGAATGGCAGGAATTTTCCTTTTAGTCATTCTCTGTAGACAGCAAAGATGAAGACAGGTATTCAAGATGGCAGAGTAAAAGTTTTCATATGAACCAGTCACTATTTCTTTCAGTCTTTCCACATACAGCATTGCCTGATCTCACAGAAAATATCCTCAAGGGCCTTTTAGCTTCAACTCAGGATAAAAAGCACTGAATATGTGTACCTCCCTAAAGGAAGCCTGCAGTAATCATGTCAGTCCTTGGGTCTGAGAAGTGGAAGAATTGATCTTGCGCTTAATTTTCTATTTGCCACCGCTGCTTGACAACCAGAGTTGTGTTTGTCTACATGTATGTCTAGGGAGAAAAATTTTGGTCATTTATTTCTTCTTAGTATTCTCTTTTGGTATACCGAAAGTGATGGTGGCATAAAATCAGCATTTCCTAACATGTTTAAATCCTTACATTGTTGTTCTTCTTGTGTCCTTACTTCAGACTTTCTATCTGGCAATATTTTCTGAATAAAGACTGCTTCTGCAAAAGAATGTTGAAGAAAAGCTAAACATTCATTAAACACCCACAGTGGCTACATTTCAAGGATGAGGATAGAAAGTATTTCTTCAAAAAGATCATCAAGGTTCTTCAATATCCTAGAGTAGCAGCAGGTGAATCTTTCTCATGACATATGTTAGCTTCAAAAGAAAATGTTTTTCTGAACTCGGAGCTGAAAAGCATTTTTTCTGCCATTTTGCTAAATACATCAACAGTATTTAGCTTCTCACTCTTTCAGTTTACTCATTCATTCCTTTATTATTAATTGCATTGAATACACTAAGTCACAAACTAGATTCTAAATTTAAATCACTCCTTCCATCATTTTCATGTTATAGTTAAGAGAATTACAAGGTAGTTAACTGAATTGGAACATTGACAAGCAAAACGCAAAATGAAATAGTCAGACCAAACTTAATTAAGTTGCTGGATAAGAACCTTCCTAAGGTTACTAGATTTTGGCAAATCCTAGCTCTCAGTTGTCTGTGTAATTTTCCGCGTTGCCCTTTCTGCACTCAGCACAATAATTCTCTGCTCCATGGCCACACTGATGCCGCCACTTTCAGCAGTTCCACATCTCTCTGCACAGTAGCTTTCACTAATGCCTAGCCCAAAAAAATATTGAAATAAAATGTGGTTCCTTAGTACCTTCACTGGACATTGCAAAGGTTCAAATAATGTTTTATTTGCCATTGTAAGCAAAAATACTTTTTTTTTCTGGAAAAAAAAGAAAAAAATTTTCCTGTTTCTCCTGCTATTCTCCACTACTTAAGGAACTAATGTCCAATATTTCCCACAAGCCACTGTATTGGGTGTATTTAAGTGTTTGTCACAGGGAGGGAAGGTTTTTCCATGTCCACCCTTTTTGATAGCAGAGGATAGCACAAAAGCAAACCCCTGAAGAATGTGCTGGCAACCTGTGTAAGTAACTGCATGTTCTCACAGCACACCTGGCAGAAGGTGATCAGGTCACTTACTAATTCTATAGCATTGTTGCCTTTCCCTCTCTGCTGTAATAAAGGGGGATGCAAGCTTCCAGTTGGAAGAAGTGCAGTCTGTTTTTGTAATTGGTGAGTTACAACAAAAGCAGTTACTTATGCTTGTGAGACAATTTAAAAATATTGCACAATAAAAGATATAGTGATGGATATTTTTAGTTTCTTCCCAACTTTTTCAGATGTGGTTGTGAAAGACAGAAGCCAATGATCCAATGATCCAATTCAATGATTCTAATACATGATATCCTAAGAAGGCCCACTTTGCAAATTAGCAAACATCTGATTTAAGTTTCATTATCCAGGACATTCTGCAGAGTAGAAACACATAATTAGATGTATAAAGGAAAATAGAAAAAAATCTTTAGCATTTTATTCAGGGGAAGAAAAAATGTTAAGCAGGCATTTCTTTGGTGATGGATATTTGGGAGGTGTGTTTTAATGGAAACAATTAAAACACAGAACAGCTTATCAAATTTATGAATAATGTAGCTACTCAGTCCCCAGTTCTCAGCTAGGTGAGTACCTGAGGAGAGAAAGGCTTCCTGTGTGTTACGAATATATCTGGAATGTGGTGTTGAGTTGTTAAGTCTAAATTTATTCACAGGTGGGACAGCGAGATCACAATGCCATGGTAAGGCAGGATTCTGCATGTAGTGAGAGGAGAGAGAAGTAGCTAAGAGGAACTAGAAGGTTAATCCTAGATAAGTCAGAATGAGATACAGATACTCAAAACAAGAGGCGCTGTTTTGATGTGGAGAGATTTTAGTATGGTGGCTATTCAGTATCCTTGTCTTTTTTGCTTTTTCAGCATCATCAGAGAGAACTTACTTTAATAAACTATGTACTGCACTTCATTAATGCGATGCATAAAGGTGTGTCTAATCTGTGTCTATTTTAAGGGGGGAAGACAGACACAGTCAATTTCTCACTGTGCTTCCTAATTAAAAAGTTTTCTCTGCCACTGAAGGTTTTTCTGGGCCACTGCTAAGGGCAGACAAATTCTCTAAACAGGACAAGATCTTTTACCTCCTGTCCTTACTCAACTGACCTGTTCTACTGTTTAAGCCCATTAAACCTGGTTGACTGCTTCCATTAAGAAATAAAATGGAAACTCCAGTTTGGAGTTGGCTTTTGCTCAAGTACTTCAAACAACCTTTTTCCCCCCACTTTTCAACTAGCTTCACATATAGACAAGTATCTAAATAATGAACATTTTTAGTACTTTATCATTACTGTAAAATCGGCTTCTGATGCTGCTTCAGAATCTGGGAAAATATCTATTTTGACTGTTCAATTATCTAAAAAGATATCTGAACAAAGCTGTCCTTTTGTAAAGAAGAACAGCACCCTATTTTTCTGTTTATTGTAACTCGTTTAATTGCAATTGCACTAGAAACTACAAATTTAAGTCATTTTTTTGTTGGATTCGAAGACCCTTTTCTTGTTTTGCAATAAAAAGTTGAGCAACAAAATAAATTAACATTGCCATTTCACTGCCTGGATCCTCAGCTACAATGTGTACAATGTTTTTCTGTATGTCTCAGAGGATTCTGGAAGTTTTTTTGGTTTTCAGAAAAATCTCCATTTTAGACAAGCTTCATACTACAGAGCATTTAATATTCTGATAGGGTATGCAGCTTGATACTAGAAAATGATTTTAAAAAAAACAGTTGAGATTTTAAAGTGTAGAACACCTAAGGGTTAGCATCCAAATTTTCATGTATCCTTACTGCAAAGATGGATTTTCGTAGTAGAAGAATCTCTTTTAGAAATGAGGGACACAGTTTGTGTTGTTCATATTTTATAGTATTTTTCAGTTCCCTATCTGTGTTATCTAAATCCAGAAAACTCCTGAACACTTTTTCTTGGATGTATTTCTTTATCCAACAGCAGTCCGCATTCTGAGCTATGTTCTACCACGAACACATTAAAAATGGAGGCATAGAGACCCCACATTTTGCATCACTGTTCTCCATTCCTTTGGATTGTCTTTCTTGACAACATCTTGACATTTCTGAACCTCTTTTTGTAATATTGAAGCAGGAAGTAGTCATTAAGCTGTGACCTATTAATATTCCCATAAAGAAAAAGTAACACCTTAGGATGAAAGAGATGATAAAACTCTCTGAACTCCTTCCAAATTGTCTAAGGACATGAATACATATTTTGGAAAGAGAGTGTTCTCCTCATTTGATATTCCTCTTTTACTCAGAAGACTGACTCCACAGAAATAAACAAAATTAAGCCAGATATTTGAAAGCAGCTTCAAAGGAATTCAGCACCTAATTCTATTGATGGCTCTTTTGAAGATGCAGACCTTCACCTCTTGAATAATCTACATCTTTTGGAACGCCCTATTATTGCACAGATACTGAAAGCTCAAAATCAAAAATCTTTTCAATTGAATGGTTGGAATAATTCTTCATTCCCAAGTTTTGGGATTATTCAGAATGCTGTGAAAAGAGTCTCTCTGATTGAGCATGCTGTTTTATAATTAGTGCCACAGAACAAAATGTTTCAATATGTCAACATACAGTCTAACGTTACTAAAGGACGGAAAGCACAGACACCTGGATAGTAGGAGTGAAGCTAAAAGATACCAGTAAAAACTAAGTTTGTATTCCTAATTTAAAAGTAGAAAAGCTTGGTCTGTTTTTAAATGTTCATTTTAAAAATGTTCATTGTTTAGATACTTGTCTATACATGAAGCTAGTTGAAAAGGGGGGGAGAAAAGGTTGTTTGAAGTACTTGAGCAAAAGCCAACTCCAAAACCAGACATATACCACAGCAAGAGCTCAAATAAATAAAGCAGCAGAACACATTAAGGAACATCTGAGAGTCCTCATGGTTTAATTTGCAGGAAGGTGAGTGAAACTTTTCTCACCCTGGAGAGTAACATTCATATTTCTCTTTAGCTATGTTCTCTTAACAACTTATTTTTCTTTTCCCATCTTGTAAACCCAAACATGTTGTAACTATACCAACATATTGAGCTTTGAGGGTCTGAAGGTCCATTACATATGCTTTCATGATGATTTGAGTCATACTTCAAAATCTTGGAGTGCCTGAAATACAAGCAGTCCAAATTCCTCTGCTCCTTTTCAGGTGTCCTCCAGAAACTAATGAACCTTATGAATTAGTATACTACTTACAAGAAGCCCTGTGGAACACACACTACTTTCACATTCTTTGGGCATGTGTAAGGAAGGGTCCCTCTGACAGGCTCTGTGGCACTGGAGCAGGAGGGTACAACTCTGGTAGTGTCTCAAGGTTTTCAGAAGCCCATCAAGATTCTTAGGATCTGACAATTATCCCTGCATGTAGATTTCTGTAAAAATTTACAATTATCCACTGCATTGTGATACTAGGTCTGATGGGTTTGATCACTGAAGTCTCTTCTGCACTTTAGTTCATGCCCTCTAGGTGTGAAAACTCAGGACATTGGTGAATCTGTATGTGTCACCAGCAATTTGCTAGTCTCTGTTTCTCAGGAGAGGGCAAGCATCTCCTGTGAAGCAGATTGCTTCTGCAAAGTGTCTTTCTCCTTCTTAGTTAAGTCTTTCTACAGAATGTGAAGATTAAATTTCCTTCAGCAATTTGAAGTATCCTGTCAGCGTTTCTTTCTCCTTGACTAAGGTTTTTGTCAACTTCAAATTCTCCATAGTTTTGGCATCTTAATAACATTAATATTTATTTTTCTGTGCATCAAATACCACCAACCTTCTTCCAGTCAGACTCTCACTCTTCATATTGTTATTTTCTATCAGTGTTTCTGCTAAACCCAAATTATTCCGATTTCCCATAATAGGCTAGAACGGGCACAGTATTTTGAAAATAGCATTATATTTACTGAATCTCACAGTATTGAGATTTCAGTGCCACACCGGTGCCTGGCAGACTCCAGCGTCATTCCTGCTGCCTCTCAGTGTGGCAGTGGGGAAACTGGGAATGCTTGCATCACTGCACATTATATGAAAAGAAGAAACAATCTTCCCATAAAGTAATCCAGCAATCCTGACCTGGACTACACAATCTGTGGCAGTCACCTGTTTTGTCAAGCAGTAGGTGATCACTTTCTAGAATATCATCCTGAACCACTATTAAGGCAAAGATTTTTTCAGTAAGTCGGAAGAAATGCCAGATATTCTAACCATGCTATGGGCAGAAAAGACAATGTGGCCATGTTTGTTCTTCAATTGGGTGATTTTCAGTCTAAAATGTAGACAGACAATAATATAACAGAAACTATTTTAGAGCCTATTCAGGTTGCATGGAAAAGCACTTCAAAACACTGAAACTCAGAGCCCCACCAGAAAAGAGGGCCTTCTTTTTTAGTTCCTTCATTCTTTTTCTACTCTAAAATAAAAATGCTTCACCCAAAATCTACATAATGCTCCAGCTTTTGCCATGGGAATTGCATAAAACACAAGGTAATTCAAAATCTGATATTTACAACAGACTATTTCTATTAAGGTTTCTAGTGTCAAAGAGTTTTTAGTATTATTATCAGTAGTCACTTTGATTTATGCTATTAACCACTTTGATTTGTTTAAGGGTTTTACTTGCCTATCTGATTGCAACTGTTCATCAAAAATGTGGGAAAACGCTTTGAATGATTACCATGTCTGATTTTAGATTAATTTTTCTCACTTACTTCAGTGATCCTAAAACATATTCAAAAGAACCTCACCTCTCAAAAAGTTAACTTTTTGTGAAAGCTCTTTATCTTCCTATGATTTGTCATATCCTCAGAAATTTTCCATACTCTCTTCCGACACAAGTTACAGGCACCCATGCAAAATTAAATTGACACTTTTAATTGGATTTAATAATTATGGAATGTCTTTGCAATATCACTTGGTAAACACAAATATACAATAAATGAAAGGTCTGTGTGGATTTACTCAAAGCTCCACATTAATATAGACAGCAAAATAATTATTGAACTAAGAACTTTGTTATTAGGCTGCAGTACACCTACTATGCATTTGAATACCAATCATCTACTGCAATTTATTATGTACAAATATTGGAAGATTACTGCCTGTATTTAAAATTTTGTTATGTTTTAAGAGTCATTTAAATATCCCCAAATTATAATTTCTCCCAGCATGTCCTTTTTGAGCTGTTACTAAAGGGAGTATTTACAATCCGTTCAATCAATTAAAGAATTAAAGGATTTCCTGAGATGGAAATAATGGGAAATTCTTGTTCTCATATGTGTTTCTGTCTACAAATATAGTTAGCCAAGACTCAGACAGGTTTAGGTCCTGACCTTGCACTGTGATCTGTTAACAGGGATATTTGGACCACCACGAAGTTCTCCAGAAGAATTCCCAGCAATGGGTTACAATGAAAGACATGAGTCTTGTTTTGTCAGTCACTACAGAATATAAAACTAAAAGGTAACCAATTTATAGGCTAGATTTGGGGCCATTTTTTGCATATGGCAAAATTGGTTTTATCCCCCTTTCCTCTCTTCCTCTCTTCCTCTCTTTCCTCTCTCATCCACACTGCCAACATAAGAAAGGATAGTTCTGAAAATGTTACAAACTAAAAGAGAGTTTGCATGAGGTCAGCAATGGTATTTTCCACTTCCCCCTTCCCTCCTTTTTATTTTTTCATCATTAAGGACATTTAGTAATTTTTCAACAAAAAAAACCAAAACCAAACCAAAACAAAACAAAACAAAACAAAACAAACAAAAAAAAAACAAACAAAAAAAAAACCACACAAACCAAAAAAAAAACAAACAAAAAAAACCCCACAAAACAAACAAACAACAACAAAAAAAAACACCAAAAAAAAAACCAAACCCAACCAAACAACCAAACAACAAAAACACAACCAAAAACCACCAAGAATTATGTACATATATTTTCAAAGTTTTAATTTTCAGCTATGTCTGAAAGTCTTCACACTGGAAGATTAGCCTAAACCTGTTTTCCTGCATGCCATTAATTTTAAAATCTTGTTGTTATCTAAGAAGATACCTCTGAGAAGACTTTTTTTAGGGCTACTATCTGAGGAAACAACTTTTTCCTGATTTTCCCCCGATGAGAGAGCACAATCCAGCAACAGAATATATTCCAGAGCACACAAGCTCAGATGTGGGTGTGGGGTCAGAGCCTGGGAACCTGGGAGCTGTACCACTGGGAGTGCTAAAGGGGAAAAATGAGGATGAGCTCTAGCTGTTGTGTCCTCACTGGGAAAAGTAGTGGCCTATGTCAGGCAAGTGCTTGGGATTGCACCCCATGACAACAACACTAAATTGGTTTTCTCAAAGAAATTAGGGTCTGGTCTCCAAATCCTCACATACTAGTTTTATATTGTTGCAACTTTTGTTTCTTTCAGTTGAGTTATGCTGGTACAAACACAGAGTAAAACATTACCTGATCAGTTGTCTGTCTGACTGTCCATCTTCTGGACTTCATAAGGTTGTAAGGGCTTCTGAGCAAGCTGGCAGAGTGTTTTACTCTCTATTTGTAAAACAATATTAAAAGGGAAGGAGAAGGAGAAAGAGATAAATGAACAGGATAAACAAAAGTTTTAAACGAGCTGTCCTGACTGACTACCTTCTTCCTTTCTGCAGGATAAAATAAAAGTATTTTAATTCTTTTTTAAATCATAGTTTTATCAGTGATGGAGAAATCTGAATTTTAGGTGGGAAAAAACATTGTATGTATACCTTTATTTTTGGTCAGATATTCCAGATTTCCATTAAGATGAAAAATTGCACAGAACTGAATTTCAGTACTGTAGGAGGGGTGTATGAAAACAACAGACTCTGGAAAACAAGAGCTAAAGAGACTTGTAAGAATCAATATGGAATATTTTCAACAGGAGGCTTGTAGTGACACATACTAAAAATAATTGCTTAATAAATCAGAAGACAATTTAGCTTTTTTAAAATTAATATTGCTATCTGTTCCTGAAACTCCTCCCTTTACACAAGGGTATCTCAATCAGATATTGACTCAAAAACCTTTTTGAATTGAGATTTTCTGTTTGAGTTTGATTTCTAAGTAGGCTGATTGTCTTTGGAGAAATTTGTATATATTATAACTAAGATATTTGTGCTTTGGAAAAAAAAATGAGTGGTGCTGTTTTTCCCTTGTTCCTCAGAATGCAAGACTTCTTTTGGGGTAAAAAAGAGATGCAAGAAAATTTGTTTATAGATGAGTTTCTAGCTGACTACTACCAGTGTTTTAACTTCTTGCCTCAGTTATAAAGTGTGATACTCTTCAAACCATCCAGCTAGTCCCTTCCCTTTCATGTCTCAGATGGTGTGGCAGAGCCCAAATCAGGTTTTAGCTGTGTTTCTGAAGGTTAAAAGTGGACTTGCCTTGCTGACTATCAGAAATTCAAGCTGGCATGTGCATGCCGAACACTTTATCTCCATGTCTCCAAGGTCAGCAAGCAAAGTGCTAGGAACAGAGCACAGCAGCTCCTGGATCCAGGAAGATGTCTGATCATTTCAGACTCTACATGAAATTATCCACCTGCATATACTGAAGTGACAGAGCAGAAGCAGACAACCAGCCCAGCAGAGTGACAGGTAGGACAGCTTCTCTCTGCACTGCTTGGCTACACCCGACAGGGAAGGCATTCACAGCAAGCCTGCTAGTACTCCTCCACACGCACCTTGATGGACAGTAGGAATGGGAATGGGGCTCTAATGACAACCTCAGCTCTGCAGGAGAGAGAATAGGGCCTGAGAGGGCAGGACTGTTGCAAAGGAAGATTAGATGAGGTGGCTGTGGTGATAGGCAGATTTGGGAGGGCAGAGTACCAAAATCACTGTGCTTTCTTACTTGAGATGATTGTCCAAACAAAATACTGTTTTCCATATCCACCAGGTATTAGGGTGGATATAAAAAAGTTATTTAAAAACTTAAATAGACATCAGTAACATGGTATACACAGTCTTTATTCCTGATGACAGCCTCTGAGACTTTCTGAGTACTGAAATTAACAATACTCAGCTACTTCAATTGGCATCAGGAATAATGGGACTCTTGAAGTCTTCTCCGTATAGAGGTGGATTAGATGTACCCAGATGTAACCAGGCTGGGGCAAAACTAGAACATTTGCCTAAGTAAATTTTCATGTAATTGAATATTCTAAGATAGTCAAAACAGATGGGGAGAAAGAGAAAAATGTGCCAACAGTGACCAGCATGATACTGCTGCTACGTATTATATGCCTAAATAACTACAGAAACAAAAATTTGTACATAGGTTTTTGTATGATGAAGGTCATACTTAAAAAGTATATTGATGTATGTCCCACAAAACCTGTGAACACAGCAAGCAAGAGTAAATACCGAAAAGCAATTAGAAAATTAAAATACTCTAAGAAAATATACATTCTGTAGTCTTTCCATTTACCCTTCTGTTTAAGAACAGTGTTTCTACGTTCAATCTTTTGTTTTTATATGAAGGCTAGAAACTTTCTCCACTGAAAACTATGAGTCATGTTCAACTGCACGACTGGGACCTGAGGTTTAAAGGGAGAGATTCAGTCTTCACAAGGCACATGGTAACATCAGGCAGTTAAGATAGTTCAAGATGGCTCAGGCTCAATGATACAAACATGTAACAAGCATGATATTTTGCTAGCATGTCTGTCTTGCTTTTCAGCTTTAGGGCAAAATGAAGGAATTGGGCCTTTTCTTTCTATATAAAATTCTGAGATATTTTAATATTTTCCAATACATATTTTGTTCTACTGGATTAACAACACAGCTCAAGTTGTGATTCCACCAATATCCTGTCATTTTCAGACAGCAATTCAAAAATAGCACTAACTGTCCTTAACCTGAGTTGTCTTTTTTAATGTTTTTTGGTCAGACAAATGGCAGGAACAGCTCTTGAAATCTGTCCTGTGATAAAGCTCAGAAAACTTTAAAAAAATATTAATTTTAGGCCATACAAATATCCATTTAAAAATTGGGAATGTTCCATCTTTCTCAACATTTATGGATTATGAATCACCATGACATTCAAGTACATTTCATTATGTCTGGAAGGATTTCACATGAATTCCCATGAGATTTGGCAAAGAGCTAGTCATATCTAGAATTCCTTGATATATTGAATATTAATTATGATATTAATTGTGGTACATTTATCTTGATGATGAATTACCACATATTTTTTTTCAAATAATACATAGCCCTTCAAATAATACAACAGCTCAGCTGGTTGGAGCATGGGTCTAATAATACCAGGGTGGTGAATCTGAGCCCTGTATGGGCCATTCACTTAAGAGTTGGACTTGATGATCCTTGTGTCTCCCTTTCAACTCAGAATATTCTGTGATTCTGTGATTAAATTGGAAGAGAACTTTACTACTCCTTGTACAGCAAATCACATAAAAAGCAACAACTGAAATGATTTCCTGTATTTCTGGGTAAAAATCTGATTTAGAATAATGTATTTTCCAAGAAGTTAGTACTCGTCAAAAGAGTTGTGAACAGTTTCTTACTGCTGATTGCACAAGGAAAGAAGTGTCTGCAGAGGCACTGTTATTTCTCATTTTGACTGTCAAATGATCTCTGACTTTCTATTATCAAATACATGTAAGGAAAGCTGGGAATGGACTTTACTAGGTGCAAACTTAAACTTCTTATACTGTTATTCATGGAGTTTCGTGTTTCTGCCTATCGTTGCCATCCTATATCTTTTTAATGCAATAGAAAAAAAATATTGTAAGGTGGAAACTATTTAGAAAAATTAGGAAAACCTGAAAAGAACTGACTTAAGGAATTCAATCCTTTTCTGCAAAGTGAGTTTCGCAGGTGCCCCACCTCTAGTGAAATGAAGCTTGGATGTTAATGAATGCAAATAGCTTAGCAGGTGTTTGAGTTTGTCTTTTAAACTACATCACTGATGAGGATTTATTTTGTTCTTAATGACATATTTATATGCTTTCAGAGGCAAAAAGTATTTGAAAATACACCTGCTGATGCTGGTGCCACTTTGAGCTGATTTGATTGCTGTGTACGTGGGTTAGCTTTGGTAGTACATTATGTGGCTCCACCTCACTTTCACAGGCTTAATAGAACTCTTAGTGCTTTTTGTTTGAGTCCATGAAATGCAACAGTAATCCACAGTTCTTGAAACAAAAGCCCTTCCATCAGTTTCAGTAGGCTTTGAATTAGGTTCAAAAGTTGGCATTTGCTATCCAGAAGCAGCAGCGGAAGTTTGCATACTGGGGAGGATTTGCCACACTATCTTCGTAAGGTCAATTCTGCAAGAGAAGAAGCAGGAGCTCTAACGAGAACTCCTCGTTGTGTCTTCACAAATGGGACAGTGACACAAGCCACAAAGGTTTCATCTTGATTGAAGTGTTACTCTCTGAATGAAATATACAGAAATGGAAAATGTTGCTTAGGATAATTGCCTACCTTATTGTTACAAGCTGTTTGAAGACTAATCACAGTTTTCTGACATTAGTGTTCCCTCTTGGGTAATACATGGTAAATGTCTAGAAATGTGGAATACTCTGAGGGGATTTTAACTATGGAATGTACGCATAGGAAGGCAGCACAGACACTGAACAACTGAACCAGTCCAAAATGGGCAGAAGCTACATGCACTGACGGAAACTAAGGATGAAAGGAGGTGGGAAAAGCCAAGATAGAGGGGTTACAAAGAGGAAAAGACTCTTTGGAGTTAGTATTCTCTAAAGAAATGAAAAGGCAGAGGAAGAGATCCTCTTTAAATTTTTCATTAGGAATCCCTGCATCTCGCAAGCTACATCTGTCACCTGTTCTAAGAGGAAAACCAAGCGTCTCTCAGTGTGTGGACATACTCAAAAGAGCAGTTTTGCCCCTATGTACAAAGAGTTATATGCAACTTCCTTGTACCAGGAACCTTAGTCAAAATGTGATCATTAAGGCAAGTGTTCTTTAGGAGTTTTGTTCCTTTAGGGACAGAAATTCTTAGAAAACTGATCAGAACTTTTTTTGTTGTTATTGTGGATATAAAAATCATTATAGTCTATTTCTAATTTATTTGGCTATATCCCTTTGCTGTTAGTTTGTCCTGAGTACTAATTAATAAAACTTGTTGCCTGACAATGAGCATCCATAACTCAAGTGCAGACACTGAAATAAAACAGCTGTATATGAAAGAGTCTGGTCAAGATACCCTTCCACTGTAATCCATATGATGGGAAGCATGAAATTTCTAGAAATCTTTGTTTATATTGTTTATGCTGCTGTACTGGATAACTGTTTTCCTAAAGGATGTAATGTATATGAAATAACACTTTCTGTTTTATATTCCTATTTACTGAATTTTTTTCTGTTAAAAGTATGCCTTTTGGGATTCATTCATTTTTTTTAAAAAAGCAGAGCTGTTCTCTGAATTCTCTCATATAACTGCAATGTTTCTGCAAAATAGAATACGGTAATTGGATACTTCTATTAGCAGAATACAGAACAATTATTTTTATTATACAACCTAGCTAGTTGCAGTGGAGACAATGATGACAACACTGAGACTATGATTATCAAGTTACAGCTCAGAGGTGATTCCTCACAAATTTGGAGATGTGAAAAGAACACCCTGAGCTGCAGAAAAGAGGAGAAGCTGTAAGGCAGAGAAGGACAGAGAAGAAGGTATCTGGAGATAAAACACGTAGCTCTTCTGGTCAGTAAACAGTCTTCAGGTTACATGGAATAAAAAATGTATCATACATCCTTGTGAAACTGCTCTGCCTTTCTTCACTGTCTCTTGCACCTTCCTCTGCAGAAGCTGGTGCTGTACATGTGCTCTCAGGGGTCAATGTACTCCATCAGCTGAGACAGCACAGCATCCCCCTTCTCTGCTCACAAGTGTTTCAAGTTTGGCTTCCCACTAAATGTTTTTCTAGTATACCACACATGGGTAATGGATTTCATTTGAAACAAAGGTCATCCAATTTCTTTCCAGTTTATCCCTTTATTTGTGTTGATTTTTACCAAAGAAGTCATGGGACAATAGCTATCGATCTGTGTCAGTCTTCTTGGTAACTGCAATGAGACAGTTGGTTACTCACAGCTGCTACAGCCCACTCTGATGACAGGCTCCCTTTTTTCCCCAGAGTGTATGAATGTGAAATAATCTTCATCTGCTAGATTAATTTTACATTAAACTTACAGCCTCAGTCCCCATGAAGATAGTGAGCTTAATAATTTAGTGACACAATCAGAATTCATCTTATGAAAATACGCCAAAGGAAAGATGTTTAACTCAATACCCTACTAACCTGAAATGGTAAAGATTAAGATATTCAGCATGTCATTACCAATGCTGAACCCTGCCATGGCTTCTTGGCATCTTGACCTTATCCTTTTCACTCTGTTTCCATGAACCTTTCCCAAACAGACATGCATAGCCATCTTCAGCAAGAAAACCTGGACTGACCAGAAAGGGGCTGTATCTTTATACAAGAAACTTCATGAAACTTTAAAAGTTTTGAAATTCTGTTATTCAAACTATCAGACTACTACATTGTCCCTGATACACACTTAACCTGTGCCTAATAGCATTTTTCCGAACAATCCTCAAATCACAGTTTAGGAATTAGGAGGAACTACAAACAATTTGCACAGAACTATTCTTCTCACGCAAAAAAGAGGATTTAATAATGCGAACATGGTCTCTCTGCTGCACTTGGCCACAGACTGATTTCAGACATAGTTGATTCACAGATATTGTTACAGCCAGAGAGAATATGTTATGTTTTTCTGAATACTCATGTAGGGGAGGGCTGTTTCTATGGCAAACTCACACTCCAGCTGATGAGTTTTTCTGAGGTCTACAAAATAGTTTCTCTTTTTTTTACTTTCCATCTTACCTTGTTGCTCAGCATTGATCCTCTTACTTCTCCTGTCCTATTCAAATTTCTTCATATATCTTTCAAACTCTCATCTCAAGATTCCATATTTTCAAAAAATCAGCCCTGATTTTTCTTGCCCATTCCTATCTTTTACCCATTTTTCTCCCTTCCATTCTTTCTAAACCCCTTTATTATACTGCAAAATACAAAAATTTACTCCCTTTCATCTGCTTTGGATGCCTTCCAATCTGACTTTCTGTGTTTTCACACTGACACCATTCTCACTAGTGTTGCTAATGACAAATACTTTTCCAAAAACCTGCCACTTCTTTGTCTTCAACATCTTCAAAGAACAATCCTTATAATCTCCATCATTATGGCCAAACATTTCATTCAGGCACTCATGCATGCTGCCTTGATTAGTAAAGGATTCTCCAAAGTGCAGTCATTGCCCTCATCAGCCCACATAAATCACTGTTTTGGATTTCATCTTCTTTGTCTGAATGCTTGAATGTTAACTCCCCTCATCAGCTCTGTTTGCTGGTTTCCTGTCTAAAATCTTTTCGACCTTGAGAATATTCTCAAACTCAAGGGGCTCTCTGTGTCTTCTTCAGGTAGCTACCCTTTGTCTGTCTTACCTATCTGCTTCCTCCTTCTGCAGTGTCTCTCTATTCCTTGTCTCATTGGCTTCCTCTACAAATTATGAGTGTTTTGATTTTATTGACAAATTCATTATCTCTCCCACACACAGTGCATTCCAAAGACTTGCTTGTGGCCTGTAGTAAATTAAGATGAATATTTTCTTTTCCCCCTACCTTCAGTGTTTTTTTCTGCTCTGTCCTTAAACAAATCCTAATTCCAGATTTTTGTGCATAAATTTACTGAGTGCTATGCTGAATGGTTCAGCACTGATCACCACACCACTATTTTTCACCACCACTGGAAAAATGCCACTCTTTGGTATCCAAATTAAAGTAGTCATAAATTTTTTTAAGTAGTCAAAGAGTTTCTGATCTATATTTTAATTTAAATGGCAAAAATGTATCTAATTTCACTATAGTACTTGGAAATGATATGCACAAAGCAGGTCTCTCCAACACTTCATGAGTAAGCAAACTATGCTCAGTAAATGAGTAAGAAAGCTTTGACGTGAATAAGCAAAATAAGCACCAATACTGTGTTGAATAAGCAAATTCCATCTTCATCATAGGGCCTATTTTTACCTTCTTGGTTTTATATCTATTTCTGACAGATGCAACAGAGTCAATAGTAAAAGGACAATAAATTTTTGGAATTTAAATTCCATCTAGATTAAATGGTCTTGGAAAATCAGAGGTGTATGCTTCCCAGGGAAAGCCAGCTTTTCAGGTCTCTACTACACTTTGTCGGTGCTCAAAACCAAGGAAGAAACAGAGAAAACTGAAAAGCTGTGAAGGGGGATGGGGAGATGTGTGTGGTGACTTTGCTCAACAGCTCAAGAGAAGAAATTCAGTTTCAAGAATCTGATCACATGAGGGTCCCATGCCTACCTGGATACAATAGACATGTTCTATTCATTTCTAATGAGCAGTCTGCCCTTCTGCTTTATGTATTAAGAACAACAATATCTTCATTCTCCCCTTAGGGCATGCCAGAAATATCGTTGGGTTGTGCCAAGTCTGGGCTTCTGGCAGACTGCACATATAGACCCTAATGGTCAATGAGAGGTAGGACCACCACTACCCTCAAGGCTATGCATCAGGAAGGACCCATTTCTGGCAAATGTCGGTAAGTGTTAGGATACAGATGGTGACTAGACCCTGCTTTAAACCATCTGCTTTATATATGTCATATCTAACACAGTCTGGAGTTCATCCAAACAGGAGAAACCCTGCTAGGTCTGTAACAAAAAGGGGTTTTTTAAGAAAAAAAGTGAGGCTTGTGATTAGATATGAAACTAGAGCTGTTTTTATGCTTAGATATTATATTAAAGTAAAATATTAGTAACATGCAGGTTGACCTAAAAAATTAAAAAGTCTGAACTAATGAAGCTTGCATTCATTTATAGAGACAAAAAAAAAAATAGGCATGCAGAATGAAAGAATTAAAATCTGACTACTATGAGAGAAGACAGCAAGGAATTGGAAAGGAATTAGGCAGGATACAGTCTAATCCCTGATGATGGCATTGGTTAGACATTTAGTAGTCACAGGATTTACATGATGTGGTTGTTTCTGAACATGGGATTGACACCTCTGACATCTCATATGTCTCATATGCCTTGCACTGTTACGAAGCTGACTGCCACTACAGTAAGTTCCTTTTTATTTGTACCAAGGCCTGGTGCAAGGTCCTGCACGTGGCTTGGGGCAATCCTAAGCACAAATACAGGCTAGGTAGAGAACTGAGACTAGACCTGGGGAGAAGGGCTTGGGGTTGTTTGTGGACAAAAAGCTCAACATGACTCAGCACTGGGCACTGGCCGCCAAGAAAGCCAACTGTGTCCTGGACTGCAAGAGAAGAAGTGTAGCCAGCAGTTTGAGAAGGTGACTCTCCCCCTCTTCTTCCATCTGGAGTACTGTGTCCAGCTCTGGGGCCCCCAGCACATGAAAGATGTTTACATGTTGGAAGGAGTCCAGAGAAGGGCCACTAAGTTGATCACAGGGCTGGAACACCTCTGCTGTGAGGACAGACTGAAGTAGACAGGGTTGTTTGGCCTGGAGAAGTCTCTGGGGAGACTTTATAGCACCTTCCACTACCTAAAGGGGTACTGCAAGAGGGTGGAGAGGGGCTGTGGATAAGGATATGTAGTGGTAGGACAAGGGGAAATGGCCTTAATCTGGTGGACAATAGACTTAGATCAGGTAATAGGAATAAATTCTTTACTGTAAGGGTGGTGAGACACTGGAAAAGGTTGCCCAGGGAATTTGTAGACTGCTCATCCCTAAAGGTGTTAAAGACCAGGCTGTATGGGGATCCAAGTAACCTGGTCTAGTGAAAGGTGTCCCTGCCCATGTCAGGAACTAGATGATTTTTAGGGTCCCTTCACACCCCAGCCATTCTGTGGATATATGAGGAATTATTTATGTGATGTGGCCCTGCACACCTGGCATGTAGGAATACAGATATAATCAAAAGAGAGTATTTAACAAGATGCACAAAACTTATTACTGGTTTACTGTCATTTTTATTAGAGGATAAACATTACAAAAGAATTTCAATCACCAATATTTGCTGAATGCAAGCATAACACCTGAGGAAGATGTGTAACTATAGTGTAATTCTCTCTACTTTCTTGCCTTTTTTGTATTGCATCAGACTTTCTGATATATGACTCTTGTATCTTCACTCTAAAGCATATAAACCCCTAAACTGTGCCATCTCAGGCTTTTCTGGCTCCATGCCGGTGGTAAAAACACCCCTGCTTTGCACAGAAGCTGTAGTAATACTGTAAATTACATGGGAAAACCAGGGACATTTCTAGCTGGTAAGTTGTCTGAACAGGAAACTGGTGACTTTTCTTTGTGACATGAATACATATCAGGGATCCTTAATTTTAATAGATCTCAGAAAGCTTTATGTGGCACTGAGCAGACATGCTGGTATGAAATAGCTCTTTACTATTGATGTGGCATGAAGACCTTTTCTCCTTAGTCAGCAAGGAGGAACCAAAAAAGCTTGCAAACTTTCTAAAAGTCAGTCCAAATACCATTATTTTTATGATCTAGACATAATTTCAATCTCAAATTATCAATAAGGAAAGAGATAATTGCTTTAGAAAAATATTGCTTTAGGAGGGCAACAAAGCAGGTGAGGGGCCTAGAGAGCAAGTCCTATGAAGAGCAGCTGAGGGAGCTGGGGGTGTTTCTCCATGAGAAAAGAAGGCTCAGGGGAGACCTTATCACTCTCTACAACTGCCTGATAGGAGGCTGCAGCCAGGTGGGGGTTGGCCTCTTCTCCCAGGGAATGTGTGACAGGATGAGAGAAAACGGCCTCAAGCTGCACCAGTCAAAGTTCAGGCTGAACATCAGAAAGAATTTCTTCTCTAATAGAGTTGTTAAGCATTGGACTGGGCTGCCCAAGGAGGTGTATTTGGTGTTCTCCTTTCACTCTTCTGTTTGCTCTCTCTTCCCAGCTGCTGAATGTTTAAAGAAGCCAAGATCCTTGTGGATACAAGGTTTTTCCTCTATCCACAAACTGTTTTCACAGGTTAAGAATTAAGGACATGAATAGACAAAACTAGGATTTACAGCAGGTTTAGATACTTGGATTAGTGACCAAACCAAGTTTTACACTACCAGAGCAATTTATCTTTGACTGCAATCACATGCAACAGCCAGATTTTCTGTGAAACCAGACTAAAAACACTCATTGGCTATTTCACAAGACCATGAGACAGCCTTCTTTCCCACTTCTCAGGCAGCCTTGTAAGTGCCATAATTTTCTGGATAGCAAGGAAGGATATGAAAACCATTCTGAATTCAAGTATGGTCTTGGGATCTTTGTAAGGGAATCTTCCTTTATTTCTCTCTTGGTGGGATAGCCCTCCCACTGAGGACACTCCTGGAGAGTAAAAGAGCTTTACTGAACTAGGAAAAGGATTGCACAGCCTACTTGAAACCCTGGTACAGATCAGCTTTGCCTGAAACATTTCTTTTGTCTGAACAACTTTTAAGTATCCTAGGCAAGCCATTTCTGCATTTGACTAGCCTTGTAGTTAGAAAGATTGTGGTTGGATTTCTCTTGAAGGTCATTTTTTCTGTGATTTAATCTCAAATATTTCTTGTTTTAAATACTGTCCCTATGTTTTGTGGAATGATCCTTACATACACAGACTCCTAAACTGCCCTATGCTTCCATCAATATTTAGCAGCTTTCTTCTTGCAAAAACCCATGGGTATATGGGTCTAAGGTACTCAGACTAGTTCTATGCACAGTCCCACAGTTTGGCCAGTGCCCATGGGCCTGTCATGTCCCTCATGAGCTGACAACTTTTTGCTGGGATCCTAGCGTCAAAACACCTGCAATCTTCATGCTGCCACGTGCCTGCCATTCCCAGTGCTGCTGTCAGCTTGCTCTCCTTCATCCTGGGGCCACAGAGCCATGTCACACGCTGAAATCCTACTGTAGGGTAATGCAAGGATGAAGACGAGTAGCAGAGTGCAGCACTACTGGCTATCCACATGCTCTGGACTCTACTTCTTCACGGACTAAAACTATTTAAAGAAATGGAAAGCGTCTTCCCTTCTCCAGGGAGAGACTCTGTATGTCAAGCAGTGCAGAGCCAGACCCTCAGGTTCTGACACAACCACAGCATCTCCCCCTTCCCTGCCTGGACTCTGCTCAGGATCATGACTCTCCACAGCATGGTCTGCTACAAAATTATTGTTCCTGTCCTTGGGATTTCTGTATGTCAGAGAGAGATTTAACAATTCTTCCTCTAACTGCTTTAGTGCAAATATTCAGTTCTGCCTGCACTGGTTAAGAAAGCTACATTGATATTTAATAAGCAGAAAAGCAAATAACCATGTCATTTCAGCCTATAGTTTGGGCCTGTTGCAATGGACAAGAGTTAAGCTGGGTAACACATAAAGCTGTCAGGAGGAGGAGGAGATCACATTACCTCTCTGTGAGAGGCCTGCAGAGCTAGGAAGAGACTGCTAGGTTTAGCTTTGAAGTGGAGAGAAGAGGGGATAAAGATTCAAATTTCCAAGGCTCTGTCAGATGACACATGTACACTAGACAAGCAGCTAAAGACGCCTTATGAGAAAATCTATGAGCTCATTTTTTTAGGGAGGTCTTGTACCTGTGAATATGTGCACCCAGGCTCTTCTGCATGTGTCTAACTAATTAATCTGTATTCTTAAAAGTCCCTCTGCATTTACAAATATGGCATTTGTATGCAGAACTTGAATATCCTTTTCTCCTTGGGTTTCACAGTCAAACTATCACATTCTTGTTGTGCATTTAGTCTCTGCTTGCATATCCAGTTATAAAAGGGTCCAATATTTAAAATATCTCTAGCCAGTATATTTTATGTCAGAGTAAACTAAGAGTGGCAAATGAGGCTTCTTTGTTGATCTTCCAGTTAGTAAAGTTCCATGAGAAAAAAGGTTTCCATCAATGATACAAGTACACCGGATCCAAGTAACCAGAATGTTATGAAAGCATGTGAAAAACAGCAGTTCAAGTAGTCTCCATTCCTGGGGAGATCCTGCATTACAGCTTTTGCCATGCAATACAACGTAGGGTCTTGTCATTCATCGTTCACAGCTCTATTCTTGCACAGAGCAACAGACTGTTTCCCTCATCTAGCTGAGTCATCTCTTGAAACACAGTGAAGCTTTCAGAGGTGGAATCCAGATATGGTGACAACCAGAATCTTAATCCATTGCTTTGAGATAAGCATTCATGTTCATGTCTCAATGATGATGCATAAAGGCAGAATTGCGGAAATCCCCATACGTGAACAGGAGAACACTATGGAATCCAATATATTAATGTTCATAAAGTTCTATCTGGAATTTCAGGGGAAGGGTTTGTAGTCCTTTAAGAATTAACTGCAGACCCTTTGCTTGCAATGCATTGTGGATGGCAGATGGCAGATCACAAGCAGATGGCTTAGGGCCTGCTCCAGGTCTTTTCTCTTTAGCATAAACATGCTTGTTTTTCATTTCAACATTAAGGTATAAACTGGCTTAAATCTTTCCAAACTAGTGGTCACTCTGACGTGCACAGTTCTCATTCCCATAAGCAAATTTTTACTTTGGAAAAGTTATCTTTGAAAGATACTATCCTTTTTTTAATTCTCTGTATTATTGGTTTTTATGTGGTTCATCTGCTGGCTTCAGGTTAGCTAAATTTTCATTTTCAAAGACAGTTTATGTGTCTTGAATAATTTAATATGTAGACATTTAAGCCGTAATACCTTTTCTGTTTTCAGCTTTGCTTAGAGCAAAGGGTATTTTCTTAGACACCATTAAAAAAATAGATAATGGAAAGATAGTATAATTTTTCAACTCTATCATTTTTTAAACTACTTTACTATTATAAAATGTATTGATAAAATGTTAGCTTTAGCACACTGTATCCACTGTGAATGCTGTTTTCAAGGAGCTGGGCTTTATGGGTTTTATTCTCAGTCAGTTCTATTTCCTTATTAATACAAGCATTATGTGTATCCAGCTGATTAGTTATTATTAATTATTTTTAGAGCCGGTTTGGATTTCATCTGCTCCTCGTAGAGTACT
The DNA here is from genome assembly GCA_013397815.1 of Aleadryas rufinucha. Lineage (NCBI taxonomy): Eukaryota > Metazoa > Chordata > Aves > Passeriformes > Aleadryas > Aleadryas rufinucha. The sequence goes on along the minus strand of VZTH01015602.1, from coordinate 75,835 downwards.
TAATGCATTTTAATTGACAGTAAACTCACCAATTAAGCTATTAATAGCTTAAAAATAGTATTCTGTTTGCATCTAATAATGTGGAATATTTAAAAGTTCTTTAAAATATTGCCCGATGGATTACTCCAATTAGAAGCTATGAACCAGATTTGCTACAGTGTTATGTATCAAAGGCAGATTCCCTGTAGTATTTACAAAACTGTATGACATTTGCCAATTTTAGACAGAAAACACCATCTCCAACCTGCTTAGAATTCTGTTATTTTCCTTATATATCTGAATAAATTTTGAAAATGTATTCATATACCTGACAAGATTTTATTTCTGTCCTTGCATACTATACTAATGCATCATCTGGTCCTGAACATGACATGACAACCCAAAGCATGTGCATTTGTGTATTTTGACAGTATTGGATCTATCAATATTTCCTCCGTCACTAAAAATCTCAATTCACCTTATTTCACTTGGCAGCTTCTCTTATTGGCATTTGAATTAAGATGGAAATAGAGGGAAATCCCACTTTTTACTTCCCCAAAACATGAAATTTGTGCTTAAAAGAAAAATTAAATCACTCTCAGGATGAGGTTAATTTCTCATAACTTTGGGATGCTTGCATCTAATAAGATGTTTATGGTCTTTCCATTGACAATACAGTCCAGGAGGTGATGTACTAGGCCATGTGCAGATGTTTGCAATGACAAGAGTGATATATTATACTGTACTGACTGTTTGGACAAAATTCCCATCAACTATAATGTCATCTTAACACTTGTCTAACATGGTGACACCTAGTGTTAGGAGAAATACATCCCACCAAAAGGAAAAAAACTTTTTCTTCTAGAAAATCTTTTAAAAAATAGCTTCAAGTCAGTTTTGGCTGGCACCTGTTAGGCAATTCATGGTATTTCTGCAGTTCTCTGGCCTGCTCAAGAAATCTTGCAAGACTTACCTGATTTGAAAGACAATCTTATATTAATAATGAGACAGATTTCTTACTGTCCCTTTGGGGCTAGTTTCTTTTTGAAGATTTTATAACATTCCATGGAAAACTCTTCTGGAAGCACAAATACGAGATGGCAACCCTATCAATAACATCCGTATACCCAACTCCACCTATAAAGAACTTCAGTGGTTATATTGATTCTTCCCATTACATTGGATTTAACTCTGTATCTGCTAATTCTATCTATTAAATTGTCTAGAACTTGACCAGGCAAGCAGTTTTCTACAGTTTCTAAATCTTCCCTAAAGATGTTTTTAAAAATTCCTTTCACATTTGCCCCTTTCCATTCCTCTAGTGTGAAATAGTTGAGCTATTGTTAACAGCTTAGTGCAATCACGTGAGAACACCTTCTCGGCGACTAAATGGTTCTTTGGTCCTGCTAGTGATAACTACGTATTCAATGAGTAAGTAATCATAAATGATGAAAAAAAAAATGTTTTGAAGGATGTCTCAGACTTTCACTCATGAAGATGGTTCAGATACAGAACTTGCCCATTGCTCTTCCATAGTGACCCTACCATAAATTATTTATTTTTGTTTTCTGCTGCTGCTTTTTCTTTTCACACATTTAACTGAATCAGGCTTTCACACTTGATCTGAGTCTCACTTCTTTACCAAATTGTACCCCACAGTCTATCTGTCTTCTGTATTGTTACCCTTTTTTTCAGAATTAAATGTATTAGAAAGCCTCTATATTTCCTGTTTCTGTCAGCCTGTTGTACTTCCTGGCCACTGGCCACTGTTGTTGAGTGGTTTTTTTATAATTACATCCCGGTCCAGATTCTGTTCACTGATCAGGATTAAAAAATTTTTTCTTATGTAAATTTCTAACTAGATGGGTTTCCAAGAAGTAGCAATTTCTACTGTCTAAGCACAAAATTTTTTTCTTGCTATAAAAGCAACCAGTTCATGAAGACTGAAATTCCTCATCCTGTTATGTTTTTGGCTCTCTTTCAACCAGTGGGCCAGTATTTCCAGGACACCATTACTACTCTTCTATATAAAAATGATGAAGCTTTATATATATATATATATATATATATATGTTCTGTGGTTCTTCTTTATATTTTTAGCCATTTGTCTTCTTTGTCTCTAAACCCTTCTTTGCCAGAATATGTCAGGAAGTGGTACGAGAAGTGTTGTTCCTTGGTTAATGTACTATCTCATTCCCATTTAATCTGATTTTAGTTTTTCATTCCTCAAGTGTTTATTCTATCAGTAGCCAATTAAAAAAAACAAACATTGTTTATCATCTTCCTAGATTCCTAATACTGTCACAGAACACTTATATTTAGTCTTGGGTCTGATGCTTATTTTTTGATATGTGGTAGAATAGGACTTGTAGGAAAAACTCTTCACCACTTTCCAACTATTTTATTTTAATATTTGTTCTACCTTTTCTGAATGATTTTGAACACATATCTTTGTCCCTATAGAAAGTGTCATTGCAAAGTTCTTGCTCTTCTTTCCTGTTTCATCTTTCCACAGTCTCCAATGCAAACAACTTTCCTAATGATATTTCAGTGTCACAACCTGTTTCCACTTTGGTTTAGATAGAGATAGGAAGAAAAATCATTCTTTCTCTTATGTGTCCAGCTATACCACCAACTCATAGGCAGCACCTCTTCCATGCATTGCTTCCTCCACTATTCAACAGTGCCACTCTGGTCATAGGTGTTTTATTATGAGTATTTCAATCTATCCTTTTATTAAGTTCAGTAGTCTATTATCCCGGCTTCATTAGTCACATGTAGACCACAAGAACGGTTCCTACACAACCCTATTCTTGATGTTTTGTGTAGGTTGACATCTCTGCCTCAGCAGGCATGTACTGCATAATGTGTAACCATACTGCCATGCATCCCTGGTTTAACAGTGCAAAGTGTGCTTATGTCTGGCAAGGGAAATCTTGCTTCTCCTCATCCCATCGACCACTGTAGACAGCATTCTCCTACTGAAAAGATGGCAGTGAAATGGAATTTTGGGCTCAGAAAATTCTGAGGCTGCTGCTTGTTGTGTCTATGATTATCCAATTCTATGTCTATGATTATCCAATTCTATGATTATCCAATTCAAGTCTCATTGACTTGAATTGGATAATCATAGAATCCCTGAGTTTTTTCTATAAAAGCTTCTTGCCACTGGTCATCATTCTGTAAGACCAAAGAGGACAAAATTTACAAACTTCTTTACATTTCTGCTAGGAAGTAGATAAATGCAACACCAAAATTAGGAGACCAAGTTGACAAGTATAACACCTTTGAGAAACTTCAACAAAAAACTGAAGATGACATTTTGACATAATAGTTAAAAGTACTTGCAGATTTCCCTTAGAGCCCTCGCTGTCTAGCTTTGCTGTTCAGAATTTAACCTCGTTCCGTGACCTATTTTCAGTGGCTTATAAATTGTCTCTATTTTTAAGAATTTCATTCACAAAATAAATGCTGGAAAAGATGCTTCCATCCAAAAAAAATTCATGTCTATACTCTTTGGACTTAAACATACCAAAATGAAAGGTTTCTGGCATTTGATGATGGCTTTTTGGTTAGAGAGCTTTTCTTTCATTTCTTTCATGGAGAAAACTACTAAGTTTTGTTATCTAATCATCTCTTTCTCTAAGATGGCAAGCAAATATGGGGACTTATGTCTGTAATTCTTTAAAATTTTCTTTGTAGGAATCTATCAAACTCTCTGGGTGAAAAAAATCACCTTGAATCTTAATTCAGCTAAAGAAATTTCTGAATGCTTTAAAACAGATATAATTTGCAGTTAAAATAAAAATAACAGAAGTCTATTCTCCTTTTCATTATGAGTAGCCATTTTATTGACAGACATTCTTTGTGATAAGTTTAGTGATGAAATAAATTGCTCACTAGATCAAGAGGCTTCATATCCAGATTCAGACAAGAAAACAGTAATGAAAGCCTGTGAAAATGCAGCTTTTTGAATTTTAATAAGATGAAAAATTCAAGTACTGTGTGAAAATGAAATCTACGTATAGAGGTTTTTTTCCCTAAAGTATCTAATCACTGTGTCTAGGCACACATGCACATAGGAGAAATAGTCTGAAAACAAATTACACTCAAGTATCTCTGGAACAATCTCATTCTAACAACATATTTACTGATTAATATTCTAGCCAGAAGGAAGCTGACTGGAAGTCTTGACCAATCATTTTCCAAGACTAAATTTGTTTATTTGTTATAAGATATGGTCAAAGAACTGCACATCCTGTACAGTGTCTTCAAGGAGTTAGTCACAGACTGCATCAGGTATGCCATAGCACAGACCAAGTTTCTGTGAGACTGAGATGAATAACTCATCACAGCTGGAGTGTGAAGGGGGAGCTGTTCACTTCATTGCCTAGGACGAAGAAAATGAGGAAAAGCCACTCCTTTCAGGAAACTGTGGCTCACATCCAGTGGAGGTGTAGTATTTCAGTTCTGTCAATCTTGAGAAAAAAGTTTACTGTTTGAGAAATTACACAGCTATTTTTAAGCTCTATTCCTGTATTTTTAGGAAACTATAATATATTCTGTATTTGTATGCATGTATATATATATATTTATATATAAAATACATATGTATAATAGACATAAAAATGGCATTGTCTAGAAATTATTGGGTAAAATCCTCTTGGAAAGAACAGAGGCTAAAGATTTAAAGATCATTAACACAATATTAAAGTTGCCTCTTATAGTAAAAACTTAATAGCTCCATAGAAATACAAGAACTACATACAGTTTGGGAGCAGGCCTACCCTTAATGTTTCTGGTTGTTCCTTGTACTGTAGTATTGTACCAGGAAGGCAGATCCTAACCAGGAAGATCTGTGCAGATTAGATATATCTGGGGGACTCAAGTGACATATGTTTGCTGCATATACATGTATTTGTCTTTAACATATTATGTGTTATGATGCTGTAAGTTCAGACCTGACCTCCAGTATTGTGTACCTAACTAGGAAATCACTTTGCTCTTAGTTTTATGAAGGATTTGGGCAGCACTTTCTCTAAGTGCGCCTTGCTTGAATTTGTACAAGCACAGGAGTTTTATGGGACTGAATACTGCTGTTCTATATGTAGCCATCTAACATGCTACACTTGAATGTATGACAGCACTTTCCAGGACAGAAAGTCTTAAGACTCTTATCCTCAACAGGCATGCTCTATAAAGCACACCATCATTCCTTACTTAGAAATTTCAGTCTGCTGACAAAAGTTCTTCAGCTGGACAAGGAAGCTCCATGTCCTCACCTTACAGTACCAGATGAAATAAAACAAGAAGGCAGGAGAAAACTTTATAGGTTTATTCTTCTATTAGTATTAGTCAAGTTAGGAACACATTTTGTGGATTTTTTTTTTATTCTAGTAAATCAATATGCAATGCTGAGAAGTGAAACTGTTTTCATAGTCAGGGTGATGTGTGGTGCATAAAATTTCACATGGTTGCGTTTGTAGGTCTGAGGCAAGTAGGAGTACAAATCATTTCCATCTCTTTCCAGTTAATGAGTACAGGCTCTGAGAACATTTGACTTTGTGTAGAAAATAGCATACACGGTGAGTCACATTCAGCAAAACAAACTGAAGTCCTTTGCTTTCCCTTTTTGATGCTAGAATTTTTATATTTGAGGAACAAAACCTGCAGCAGCCCTCCTGAAGTGCTACCAGTCATTCCACTACACCTGAGCAACTCCATCTCTTGCTCCTCACACTGTATGAAAGAAGAAAGCTGTGATTAGAAGATATGGCTCCCTCCAATAGGAGAAACACACAATTTTGGTATCCAGAAAATAATAATGTGATCTTTCCTGTGGGTCTTAATTGCATTTAAACCAGCTCCACCTCCTTGTATAGAAAAGACAATACCTCTGGTCCCTCAGAAACCATAAAATATTCAGAGTTCCTGCTTGCCAAGAAAGCACATATACTCAGGACTCGACTGAAGTATGTATTTGTATTCTTCCGTACAAAATACAGTAATGCAGTGTAAAATATTAGTATCCAAGATATTATAATCAAAAGAATGTTCACTTAACAGTGTCTAAGGAAAAAAATGTTTCTATTCCCTAATCTATCATCCTTCCCTACCATCCCTTCTTTTTTTAAATAGGTATAACTACATAATACGAACTGGTGATATAAAATATAATTCTATCTGTGTGACTTGTTAGGCCAGTTTAGGCTTTTAGCCGTTAAACACTTCTCCTATAAATTATCACAAGCAGTTCCCCTTGGCAGTTCGGAGCAGCTGTACCCTTTCAGGTCTGTAGAAATGTGGATGGCGTAAAATGAAAGGAAACTGGGAAGTTATATTCACATCCTAACAGAAGCTATAACAGTATAGAAATTATAGGATAAAATGCAGTTATGCAGTGTGGGATGTGGTGAGCATGACTGAAACCTGTTCCATGATGATTCCCCATACAGACAGCCTGCAACCTTGAGCACCTGCTAAGGGGGATGAAGCAGAGGGTGGAGCAAAGACACCATGGCCAGGCAATGTTGAAATACTGATACCAGGAATCAATGGTACCATGTAGCTGATAAATTGCATAGCACCTGTCAGCCAGGAGGGATAGGAGATGTCTTATTGCTGAACCAGCAACTGTGGCAAAATAAATATCCTTGGATAAAACTTGTTCCTTATAATCTAATTGCAATACTAATGCCCCTCCATCCCAAATTACCCACCTCCAAGGTAAGATCTCCCCCCACTGAGCATGTGCTCCACATTTTATTGACTGTATCTTTAAGACCAAAGGGAGAGAATTTTACACCAATCAGTAACAAGGAATGACCAGAGTCACTCAAGCTCTACCTAAACATAAAAAAATAGTGTAAAATTAAGTTAAGAATGGGAAGAAGTCAGGTAAGACTCCAACCTAACTAGAGTTAGTCACTGTACTGAACATACCTTCTCCTCCATAGGGATGTCTAGTGGGAAAGAGCTTTACTCTTTCAATTCTCAATAGTTATCTTGAGCTAACTTTTTCTGAATGGTTATCTTGAGCTAACTTTTATTGGGGACTAAATCTTGTCTGTATATAGCTTTGAATGTTTTTGCAGTCAGAAACTATGACTGGCAGGCTTTGAACCTTAACCTGTCACAATTTTCTCTCATTAATAAAGAATGTTATTCCATAGTTTGAGTGAGTCCTTCATGGACACTGGCAGTCACTGGCAGTGGGTAATA
>VZTH01015602.1:3878-67997 GCA_013397815.1 Aleadryas rufinucha | reverse complement strand
AATGTTCACTTAACAGTGTCTAAGGAAAAAAATGTTTCTATTCCCTAATCTATCATCCTTCCCTACCATCCCTTCTTTTTTTAAATAGGTATAACTACATAATACGAACTGGTGATATAAAATATAATTCTATCTGTGTGACTTGTTAGGCCAGTTTAGGCTTTTAGCCGTTAAACACTTCTCCTATAAATTATCACAAGCAGTTCCCCTTGGCAGTTCGGAGCAGCTGTACCCTTTCAGGTCTGTAGAAATGTGGATGGCGTAAAATGAAAGGAAACTGGGAAGTTATATTCACATCCTAACAGAAGCTATAACAGTATAGAAATTATAGGATAAAATGCAGTTATGCAGTGTGGGATGTGGTGAGCATGACTGAAACCTGTTCCATGATGATTCCCCATACAGACAGCCTGCAACCTTGAGCACCTGCTAAGGGGGATGAAGCAGAGGGTGGAGCAAAGACACCATGGCCAGGCAATGTTGAAATACTGATACCAGGAATCAATGGTACCATGTAGCTGATAAATTGCATAGCACCTGTCAGCCAGGAGGGATAGGAGATGTCTTATTGCTGAACCAGCAACTGTGGCAAAATAAATATCCTTGGATAAAACTTGTTCCTTATAATCTAATTGCAATACTAATGCCCCTCCATCCCAAATTACCCACCTCCAAGGTAAGATCTCCCCCCACTGAGCATGTGCTCCACATTTTATTGACTGTATCTTTAAGACCAAAGGGAGAGAATTTTACACCAATCAGTAACAAGGAATGACCAGAGTCACTCAAGCTCTACCTAAACATAAAAAAATAGTGTAAAATTAAGTTAAGAATGGGAAGAAGTCAGGTAAGACTCCAACCTAACTAGAGTTAGTCACTGTACTGAACATACCTTCTCCTCCATAGGGATGTCTAGTGGGAAAGAGCTTTACTCTTTCAATTCTCAATAGTTATCTTGAGCTAACTTTTTCTGAATGGTTATCTTGAGCTAACTTTTATTGGGGACTAAATCTTGTCTGTATATAGCTTTGAATGTTTTTGCAGTCAGAAACTATGACTGGCAGGCTTTGAACCTTAACCTGTCACAATTTTCTCTCATTAATAAAGAATGTTATTCCATAGTTTGAGTGAGTCCTTCATGGACACTGGCAGTCACTGGCAGTGGGTAATAAATAAAGTGGGAAGCCCCACTGAGGTGTCTCTCTTGTGCTGTTGGTGTGTATCCCTGAACAAGGCCATCGAACCATCCTCTGATCCAGCAGGACAGTTCTGTGTAGAGTATCCATAATGGGACACCAACAGACTGGTCAGGCACAAGGATCTTGGCTTTCCAGGGTCACTGACAGACTAATCAAACATAAAGTGTTTGAGGACATCTTTCCTTTTTATGTGGCAAGGTCTTCTGCCCTTCTTGACTGCAATGCACCTGCATGCTTCTGTAATGCACCTGGACCTCACCCACAAAAGTTCTTCACCACAGAAAATCCAGAAATAGGTCTGCAGCTCCTGCTCCTAACTTTAGGTCCTTTTACGCTACAGTTGCCCACTACAGTTTCTGCCACCTCATGTAAAGTTAAGACCAGCGAGAGAAGTGCCTACTGTGGGATTAAGCCCTTGAAAGGCTGTGCAGTGAATACCAGAGAGAAAATAACACAGTGTCCATGGAATGGTTCTGGAGTGGTCTCTGAAGTGTGATTCTGTTGAAAAAAATACTTAAATACCTGTCTAGAAAGATCCTTGATGATTCATCTTGCCCTGATTGTGGTCAGGAAAGCATCAGACCCAGCCATGTGAGGCTTTGGTGGAGATCCAAGAAGAACAGCAAGAACAGAGCATTCAGGCTGGCAGTAGGAAAGGCAAGCCCAGACTGATGGGTGGCTCCGCTCTAATTAACTTTAGGCATTGCAACAGCAGGGTCCCTCCCAATGGTTTGACAATCAGAGGCAGTGATCAGAAGGACAACTTAGCAACAGCAACCAGTTGGAGAGATGTTTTTTCCTGGTTTATTCTGATTTCTTTATTCTATTACATACCCACAATGGGTATGTAATAGGCCCTCCTATCTAGTAACAAGTGTAAAAACATAACAAAATTTTAGGGCAAGATCCCATCATTATTTTAGTATGATCCAGACCACATGAAGTTAAAAATCTTAACCAAAGTTTTTAAATGTAAATTCAGGGGGTACCACCAAGCTTAAGGAGAATTGTAAATGTGTGCCAGGACATACATCAGAAATGATCAGCTACTGGGATAGTTGCAAGGACAGGTATAGGAAGCAAAAAATGCAGTCCAAAATCTGTGTTGTGTTACAGATTAGGGCAAAGAGAGAGAAAGATCTAATTAAATCATTCAAGTATAAATTCTTAGATTTGACTGAGGTTAAATGTGCCAAATTAAAACATTTTTTCATGCTAGGGAAATATCTCACTTTCAAATACTCTAATACTAGAGAAAGTTGTAGGTTTTGCCATGTAGTGATCAAGAGGTAGAGCATACCTTCTCTGCTAGGAAAGCCAAAGTAATTTGTTTACTTCAATAGGCCACAGCAAAAGAGGATTGAGTGGATTACCAGGGAATACTTCAAACAACTCTTCCCCCAGGACAAGATACAAGAGGCATGTTTACCTACTTTTCATATTAATTTTTTAATAATTTCTTATCCTTTGGAGTTGATGCACCATAGCAAAATTCTACTGAGTACACAAGTTACCTCAAAAATACGACTGGTTATAGAATAGTGCATATTATAAAGAGAGTGGAAAATGTCTTTGTGCTTATGGACACACATGGGCTATTTAAAGATAGATTTCATGTCTTCTGCAAAGGGCAATTCTCTCTCAATAATATTCTAGACAACTAAGAATTTGTCAATATGCAATGGATAAGGAGCACTCAAGGACATAATTTTTTTTCTGCACCAAAAATCACTGGGAAACTATGTTGTCATCAAGCTTCCAAGAACTGGACTGAAAGCTAGTTAAAGGATAAGGAGTAAGGTATAAAAGTCAAAGCATTACAGCTTTTAAGCTGGGTGTGAGACAGCAGTATTGCCCCATGGGAATCAGGGCTGGAACTGGTGCTTTTTCTGGAGACAGGAGTGAGTGGTAACATGTTTTTGCAAGCACCTGATGAGCATTTGTTGGAGGATGTTCTGAGTCACCAAGCTGTAGCATGTCTACTGTTACTGCTCCTCAGCTCCTTAAAATGGTACCTAGCCCCATGCTCCTGCCTTCCCTTGTGGAGGCAAAGAGCAGATGAGCACCTCTGCCTGTTAGAGCAGCTGCCTCCAGATCAGCAGGGATGATGGAATGGAGGAAGGTTCTTCTCCCTTTGTGCCTGTGTGAAGCCCAGTATAGGACTGGGCAGGGCTGTATGACAGCTTTGTGATTAGTTTCAATGAGCTGCTTATCAAGAGCATGCTTAGCAAGAAGATACTAGGAGTGCTTATAGAGCTCAGTCTGGGTTTCTTCTATCAAAATTGTTAGTGAAGCACCCATAATCTTAATTTGCTTCAACTGCAAGGAACAGTGCCTTACTCATTTTCAATTTATTGGTCTTTTTTATTTTTTTATTCCAATACTGGAATACACCACCAGCAGCCTTGATATTTTTCAATTAAAAAGAACCATTAGGGACTTCTTTGTGAGCCTTCATTACTGCCTAAAATTTTTATTAAAAAGTGAGATCACTGTATGAATCAAAGAATCATTTCTACATTTCTGGTAGAAATACAACTTACTATCATATCTGGCATCAGGAAGACATGGTGGGTTGGCTCCTATGACTGGAACTTTGGAATAGAAAAATACAGGCTCTTTAGGAAGGACTGAGTGCTAGGGGAGGGTGCATAAAATCACAGAACTAGTGCTTGACAGTTTTGATGACCTTCTATGATCAGGTTACAATTTTGGTGGATAAGGGAAGAGCAGCTGATGCCATCTACTTGAATTTGTGCAAACCATTTGACACTGCCCCACATGACATCCTTGTCTCTAGAATGGAGAGACACAGATTTGACGGATGAACCACTCAGTGGTTCAGCAATTGGCTGAATGGTTGCACTCGAAGGGTTATGGTCAACAGCTCTACGTAAAGGGATACCAGTGATGAGTGGCATTCCTGAAGATTCGATATTGGGACTGGCACATTTTAACGTCTCTGTTGGTGACATGAACAGGGGGATCGAGCACAGCTCAGCAAGTTCACTGACAGCACCAGGCTGTGTGGGGCAGTGACACGCTGCAGGGAAGGGATGGCATCCAGAGGGACCTGGATGGGCTTGAGAGCTGGGCCAGTGCAAACCTCATGGAGGTCAACAAAGCAAAGTACAAGATCCTACACCTGGGTCAGGGCCATCCCAAACATGGATACAGGCTGAATGGAGAATGGATTGAGAGCAGCCCTGAGGAGAAGGAATTGGGGCAGTGGTGGATAAAAAGCTGAATAGGACCTATCAATGTGTATGCATACTCCAGAAAGCTAACTCTATCCTGGCCTGCATCAAAAGCAGCATGGCCAGAAGGGCAAGGGAGGGTATTCTGTCCCTCTTCTCTGGTGAGAACCCACCTGCAGTGCTGCATCCAGCTCTGCAATCCTCAGCACAGGAAATACATGGACATTCTCAAGATGATCAGAGACGTGGAACACCTCTCCTATGAATGAACTCAATCTCAGTTGGGTGCAATACACAGGTTGAGAGAGTGGGGACTGTTCAACCTGAAGAAAAGAAGACTGTGGGGTGACCTTATAGCACCTTCCAGTAATTAAACAAGGCCTACAAGAAAGATGGAGAGGGCATATAGTGATAGAACAAGGAGAAATGAACCCCAGCTGAAAAAGGTCAGGTTTAGATCTGATGCTAGAAAGAAATTCTTTACTGTGAGTGTGGTGATGCACTGGAATGCGTTGTCCAGATGTTGTGGATGAATTGCTGCAGTCTAGATTGGATGGGGCTTTGAGATACATGGTCTAGCAGAAGGTGTCCATGCCTCTGACTGGCAGGTTGGAATGAGATGGTCTTTAAAGGCCCCTTCCAGCCGAAACTGTTCTTTGATTCTATTGACAGATTTCAACACTGTCTGAAGTTCAGTACTCTTCAGTATTGTCTGAGGTTCTAATTTGACAGTCATACTCTCTTCAGCATGAAGTTATTAACTAATATTCCCAGTAGTGTTTTTACATCCATTTGGAAAACAGGTTAGAGCCTGCTGTCCTAACCACCGATCTCATCAATTTTAATCAACCCTGACAGCAGTCTGGTACAGCCTCTTCTCAGCCAATAGCAGCTCTGGATTGACTTCTTGCAGGGCTCAGCTAAACATGTGCTCCATCACAGCAATGTCAGCAGCACAGCTCCCGTTTGTGCCGTCAGGGATCATGTGGCTACAGTTAAGGTTTGGGTTTTTATAATCCCTCCCCAAAAGATTTTTATGTGCAGCATGACTTCACGAGTTGCAGCATGAGTTGCCTGCACTGAGGGTGGTTAGCTGTTGCAAACAGGAGCTGGATAACCACACTAGATAAGGAAAGGCTGGCTTTTGCACAGGAAGGCTGACAGTTGTCAGGCATCTGCTGCTGAGCAAGTCCCAGGCTGCTCTGAGATTGCCACAGCCGGATCGGAGCAAAACTAACACTAGCACAAAAGCAACCAGCACAACTGAAAACACGTACTCATTTCTGCATGTAGTCTGCAATACTCAGTGCAGCCATCACCAAGACAGAGGAAGAAAAGGACTAAACCCTTCTTCCCACCTACCTTCCTTACACTTCCCACTGATCTGCCAGGCACGAGCTTGTGGCCTCTGCAGAGCACTTTTGGCAGCTCTGGAGGCAGTGACAAATTGCAGCAGCTGGGAGCACCCAGAGACCAACTTACAGCCTTACTTCTTTTCCTCCCTGTTGTTGTCATTAAACTGCAGGGTATGTCAGAGGAGGATGCTCAGTTTGGTGCACTGGTCTTCAGTTAGGCACAGACCACAGACACTGGGAGCACCTCTCCAGTGCCTGTTATAGATATTCTCGGGGGCTCATGCCAAACAAGTTGCTTTTTGAGGGAGAATCAATACATGCACAGATATTTTGGCAGTGTCTCTCAAGAAGGAGACTGTCTCAAGCTACCTGGTGGTTCTTATAAACTCTGAGCCATCACATTTCATTGTCATGGATAGTGTGTTGCACGTCGTGTACACCAGACAGAGACAGCATTTCATGCATTTGTGACTGCCACTTTAGCAAGCCGAGATCAGACTTTTGTTCACATTTGTACTTGGTTTATGTTTTTCAAAGTCTTCGTTTCCCCATTCCTCACTCCATTTTGCTACTTGCACTTATTCTTTTTTAAAAGACTGAAACTTTTTACCCTTTGTCACAATTTTCTCCTTTTCCTTGAGCTTCACTTGCCTCATTTCCTTATGAAAGACACTTTTTCTTAGCATGAAAAAGCACTTCAGTAACAATGATGCTCACTTGGGAAGCTTTCACCTTCAGTCAGCTAGCAGGTAGATTGTATCAGACAGATAGACATACCGTTCCTGTTTCCAAAATACCATACCCTGACAAATACAATTTCAGTCACAGATATGTTAGCATAAAAATGTACATTAACTGATAACAGAGTAGTGCTTTCAAACTGGGGGACCACCCATCATTCTGAGCTGCATCTGCTTTTCAGGACCTGGCACCACCTGGACCCTACAGTGGAAGGGAAGAAAACAAACTTTCTGCACCTGTGATCTATATAGCACAACCAGTCTGCACCAAAACTCTGAGAAGTCTTCTGATTAATAAACTCATGCCAAAGACCTCCCAGCCAAGAGATGCTTGTCAATACATGGACATGCTCTGATTAATACTCCCCATTATATAATTTGTACAAAGCTAAGGAGCAGAACTCGAAAAGGAAAAATCATTTATTTTTCCTAAAGTTGAAACACAAGCTCTTCTGTTCTCTGATTGAGAATGGCAGTCCTCTTTGAAGTACACCTCAAAATCTGAGGAGCTAAATATCTGTTTATCCACCTCATATTTTAACTGAAGTAAAACACTTATTTTCTTAAATCACACATACTGGGACTGACCTAACATTGCAAATCTAGGATGTCAGGAAGATGAACATTGCACTTATCAAAATAAATCATTAGAATAGCCTCTGGGCTCTTTCTTCCACCTTGCAGGCTCCAGAGGAACAGCTGTCTTGAGGCAGGGATCTGAACACAATTTAACACCCTTTGGTCATAATGGATAAGAGACCAGGGAAAGGGAAAAAGCCTTCTCTGAAAAGAACTTGTGAACCAGACCAAACACTTTAGATAATTTTGTGGAAAACAAACACAAATTCTACAGAAATTCCAGTGTTTACAAAGCAATAAGTCCAGAGCAGGACTCTTGGTTTGCATACACTAAAAATGTGTAGCAAAGGGATGAATGGGCCATTCCTGTTCACATCTTGCCTGTCCACAATGTAGTCCAAAACCTTTCCACTGCTTTTGAAAATATCAGGAAACAAATCAATCAAGTAGGAATCAAGATATACCAGGTTATGGATGTCATTAAATGCAAAACCTGCTGACAGTCCCTGTGTGCTTCAAAGTGGTCAGGGACTGGAAGGACTGGGTTGGATTTGCAGCTAGGTAGCAAGTCGCCATTTGAGAGAGAAACATGGAAAAAAAGACCTGGGCAGGGATCCAGGTTCTCCCTCTTTCTTGTGTCCTTCCCAGACAGGTGTCAAGCAGGCTGTCTGTAACAGGCTGCCTTTTCTTGGCATCATACTTGCCGTCTTCTGAACATCTGTGTGGAGTGCATCCTCACAGCTGGGAGCTCCAGAATCTGACACTTCTTTGCAGGGTCCTCTCACTGCCAGGAATTTTCCCCTACCCCAGCCATCACTTTTGTCCCTCTCTTTGTGGTGCAAAAGCCTTTTCTTCATTGTATTACTGGCTGTTTTGGGAGCAGCTAACATTCGTGATCGCAGCATTTCACACCTCTGTGGCATTTCACACCTCTATGGCGTTTCACCACACTCCCTGAGTACATAGCTTAAACCACAGCGCCAATACCAGGCTTTTCCTGCTCTCCTCCACCTCTCTGCCTGCTGCTGTTTCCCCACCAGCCCTACCCGTTCCTGGTGCCCCACAGTGTCCCACTGCATCCTGCAGAGTGCCCTCTATCAGCACTGCCCTGACAGCTCCCTCCCAGGCCTGCTGCCGGAGGGTGGTCTGGTCTTGGGAAGACGGTTCCGGCAGAGAGTGAGAAAAGGTGTTCTGAGGTCTGTCATGGGAGATGGAATAACTTCCATCCTCCTGGAGGCTGCAGCAGGGATTTCAAACCCACATCTGCGGGCTCAGTATGTGCTGTATGCCACTGGCTCCTTGCACCAGGCTTAAAACATCTGCCAGGCTCCTGCAAGGACACCAAGAAGATTTTATAGGCTTTTTATGGTAAGGGAAATGAGATATGACTGCCTAGGGTGGAAGTTATTGCTTCTAGAACTCGCCAGGTGCAGGACAGCAGCCCTGGCCTCATCTGGCCTGGAGTCAGAAGGGCAGGCTCCAGCAGTGCTGGCCTTGGGATGGGGTATTACAGGCCCTTCTCTCCCTCTATCTGCTATTCCACATGAGCAGGAAGGGGTATCTGGTCCCTATGTTTTTAGAGTTATTCAATTCCCTGTCCCATCAGTCCCTCTATGCACAGCCCTCAAGGTTGTCTCACGGCAGCAAGAAGAAGTTAAAGGATAGGAAAGGAGTGGGGAGATAAACCCACCCTGTGAGGGCTGAGCAAAGCAGGGAAGGAGGGAGGGAAGAACCAGTCCTCTGGGGTGGCTCAGGAACTCCCTCAGAATGCAAGAAACATCACTGGGTCTTCCAAAGGGACTGAAGATGGAATTTAGAAATTCATAGCCTCTTGTCTCTGAGGATACAGAGATGCACAGCTCCTCCAGGAAGGGGATAGGAGAGAACAGAGGTTTGTTCCTCAGATGAAGAAGACACAAGTGCCACACAAGAGTCATGGAAGTGAGTCTAAATTGTTTTTGCATTATTGCTCAGAAGTGAGTTTAGTGAGAAATTTGTATTTGCCCTTCATTTAGGGAAAAATTCTTTACCTCTGGCATGATGTACGTTGACTCCTGCAAGTTCTTTCTGCTCCTCTGAGTTTATAAGTTCTAGGCTAATATAACCTAAAATAAATTGCTCCCTGTACAATGCATATACTGCTCCTTGAAATCTACGCTGAAGAATTGCCCCAGCAGACTTTCTGTTCTGGAGCTTGCTGTTTGTTAGCACACTGAATTTTCCCCGAGCTCTCTGGCTCAGCAACTTTATGCCATATGCAGCAATTGAAAGTATTAATAAAGAGTAGGCAGAGTGCTTCATCTCCCTTGGCAGCTTTTTCAACAGCAAGCCAATATGAGCAGATGCACAAGTAGCCACTGTAAAACAGATTTTTTTTTTTCTTCTCCTGATATGTGAAATAAGAAACCCACTGAAGCGTTCAGGAAAGAGCCAGGATCTTTGCTTTATGACTACAAGCTCCATTGCTGAGGGGACCCAGAGCCTGAGCCTGGTCAGTGCGGATGCCCTGCTTCAGAGCTGGCAGCAGAGGGAGGGCAGCAGGTAGGGGCCAGGGACCATATGTCAGGGCACAGCAGGAGGGTTTGCACTCAGCTCTCCCATCACCTAGATGCATGAGACATGCAGTCTGGCTCTTGTTCTGAAACACAGTTCTCACAGCACCAGCCTTTGCTTAACATCTTCACATGCCCTTCCGGGTTACAAGGACAGAGCTACTGGATGAGTCAGAGAACAACTCTCCCTGCCCAAGGAAACCAACATACATAACTATTGATGAGGGTACCCATGAAGGCAGAAAGGGAAATTGTGAATGAATCCATCAGTGTTCTGCTATTCTACTACTATCTTGCTTCAATAACTTCAGTCCTAATGCAGGAAAGATTCCCTATTGACTTGTGGCAAACATACACCACTAGTCCCAATTTCTTTAGAGAAATATAGTTATAATATTAATTTAAAATTTCAAAAAAAAATCTTTACCTCCCTCCACTTTTTTTTTTTTTTTTTTTATGCAGATGTTGATTGGAAACATACATTTATTTCATCATCTCTCTGTATATGTCAGAGTACCCACATCCTTATCCATTGAGCTTACTGTTCCAAAAATAAGATGTATTAAATTCACAATGAAATACTGTGATTATGACAAAAGTATTTCAGGAAGAGTTTGCCTAGGCAAAGTTCTTTATGCCTAGACAAAACCATAGTAATATTTCATTCTTCATTTTAAGACAATAAAAAGTCCCTTGCTTGTTACAAGAAGACATGTAGTCTGAAACAACATGCTTTAATTTGAAATTAAAAAGAAGGAGATCTCACTTCCATGTTATCTGAAAACACATTCCACCTTCTGTGTATTACTGTTCTGTAATTTCAGAAAGGATTAACTTTGCACAACCTGTTTCACTAACATCCATATATTCACTTTCAAGCTGCTGCAGTATAAAACATGCATAATAAACCTTGAGATACTTGGGCTGTAAATGGAAGAGCCCGCTCAACCAGAACTACAGTTCTGTTGCTGGAACCCCAGCAAAACATTAAGACTGTGCCTCCCTTCAGTTTTCTTTCCTTTGAATCCACTTTCAGGAAATTTGTTGATCTAATAATTTGATTCACTTCAGTCATATTTTTTTCCAAAGTTTTGCCAATTTAGGTGCACTATCTTTGTGCTCTTGTATTTGGGTCCTTTTCTAATGAATAGCTCCAGTCAAATTCCTATGGGCAAATGCTCCGAAAATGCATGTCCATGACTAATATTGTTTATAGGGACTGTGTAGCAAGAGCAAGGCTTAACAATCTCTGTTTTTTCCATGCTCACACCCTCTAAATACAGCTGTTCTATAACCTTACTAAGATATTCTCTCTTTCTGTTTCATACATAATTTAATATCCCAGTGCACTAATTGTGACCTTCACTGTGGTGGAACATCAATATTTAGCATAAATGTTCCACTGTGAATATTTTTTCTTTTCAATATTATTAATATAAAAAACTCTTCTTCTCCACAAGCAAATAATCAATTTGTTTGATTCCTTTTTTTCTAATAGCTCTTAAGAAGGAGCTGATATCTCCTTCAATCATCCTTATTTTGTTGAACATGGTTCTGCTTTCTGAGTGTATATATCTAAGTATTAAATATTTCATATGGGAGCTGATTGAGTTAACAATGCAAGTTCACAGCTTCTGTTCAAAATAACTTTATGATAACTGTTCTAAAACAGTTCCAGATTCATGTTACCCAGTGAGGCTTTTTTAGCTAATTAGAAATATGCTTTGCATGTTATCAGATATATATTGGTATAGGGGAAATTTAAAATCTAGATCTTACTTCCTAGATTTTTGGCTTGAATTCATTCCTCCCTCCCCCAGCCCCAGTAAATCAAAGAGGAAATAAGCATGTACATAAAAATACGTGGGGGAGAAAAACCCCTACAATACTAAGACTTCAATATATCCATTGATATTTTTGCAAGAGTTCTCTAGTTTCTTAAAAACGAGTTTGTTTATTTGTTTGTTTTTAATGTCAGAATGGTGAGGAAATCTCGCTTTTGTAATGCCAAACAAGAAATACAACTTGAGTCACCAGATTACTAAGAGTAAGGGGTGGGGAGAGAGCTGCCCTTGGTCAGATGGGTCAGCATGTGCCCAGCTGTTATCTGGGTAATGCTGATGGGATACAAACCACCTCCAAGTCATGTGCAGTGGAGGTTTTCGACGGTAGGTATAAATGATGTGCTGAGAATAAGATGCACAGAATGATTTATGTGAATGTTACACTTGTTTTAAAATAATAAATTACTGCAGTAAGGTAAGAGGAGAGGAAAAAGCAATTTTTACTTGTCAGATGTTTGATAAGCAACACGTTAAACATCTAGAAGCCAAGAAAGCTGTACATTTTGTAACATAAAAAAGAGCTAATTACCAACTGCTTGCAGTTGAAGAACAATTCCCTGAGTCTCCAAATGCAAATATTTTCATTATCAGATGCCAGTGACACCCCTTGAAAAAAGATTTGATCTCTGTATTGCAGAAATGGAACTGACTGTAGCTACTGACTGTAGAGAACTTCAAAAAGCCACTGCTCCTGGCTGAAAAATACCTTTACTTCTTGATTTTTAAAGTAATGTTGTAATTCAGATACTTTGTGTTAAAAAGAGATGAATTTGCAAAATAATAGCACATATAAAGGTGGTCATACTACAAAACACAAGTGATATGCTTGAATTTGTATCAGGGATGCTTTGGAGTAGAATGGTACCTCTGGCAATACAGAGAGAGGTTGCTGCAGTACTTGTCATGAAGAACTATGTGTGGAGGTTAATGTAGCCCAAGGAGAAAAAAAACAGCAAAAAGACACCTCATTACCAGCAGAGGAAACCAGGTATGGACCTTCTCATCCATACAGAAGGAGAGTGCTCTGCTTTCTTGAGCACATCTGGAGAGAAGCTCCTTATAAGTGGTTCCGAACAATCTGTTCCTTCTCCAAAATGATTTTGTCATAGTCCTCAAAGGAAAAAAATATCTATTTTTAAACCCCCGAATTTCTCTATTTCAGTACCAGGTTTCTTTTTCTTCCCTGCATTTATTCAGGTCAGAAGTCATGCCAATTACTGGATCCACACAAAGAAACAACATTCAGAAAGTCCTGGGTACATTAACAGACATCGTAGTTTTCCTTGTCTGGTCAGAAGCTCAGCCCTCATGATAATATCACGCTGTAGAAAAGCATAATATTAGAGACACTTTGTGATGAAAAATCAGCAGAATTACTAAAATCTCTCTGCCTGAAAGAAGAAGTTTTAAACATTTTACATAATTCTTCAGATAAAACTTGTATTTCTTTGTTGGTAAATATTTAATTATTATGCACTACCTTATCTGGAAATTAATTTAATCAAAATCTGTCAGCCCTTGGAACAAAGGCTGTGCACGCCTTTCTCTGAGGTGCTGCTTCTGAAAGCACAATGTCATGCTACCCTTTTTCTTCCCATCTAATTTCTTCAGGTGCTCTTTGAATCCTTACCCTTTCTTATTTAGTGACAGGTTCTGTGATCTATTCTTACTCTCCAGACAGACAAAAATCACTGATGGCTTTAAAGGTGATGTGTGTACAAAAAAAAAAAAACCCAAGCCAACCTAAAACAAAACAACAGAACACCCAACAAAAACAAAAAGCTGCAAATGACTAAAAATAAACATCTTCATTCATATTAACTAGTAAGTGAAACATTAGGGCAGATAATCAAGAGAGCAAAGCAGAAAACTGTACTGATTTCTGCTGATAATTTAGTCCATTGTTTTAGTGCCATGTTATTTCTACTTTTAAAATCTCACTTTATCTATGTAACATTATCTTTTCCTATCTTAGTCTTATCTTCCTCTGAAGGATATAAAACTCAACATACCCTGTTACTCTAAGTTTAGATTGTGTGGTACAAGCACAACAGAGCTGTCTTTGTGTCTGTTTTCCTAGCTCTAATACATGTTATTTCCTTACTAGAAATAATTGGTCTCTTCATTGGAGTAGAGCTATAGTTTACATAGTACCATTCCTACCATCAATTTGCTTTAAATGAGCTGAATATATTGTTGACAGTATTTTTTGAAACAGAAACTCACCAGATGCTATCTTGACAGAAATTTCCAGTGAAAAAGGAATGTCTTGCAGATATTTGGAGACTTAAGCTAAGCAAAGCTTTTTTCTTCCCCTCTCTGCCCCTGTGAAGTCTAGGAAACTTCAGCTAATTATTTCATAACACAGCTTATAGCACATTCATGTAATCAGAAGAGGATGTTTCTTGTTTCACTTTTGAAAAGAGCCAGCGCTGGCATTGCTCGAGTCTGAGTTCAAGTTCTGAGGGGTGCTTGGTGTACTTGGATAGGTGTTACCCATATGTAAGGGACAGCTGCTGTGTTTCCAGCTCAGGCTGGAAAAGCCAGGAGGGTCTCTGGTCTCCTACTGTTGAAAAGACATCTGCTGCGGGGGGATTACGTTAGCAAGTACAAGTAGCTGCACTCAGTAGTTACCCAAAGGAACTGTTATGGATGCTGACTTCACTTAGGGAGAAAAAGCATTTGCTGTCACATAGTTTTCAGCTCTTTCCATGGCGCAGTCTCATCTGGCCCTGGAGCATCCATTTTGGTAGTCTCTGTACTGAAAGCTTTAAGTGGTCTCAAGTTAAGAGCAGCACTGGAGGAGCAGGATCAAGCGTTTTGACTTTGTGCTGTTAGTTTTAGTGCTCAGGTTTTCCCAAAAGTTTCAGGTGAAGAAGACAGATCCTTGTGCTTTTTGAAGCCTGTTGAATAAGATGCACAGAGGGAGTGTTCTTGTGGACTTCGCTCAGTGTAAGATCCGCCAGGGAAGTTGTTGGAAGTTTTATTTCCTTTTTTCCCTTAGGCAGTCAGGGCAGGCCTTGTGGATATTTCTGCTGTTAAAGGATCAGGTTTTTTGCTATCTCCTCAGCTGGAAGGTGCTCACAACACTGGAGTGTGACAATTCAACAAGCTCAGCTGCGAACATTGCTAATGAAATAGTACAGAGATATATTTATTTTGGTAAGAAAGGTAGGGATGTTTAAATGCTACACATATTTTAATATAGAATTAAGCAGCCTCTGATATATTTTCATAGCAAGACAAAATAGAAATAAATTCTCAAATATCTGGTTAAGAACTTGAAGATAACTTAGAAGCTGAAATTTCTTCATCCATAAAAGTCTAACAAATTATAATTCTTTCAAGTACTTTGGAGAACATTAAAAATAAATCTGTTAATTTGCTAAAGATATGCTTGTTAATATGTAATTAACAATTACAAAATATAAAATTCTGTAGACGTACAGATCTTAAAGTAAAACATTATGATCAGAATTGCATCAGAACCTCAGCATCACATGGCATGAAAAATGGCCCAGTCTTGATGTAAAGGGGCTGGCAGACTGAGTTCATCATATCCCTCAATGAAGTATTTCAATATTTAGCTATGTATTCCTTTACAAATTTTAGCTTTTTCCCAGTGTGAATTTCTTTGCCTTCAGCCTCCAGCTAACAGATTTGACTGTGCTATTTTCTGCTCAATTAAAGAACCGTTAAACAACCATGTACTGTTATGTCAGCCCAGAGGGAGTCTGGCTACCAGAACATATGTTGAAATTCTGATGTGCCTTAGATCACGTTAATTTTTCCTATGGCATCTCTCTATGCAGTGAAATCAAACTTCATGTAAAGAATGTTTCTATAGTACCAAGGGCCAAGAAAATTCTTCCGGGAAGGTGGAGGCCCAACTGAGCTCTGCTGAGAGCAAGCTGAAACAACAAACAGGATACTGTTTCGGTATTTTGGGGACACTACAGGTTGGACAAATTTAAAGCAGTGAAAAAGGGCACTGCTCTTGTCCCTCTCCTACTCAATAAATAAATGAATGAAAAAATGGTAAAATGGTGAAATATATTCATTTGCAACATAAAGGCAAGTCAGCTTTCATTTGTAAGTTCTTACATGCACTAAAATCATAGTTTTGCTTTTGCTTACTAAGGTAAATACAGATTGTCTCTGTATCACAATCCACATCTTCAAAGTCTAGTAAAATCACAGAGGATGAAAAATGATTCAGAAAGCTCAGGCAACCAGAAAAGATAGCAAAAAACCACCGCGTAAAATATACACAGACAATTCTGCACTGTCTGTTTTGTACTCTCTTTAGCCCAGTATCTGTGGGATTAATTATTCCATGGGCATAGTATATATCCATGGGAAAACCAGATAAAAGTATTGCTGTGTTTCTTTTGGCTAGAAATGTCAAAACGAGCATATATGTAATACTTCTCCTGTAAGTAAGACAGAGGCATGGTTTTGTGAGTCATCAGAGATTTTCAAAATCAGCACGTTAGATTGCTATATGGTGCTTTCACTTTTTGGACCTCTACGGCTGGTATTCAACAAATGAAGCATTTCCTGCAGTGTCCTAGGTTACAGTGCAAGACGTGCCCAAAAGCATTTATTCTTTTACCATCTTCATAAAATATTGAATCCAGGTGGGGCAGTGTTTTCCTTGCCTCCTCCCTCTGGGAGCTATCTTTGTTTAATGGGCAATCAAGGACCCTGCCCCTGGCTCATAGATAACTGCCTCTGGACAATCTTTTGTTAATGGGCCCATCAATGCCTTATCATCCCATTGTGAGAAGCTCCACCCAGAGGGAGAAACCAAGCATTCCATCCTGAATATAAACTGGGATCCCAAACATCACAGACAGCCTTTTCCCACTGGATTTCCAGAGGACAAGAGCTACCACTGGACTTTCAGACGAAGACCAGACTCTTTTTCTACAGGATCCAGGTCCTTTAACAGGATCACTTCATCTGAACTGCTACCAGCACCCTGACTGACAGGGTGCCAGGTTGTATTCTGACTTTGTCAGTGGTTCGCTTTTGTACTATTGCATTTATTTTACCTTTTCCCTATTAAATTGTATTTCTGACTTGGAGTCACTGGTTTGCTTTCAAACCTACACATTCAGTCATGTGTACTTCGTTTTTCCTTTTGCCAAAATAACATTTTTCGTACTCCTATTTCCTAACATTTTCATCATTAACATTCAGCCTTAGAAGATGGGTTTATAAAGTCTCAAAAGGCTTTATAAAATTGGTTTTTCATAAAAAAGTATAGCAAAATATTGTGTTCATCTTCCAAGAGTACAGCTCATTGCCAGGGTGTGCATTAACACTGTCTCTTATATGTGTTTTTTAAAATATGTGAATGCTTAAACAGCTTTGAAACTCACACACAAATATTACTTACTGCCATATTTTCACAGTATTTTTTTCCCCAATAATAGGCATTCCTTTAACTCTCTTTGCCACTCATATAAATCAATGCTTTTCCAATTCATCTCCAGCTAGTCAAAGGAGGACTTACTTCAGGGTGTTACAATAAACATGTGGATGTCTTCTGCATTATTTTTAACAAGAAAGTAAAATATTGCACTGTTTTGGGTTTTTTTTTAACTATGCAGAGAACAGCGTCATGCCAAGCCTTGATAATGATAAGTGTGGTTCCTGTTCCACTTGCTCTCCAAAGACAGTACTTGAGTTGTCTTCTAATTATTCACTGAAAGTGAAAAGAAATGGCATGCTCTAGCAAGAAGAGAATAGAAACAGAAAAAGCACATACATTTCTATTATTTTGAATTCCTGCCATTGCTTGATACTTTTCTTATCTCATTACCAGCTGTCAAGAAACAAAACCCAAAAAAGATCAAAACAAAAGAAAAAACCACAAACAAACAAACAAACAAAAAACTCCCCCAAAAAACAAAAATCAAACCACACAAAATAACGTTCTCTTTAAGGAAACAAAATCTCAACTAAAACATTAATTATGTTCTGCTTTCACACCTCATATGTCTTGCCTGTACATAGTCCCTATAGGAGGAGGCAGAATTAAGAAGGAGTGCCTTCCATCTTTACTACATGGACTTGGGGCAGCCTAAGCAAGAATTCAGGCCTTGGTCTCTGAAATACAAGTGTACAGGTCCCTTTCGGTGGTTCTGAAATCAGGCAGGAAATTTCTTGGATGATTTCATTGAGTGTCCCTCCCATCCAATGCACAAATTATTAGAAATGGTCACACCAAAAAGTCCTTTCTCTCTCCCTCTCTCCTCCCCACCCTTCCTCTCCCCCCACTACTGCTCTTCACATACACAATTGGTATCTTTCACTATCTGTTGCTTCCATTTGCAATACAATTGTACGTAGTTAATCTCAGATCTAGTGAAACAACCAACTTCCCACCATTTTCCTGGGAAGATTGTTTCAATGCCCAAATGTTCCCATTGCAAAATTTTTTCTCTTTTTAATTGGAATCTCTCCAGAAGTAACTTGTTCCCACTACCCCTCCTCTTCTCCATGTGACTCCTTGTCAAAAGTGAGTCTCTATCTTCTCTGTAGCTACCCTTTAAATACTTGAACATAGGGATAAGGTCTCCCCTAATGCTTCAAGGACCTCAAGGCTGAAAAAACCCAGTTCCCTCAGCCATTCCTCACATGCCAGGCTTCCCAGCCCTGTGATTTTCTTTGTGGCCCTTCTCTGGACCCTCTCCAGCCTGTCAACATCTGTTTTGTACACCAGGGGCCAAAACTGAACACAGTGTTCCAGGTGTGGCCTGAGAAGCACTGTGTGGGGTGGGATAGGGACTTCATCTCTGCTGGGGAAGCCCTTGTTGGAGCCACCAGGACCCTGTTCCCTTTCTGTGCTGCAGGAGCACACTGGTCCCTCAGATGGAGCTGAGTCCACCAGATGCTCCAGACCCTTTCCAACAGAGCTGCTCCCAAGCTGGGTAGATCCCAGCCTGTGCTGCACTCATGGATTATGCTTTCCCAGGTGCAAAACCTTACTCTTGTCCTCACTGAACTTCACAATGTTCTCATTAGCCCACTATTCCAGCTTATCCACATCTTCCTGTGGGGTGGCTCTCCATTTCCAAGTGTCCACTTCCTCACACACTGCTAACATAATCAAACTTTATATGGGTACACTAGATCCCATCTTCAGATAAGTTTGACAAGCACAATTTGCCCTGGGTGAGTCTGTGCTGGCTTTTCCCAGTCACACACTTCACCTGACACGTGGCAACCCCCAGGAGGATTCGTTCCTTAACTCTCCCAGGGGCTGAAGTACGATGATATTTTCCTGGGTCCTCCTTTAAGCTCTTCTTGTAGGTAGGGGTGACATGAGCCTTCTTCCAGTCTTCTGGGACATTCCTTGATCTCCATGACTTCTCAAAGATTATGGTGAGTGGCCTCATGATGACATGATCCAGCTCTCTTGACCCCTCAGGGGGATACTGTCAGAGCCCATCGAGTCATAGGGGTCAAGCTCCAGTAAAAGCTCACACATCAGCTCTGCCTTCACTGACAGCAGGTCTGTGTTTGCATCAGCCTGGATTTTTGTTCCTGACACCTGGGGCCCAGCAGTGATGGTAAAGACACATGAAGAACATGTTGAGAACCTCTACCTTTTGAGCGACTAATTCAACTCCCCTGTTAACAGCAGGCCAACATTTTGGAAGTTTTCTGTCGTTCTGTACAAGAAGAGGTGCAGTTCTTACCTGGGAAGGAAAGGCAGATATACCTCTCACTTCTTTAGGCTCATAAGTATATCTCTTTAGTTTAATAAAATCAATAAAATGACAATGCAAGAATTATGCTGATGACAGCATGACCAAATGAGTTCCTGTTGTCAGTCAAGCATCAGGCAAGCTGTCTCAGACCAGAGGTCAACCTGCATCTGCCCCATGTGAAATGCTGCTGGCGGTGACACACATGTTGGTGCTGTGGGACAGCTACACCCTCCACACTCTTACTTGGCTTCTTCCATTCACCCTTCTTCCCATCAATTTAGACTCACTTGGAATTATTTTCTGCACATGATTTTAAGACTGCAAAGATTTGCTGATGGACCCTTCCTCATCTGCAATGCCATCAGAAATCCCAGGGCAGACATCTGGAATTATGCTTGGACCCACAGGCCCCCCACAGCTGCCTGCTGAGAATTTGAATGGTCACCACTTCATAAGGGTCTCACAAAATGTTTACCCCAAACAAGCTTGCTGTGTGTACTGCTCAGCAATGGGCTTAATCATGTGCCAAGAACAGGTTTTAAAAAACTTTAATATAGCAGAGTAACTGTCACTGATAAACAGATAGTGTCAATATAGTCTCATCTGATAAAACTGCTATCCTTTTGCACTCTCTACCCAAGAAACGAGACAAAAGGAAGTGCCTATCTCTCTCCAGACATAAGGAACATAGAGTCCTAAATATTTTTCCTGTGTCACACCCAAGTTAGACACTTTACACAGACAAAAGTAAAAATATGAATATTTCTAAATGTACCGGATAATTTTGAAAAAGTAACCCTCATCCTTGGAAGTGGAAATGCTGATGTCTGATGAGTTATGTATCCTGAAAGGGAACTGATGCATTTGAACACTTTACATTTCTGTGAGCTAAGTGGCAAAAGGCAACTCAGCAGCAAGCTGTCTTTTGTAAGAACACTTGTTCCATCTTCTCCTTCTATGCATGCTAGTAATTTGCATTACTCTGGAGATGAAGGTAGACTTGACAGCGCTCTAAACTTCCCAGTCTTGCACTGCTTTACTAAGTGTCTGTATTCCAATCTTCTGATGTAATTAACAATCTTCTTGTGAGGAGACTCCTGCTCAAATTGCTTCTAGAATTTAATCAAACTTCTGTAATCCTTCCTGATGTTTCCATGTCTCTGACAAGCTGTTTCCCTCCCTTTAAATTAAGTGTAAGTCCTTCTTTAAATCCTACCAAATAAAACAATTCATTGTTACCAAACGAGACTTTTATGCTGAGCAACATTGAGAAGTAAAGGCTGGTCTCAGAAGTCATGCATGTTTGAAGCTAGGAATATCTTAAGCATCTTGAAAGGGTGAAACCAAATGGGATGGAAAGATTACCTTACGCATAGAGAAAATCTTTAACATAGGTAACAGGAAACGTAATTTTTTCTCAGCAGAGACTGTTCATGTTTGCCACTGTAGCTGATTTTCAGCAGATCTTGTCTGAAGGCTGTATTATATTGCTCATTTAGTTTGTACTGACTGGCTTTTCATCCATACTATATAAACTTATAAGCATGCTGGAGATTAAAACAGTGATTGACACATCATTACATTAATTTGCTTATACTGGTGGCATAAAGAAAGTTCTCAGAACCTGCAGGCATCTTTAGAAGTTTTATTAAATGCCTTTCATGATTCTTCAGGAATTATATGTCAATTAATATCATACTAAGCAATGCTCTTAGAGAGTTCTAGAATCCTTATCATTCTTGCTCTTGTCACAGTAAGATTTAGTAATTTTACATAAAGGTATTAATTTCATCAGAGAGAAAAGGGCCAGGCCACTGAACACATTGCACTGACTCTTAGGAGACAAAGCATTCATTGGAAAGCTGGAGGTTCAGACAGGTTTTAGAAGGGTTTTAATCACCAAAGTCTTTATCCACAATAAATTTTGGAAACAACTGAGATGAAAAGTCCTGGTGTCCTAAAAGGGGAAAAACAAAAGGTAAAAAGACTATTTTGAGCAGTACTCGTTAGGCTGACAGCCTAACACTTCAAAATGCTTCATTATAGCTGCAGCCCTTCAGGACTGTCTCTCAGGAATTGCAGAGACACTCTGGGTGGCCATTGAAAAGCTTTACTAAATTGCACCTTCAGGATTTCTCTGGTCTATTGGGGCAGGAAGCAACCCCAGTATTCTTGATCTCTGTAGTCCACCCCAGAAGGAGACATGGCAGCACTTCAACCCTCTGTTAACCTAGATTTTTCTTCCAGGAAAGATCTGTGCTCATGAACAGAGGGCTACAGTGGGCTGCTGTGTGCCCCACACAGTGGGGTAGGTGTGCTGAGCACACTTTGGGGCATGTGCTTCTCATAGTGAACGTTTAGTTTGAGTGTGCCCCTTCCACAAAGCAGACATGTCTTCATTTCTTAGAGAAAACATGTCTCTTGATACAATAATTTCCCGTGAGGACATTGAAAATTGCTTTCCCTCTAATTTCCAGCCTTTGCTCCTTGGTGTCTGTAAACTGCTTCCTGAGCAGCCTATGGAGAGTACAGAGCAACAATTACAAAATGAATTGTAATTAAATTAAAACAGAGTGTGGTGTTTGTTTTTACCAGGACTTACAGTATGCAGAAAATAAATTTAATGTAAGAGAAGTCTAGATACAGAGTGGTTTATCTCTGCACCTCTGACTTGGAAGTGGCTAATTCCAGGCTCCAGGCTGCTCTTGGGCAGCAATTTGCCATCACTACTGGCACAATGCACTTCTTCATGCAAGGGCTATTTATTTGTCCTCTTCCCTGTCTTGGCAAAGCAGCTTTGTCAGAAGTGTCAGGTTACAGGATAACGTGCTGTCTGTGAGGAAGCTGCTTTATCTCTATAATCTTACCTTTCCTAAGCATTCAGAAGAATGCTACTGCATGCACATGTGAAGGGACTTCTTACATTTATATTTCTTATGTCTACTTGAAGAAAGGGGAAAAGCTTTTGCAACTAATCTGGTTACTGTTGTTTGAACTGAAGTGGATACAGCCTTAGACTTGTGCAGTAAAACAAGACAAATCCCACGTTAATAGCTCCCTTATAGTATGGCCCTAATTAATACTGATTCATTGCACTTACGTTAATAGGAAATACTGCTCAGAGTGCTGTGCATTTGAATAGCATATGTACCTTGCAATCACATCAAATGTATTCAAGCTGATCTTAATTTAAGGCCTAATTGTTGATACTATTTCCTATGTTGTTGTGAATAGTGAAAGTGTAGTTGAATCTGTTTTTTAATTTATAAAAGATAAGACAAGCTGGACTGGATTTCACCAGCCCCTTTCCACTAACTCCTGGCCTGAGGACAGGATCAGCTGTACTTTAAACATCCCTGACTGG
This sequence comes from Aleadryas rufinucha, assembly GCA_013397815.1. Taxonomy (NCBI): domain Eukaryota; kingdom Metazoa; phylum Chordata; class Aves; order Passeriformes; genus Aleadryas; species Aleadryas rufinucha. Next base: position 45,443 of record VZTH01015602.1, on the reverse strand, counting down.
GAACAGTTCAATCCTTTCTTAAAGATCTGCAGAAAGGGAGTTTAGTATGAGAATAACAGAAGCATTAAAGATGTTAAAATTAAAATCACTGACATTTGTTATTTCCTATCTGACATCAAAGATTTCTGCTTCGTCAAAGTAAGAAATTAGATTGGTTTGATACAGTTTGTTCTAGAAAAAGTCAGCTCATGGAAGATGTTTGTTGATCATCTTCCTAACAAGTTTTAGCTACCTGCAAATAAACAGCCAGTTTGCTTCAGTACTTCATCAGGAGCTGAAGCTAAGCCTACCATTCAATAGCTCTCAGGTCCTGCTGTTTTCCTTCCAAAGAAAGACCTGCTACTGTCTTTTCTAGTGATGCAGTATGCTCCCTGTACTCTGTAAGTTCTCAAAGATAAGCACAAAAAGGCTGAGACTACATTGATTAGCTCTTTAAGCATCTCACTATTTCACCAAGCCCAGCCAATGAGTAAACGGTTCATTACCAGAGGGTGAGCTTTTAACTATTTCACTGGTTATCAGTGTCTGCTGTGCTGCAGCTAACCTTTTAACAGAGGTCAGATGCAAAAGGTTTTTGAACATTTTACCCTTCTCTGTGTTATCTGTCAAAAACCTTCTGAATCTGATGAACAGCAGAATAATTCTTTGCTTGCTCTGCCTTTTATTGGCAGCATCCCTTAGAGATGCTTTTTCCTACACATGACATTCCTTGCAAGTTGTATCTTATTCTTCATAGTCCTTCTGATTTTGCTTCTACAGTTTCATCTTTATGCTTTTTAAACATCCAGAAATCTGCATTACTTCCCATTGTAGAATTCTCTTGGGTTTGAGGTCAATGAAGAGTGCAGGATTTAACCACGTCAACCCATTTTCCCCTACTTCAGCTGGGAAGTCAGCATGGATGACTCCTTGCTGTTCACTGGAGGAACTGCCAGTTCTCTTTTCCCCTCACACCATTTCCCAGAAAATCCAGAAATTCACTGAAGGTTTGGTTTGGGGAGATGCAATAAAGTAAATTAACACTCCAGAGCTGCCAAAGGAAGGAAAGACCATCTCTTTCCTCTGGCTATACACTCTTGTTACGGATCTCGTGCCAGCTCTGGCAGCTGTTCAACCCTGAAGCACTGAGTAAGCCAGCAGGAAATTGGGTTAGTTTTCTGAGGTTTTGCTGAGTTGAACTGACTCATGAAGGAATCTGAATGGGTAGATTGAGTAGCCAGGGCTGGAGTGAAGGGAGTATGGGAAGGAGAGGACTGGAGAGGACAGCATATGTTGGTAGGCGAGAAATGTAAGAAGGCAGCCATTATACTCTTGAATAATGGTATGAGTTGACGTAAGTCATCTTTGCAATGTTCCTAGTTTTCTTCCTAAGAGTGGCAAAGTGCAGGTTAGGGCAGAACTGAATTAATTTAACTTTTTTAATTAGCCAGGTTTTATAAGTAAACATAGCAGTGTGGGTAATCTGCAGCTCTTTCCTATTTTTACCTTATCTGACTAACTGAAAGCAGTCTTAGAATTTTTCATTTATTTATATGCAATTACTCTTCTGTGAACCTCAACTCTAACATCTAAAATTGCTGTCTGCTCTTCTACAGTGGTGTTCATCAATAAGGCCAGTGTTACATCCTCTGCTTTCCTCAATAACAGGAAGCATTACTGATAACTGCTGAGAGGAAATAATCATGAAGGAATAAGATAATTTTTCTGATTGTTCCATCTGAAGAAAATTAATTACTTGTATTCATTCCAGGGCAATTGAAGTGATACTGTACAACACTACGTCTTCTTTTATATCACAAAAAAATTGCAGAATGGAAAAGCTTAAATATTAGTAAAGATTCCTTCAAATGAGTTTGTACTAAAAGACAATCCTGATTGGGTTATATGAAAGAAAATCAACAAAATTAATCTCCTTTAATATCTACCATGTTTCTAACAGAATTTATGAATACTGAATCTACTGAACACTGTGAACTAGTTCAGCACACCACAAAAACCAAGGACAAATATGTTCATTTTAAGGTAACCACATCACTGAAAGATAAACAGATCCAGGAAAGAAAAGATGATCCTTTCTTACCCAGAAGAGGATGAATAATATAAAGATGAAATATTATTTGCTATCTGGGACAACCCTTAGTATCTCAGAAGAGTTTCTGATAAAAGCAGTGCTCAGACTGTCCTCTGGTGTATGTCAGTTTAGATGTATTGCGTCCATTGGAAATGTGACTTATTTCTGGTGACACTGTCCTAAATTATTTTAAGATCTCTGTTTATCCCAGCCTTGTAAGTACATTTTTGAAAACAAACATACTTTGCTATATCTTACATATAACTTATATAAAGGGAATTCTGTTTGTATGTGAAAAGCAGAGAGATAAAAACATCCTTTTTATTACTCATGTATGGAATTTAGGCCTCCTCTAAGACCATGAATGAAAAAAAAGCAACACCCCTAATGCCCCAAACAGCTATCCCAGAGTAACTCTGTGGATAACATTAACAACAACACCACCTTTTAAGGGATTCTGTCAAGAATTACATCACTTTGCTGGCTGATGTATTAATACATGAATGGAGCAAAAAGATTAAAATATCCTTTTAAGCAGTGTTGGACTTCATAAAAACAAGTTTACTTCTGTAGAACAGTATCATAAGCCTATGGTTTGTCAATTAATAAAAAAAAGGCTCTGAGTTTTCTTGAACGTTCAACTGTTCATCAAAGTGTTGAACATTGTTCTGTAATTAAAACCCAATGAAAAAAACATTAGGGGGAAAAAAGCCCCAAACTTTATCACAGACACCTGAAAATGAGTCAGAAAAGCCTTTTTCTGCAGCCACCAGAGATCCATGTCCGGGATCTTGTTCTATGATGAGACTTAAAGTGATATTAATTGATTGTGAATGGTCCTTGGCCTGCCTTGTTAGAGCCAAACTGGTCTAAACAATACAGTAGTTCCTTTGTAATACTAAGTCTGTAATATACAAGCAAAGGAAGATTTGAAATTAGGAATAAATCCCTCCAATTTGACCTGCCTTCACACAGAAGGAACTCATCCATAACTATGTTTGTGCACTCTGCACGTTATGACATCCTATCAGTATAATCTGATTAACATTGTCTCAAACTTCATAGGATTATTGTTTAAAATGAAAAAAAAAAAAAAAAGCTTGGACAAGCAGACAACCTATTAATGAAAACATAAAAGGACTTTGTAACAAATTAAACATGGTAAGATCAGTCCTGGAATTATGTTTATAGTCTATTTACAGGGAGTTGCAATATTCAGATTTCACAAAGGACTTTCTTGGGCCTCTTGTTACAGGCATCCTTTGTAGTTCTGTTCTTCTGTTTGTTTGTCATTGTTGTACAGTCAAAACAGCCATGTGTTTGAAGTGAAGCTAGTCAAACAAAGTTTGCACAAGTGGGTGCAAGAGATTCTCATCTACTCAATCTGAGATGGCATATAAAAGACAATAATTAGATGCAAACTTTTACTAGTGATCCTAATCATATTTTGCATAGAAATTTAGACAGTGATATGCTTTTATTTCTGTTTTGATGGCAGGAAAGTCTAGAGATAATAAAAATACCAAGTGCAGCCAAAGCTTTTCCATTTAGAGAGTTTTGTAATAGGGAAAACAGCCAGAAGGATGAAGCACCATAGCCCCAACAATTTCAGCTTCTTGACAGAAACATCAAAGAATGATTAAAATACATTGAGAACTGCTATCTAGGAAGAAAATAAATACAATATGTTACTGTTCCATATACATCCCTAGCACATCAATTAAATAATAAGAAAAATAAGGAACATATTTTTTCCTTTGGTATTTTTTAGACTTTCTCTTATGACAGTGATGGTTTTGTATAAATTTTTCACTCTGCCTTCAAAGAGAATACCTGGAAGAATTAAACATTCACCAATGAATGAAAAATTGTGATACATTATTTAAGGAAACATGGTTTTTGTCTCCCTTCGTGTGTTAACTTTTCTCCATACATTTTAGTAATTTTCTGATTACTGCAAAAAATCTTTCTTGCTAATACCTTTTCAAACACAAGGAAGTTTGTAAAACTCAACCACCTAATTTGGGGGGAAATTCTTCTTTTATTTGTCCCAAATACCCAGCAAAAATACTTTAGACTTCTAAAATCTTGACTTAAAAGTGATGCTTCATATGGTATTGTCTGCAGCAATCAGCCATTAAGAAAATATGTCTTCAAGCCATGGCCAGTCAAAACAATACTCCAAGGTTCAGCAAAATTCTGGTATCATAGGGCTGAGACAGCTGAATAGAAGAAGTTGCTGATATTTGGTTTTGAACTAAAAAAAAAAACCCACAGTTTTAAATAGTCATCTCTTTATTTATACTATCAAAGTAAATTCAGCTCTTCCCGAAAGGACCTTTGCAGTCAGACTGTCAGGGCAGCAGCAGCACATGATGTGATATCCTGTACTAGCACTAACTTCTTTATGGAGGGGCTGCAGCCCTTCAGTCCCAGAAATTCACACCCACACTCAGTGCATTAGACAACTACCTATCCTAATTAAATCTGTGTGTAAATTATTTTTCAAATGCATAGAAAGGAGGTGGAGTGTCAGAAAAGTAGGGCTAGCTGATTGTTACCTTTCAGCCTGAAAATACATGGGTTTTGTACCTCAGGCAGGATACTGCTAAAGAAGTTTGTTGGGCACAAACACTGCAGAAAGGCTAGCTGTCGTGCCATAGAATATCACAACAGTTACCATAACCAGGAAGTCATGAAGTGTTGTATCCCATGGGGATACTGAGAATGGGCCAGCAAAGCCCACAACAAAGAAGGCTCGCTGGTGGGATGGCCCAAGCCAAAAATAGCCCCCTAGTTCTCACCAGCTAGCAATCGGTGCCCACATTCTCCACCCTTATGTTCCATATCTGGAAATTTCCTTTTGAATTATACCCCCATTGGTTCCTCCCCCTCAGTCCCTCCCTCTCTAGCCCCACCTACGTACCACCCCATACCCTTGGCCCTCTGAACCCCCGTACTTAAGCGAGAGCTTGGTGGGGTCTGCGGTTTGTCTTTGTCACTGCTCCCATTCACCGTGCCTTGTAATGAGTGGCTTGCTGGAATAAAGGCTGCAGTGGATCCGCACACAGAGAACCCTCCCGCCTCCTTCATTGCCCGCCGTCATAGCGCGAGTGTGTTCGTGTGCCCCGCACCATGGGGCTGTGTGTGTGGCTGCGCCCTCAGGTAGCCCCTCTGCGCTGAAGCGGCTTCCCCTGGCTGGGGACCCTTCTGGAAGGCTGCAGCAACTCACCATGGCCTCGCGCCACAGCAATGAAGTAGCAGAAGCTGTTTTGAGGACATGTAAACAGTCTCAATTGTTCCAATTCAGCACGTTGTTAAAGATGCTGCATGTTGTATGTGGTAGGACAACACTAGTTATTTCAGGTTAGGGTCACTTAGCAATTTTTATGATATTTATTTGCAAAAATATTTGTCACTTACTGATTTGTCTCACAGGTGACTTGAATTTTGGTATGAGGTTGCCCACATGTAATCTGACTTTATATATTATTAAGAAATAATATATTGCTCTTTATAGTTTATGTTATTATAAATGAAATCTAATGTAATGTGGCTCCTAGTAAAAAGAGATCAATCCAAGAATTCTGAAGGCAGAAACTGAAACAAAGAGGAGGTGGTTAGCTCCCATCCGAAGATCTGCTGAAGTGTGTCATGACAGCACACTTCTTGTACCACACTGGGAGTGAGCTGCTTGTCCTTGATCTTGAAGAATGATGCTTTTATTTCTTGAAATAAGTGAGGTCTGGCCTCATTTGTCATCTGGCACCCAGAGGTAGGATCTAGGATAGAAAGACTCTGCAGAGGGATCTGGACAGGCTGGATCATGCCAAGGCCAGTGGTGTGAACTTCAACAAGGCCAAATGCTAGGTCCTGCCCGTGGGTCACAACAACCCCAGGCAGTGCCACAGGCTGGGGCAGAGTGGCTGGAAAGCTGCCCAGTGGAAAAGGACCTGGGGGTGCTGGTGACAGTGCCTGAAAGGAGCCAGTTTTGTCCACATGACCAAGAAAGCCAGTGGCATCCTGTCCTGGATCAGCAATGGTGTGGCCAGTGACGTCATGATGATTTTTTGCCTTTTCTTTTTATATACCTTTTATGTATTCTCAGGATTCTTAACATATATACTTATAATTCTTTAAGCCTAATACCTTAACATGGTCCTGGTATTCTGCTAAGCCAGAAGACCAAGCATCTTAAAGCCTCATAGTTGAGGGCCAGAAAGCCTTATGCTATCTTGAAAAACCAAGACCCTCTCTCCAAAATGTATTTTGTAAACTAGACTCAAGCCCCATCTGGCAAGAAATACTTTAGAATAGAGAGATGTCACACCATTCATTGAAGCTCCTCATTAGAGAATCTTTATCAGATATACTGATTTACAAAGTCTATAAAATTGTATACGTGATATATCGAGCATGTACATTTCAGCACATTATACATTGACGAGCTGTTGCACCATAAAAATCCTTATTAAATACCTAGGTAAAAAACCCTTTTATCCCTTAACCATGTCTGGCTCTTAATTCTAAGACCAGAGAAAAAGGCATCACCAGAAGGACCAGGGCAGTGCCCATCCCCCTGTGCTGGTCACTGGTGAGGCCACACCTCGAATCCTGTGTTCAGTTCTGGGCCCCTCACTGCAAGAAGGGGTGCTGCTCTGGACTCACTCCAGCATTGAGGTGCTGGAGTGAGTCCAGAGAAGGGCAACAGGGCTGGGGAAGGGTCTGGAGCACAAGTCCTGTGAGGAACAGCTGAGAGAGCTGGGGGTGTTTAGCCTGGAGAAAAGGAGGCTCAGAGGAGACTTTACGGCTCTTGACAACTGCCTGAAGGCAAAGTGTAGCCAGGTGGGGGTTGGCCTCTTCTTCTAGGCAACCAGTGACAGGACAAGAAGAAATGGCCTCAAGCTGTTCCGGGTGAGGTTCAAGTTGGACATGAGAAGAAATTTCTTCATAGAAAGGTTTGGCAAGCCATGGACTCCCCACGCAGGTGGTGAATTCATTAACATCTGCAGGTATTTAAGGAAAGGCTGCCTATTTGACAAGGTGATGATTGGTCAAGGGTTGGACTCAGTGACATTGGAGGTCTTTTCCAGCCTAACATGATTTTGTTATTATGTGATCTCTCAGCAGACTAACCAGCAGGACCATCTCTTCAGAATAGCAGGTTACATCTTCCTGAATTTTCTGGGATGTTGGGAAAAAATAATCACTGCAGATGAACCACAAGTGTAAGCATCAGGCTCTGCAAGATGGTACGATTGTTTACCAGCAGTTTAGCTATATCTCAGGATGTATTCGCTTCCACATCAAGACATATTCTTCTGTATCTCAAAAGCATGTACTAGAGACAAGTGCAAATATAACTGTTGGCACCAACACAGAGCAAAAATGCAATCCAAAGCCTGCGCATGGACCTCAACCTATGAATAACCCCACAGACATGAGAAAAACTGGTAAGCTGCTGTGTTTTGTCCCTTGTCCTCTGAAGATCCTGGGCCTGACATCTGGGTACAAGCCACCAAGCACCTGGCTCATGGTGGGGTGGGTGGAACACTCCAGCGTGGGCACCTGACAGAAGGGTTTACATAAAAACCCTTTTCCCTCCTGTACAGTCACACCTAAGTTAAAGACCTCACTTGGGCCACGTATTAAGGTTTCGTAGAATGAAAGAACAGCCTCCAAGCCCTCACTAGAGATCAAAACCAGGGTGTTTAAATGGATGTTTCCACAGAAGTTTATGAAAGAAGTCTCAAATCACAGAAGAGACCAATTCACTGCTACTAGAGGCATGCCCTCTCCATTAGTGAGCACAGAAAAGCCTGAAGGGAATAGACAAGGATATTTTACTCTGCTCCATTTGACCATTGCTATACTATTACCTTGATAATTACTTCAGTTAATGTAAAAACAGCATTTACCTTGCAAGTCCTCTTCCTGTTGTAATTATATTCCTGCCTTCCATTTTCAGCAAGAAAGAAAGGAAACAAGTACTGCAGATGTAATTAATCCTAAAACCTGAAAATCCGTAAGAGAAAGAAATATACACAAAGAATTGTTAAAGTACTGTCCTCCAGTCAGTGAAGACACTGAGAGCTTCAAAAGGACATTCAAAGAGAGCTCACATTAGCAAAGCTAAAAATGATTGTCCAGGCTAAGGCTGAAGGAGACAAAAAGACAGAATTGTTGCCATCTTCTTTTAAAACAAAGTGGTATTGCTGAAAATGAAAATGATCCAAGGAAACCTAACAATTTTATTAATGTAAATTCATCACATATGGAAAAGAAAGAAGACGGAAAGTTGCCAGAACCTGTGGGATAAATGGAAATGTTCAGTTTCATCACAGTTGATGTACAATTGATCCAAGTACTGAATTTAATTGAAAATAATAATAATAATTGTGAAATATGGAGTAGTATATCAGGTCATCTCTAACACTATGGTAGTTCTAAGTAGTAGTCCTTCAAATCTGAGGAATTGAGCACATGATAGAAAGCAAACTTTCTGTGACAGCATCACAATCAAAGGACATGGTGTCTTAAAAACATGTATGATCTCTTGGTTCTACTCTGGTCCATAAAGCTGCCTGCTTGCTTAGATCAGCAATTCTTGTAGTCATTGTAGCCATCTCCTGTACAGCTGGAAGGTAAAAAGATCAGGTTTAAATGCATGTTCCAATTCAGGTAGAACAGACTGAATCCCATCCTGCTGTCAGCCACCAAACAACAAGGCAAAGAAAACATTTCTACACCAACATTTATAGAGAAAAGAAAAACAAGTGATGAGCTGTGGAGATCTAAGTCAGGATAAGACTCATATAATCATCACAGTCCTTTGGTTGTTACAAATGCATCCTACAAAGCCTAGGAAAGGGAAGCCTGGGTAAATAAGATGTTCAGCCTGCCTGGAATTGTCTGTCACTTCTGAGAGAAATGCAGCTGAGGGTCAAAGCATATTAAATAATTTGCCTCTGGAGTGCCTTTCAACAGCAACGCTGATAGTGCCATTTGTGAAGATGTTTCCTGCGGGGAAGTTACAAATGAACACTAAAAGACTGAAATTTTCTCTTCAATTTTATTGAGTACCCAGAAGATTGGGTGATTTCTGGGGCTCAAGAGTCCACAAAATTGTGTTTGGAATATCATGACAATGGACTTTAAACAGTAAATAAAAAATACTGAAATTTGGATTTTTTGAACAGTCTAATTGAAAGCACCAGAAGGAACCTTCTGGTGACATATCAACATTTCCACAGTCAGTGACAATCAGAGTCAGCAATTCTAGTAAAAAAATACTACAAGTAATTTTTTTTTTCATTATCTACAAAGTAGGTGCGGAAGTCAATATATAAGAATAATGAAAAAGGAATGCATATGTAATTTTAAAACACCATGTTTAATCTATTGGTTTGGTTTGGTTTGGTTTCTTTTCTTTATTTTTTCTGATTCAAATGTCAAAAGGATATACCACTATGATATGTAGTGTTCATTTTGACTGTCTTTCACTGAAAGATGCATGAGAATGGAGAGGAGCTCTGGCAGGAATTTTTCCCTGTTAGCAAGCAATGGTACCTAAGTTTGGAATCATGATGGTTGTTTTAAAAGCTACCCATACAGAAAAGAAAACACAGAATAGTGGTGAGCAAATAAGAAAATAAACAAATATAAAAGAAAATAAATATTTTTTACATTAGAAGATGTCATAATGGAAAATATTTAAGCAAAACATTAGTAGATCAAGATATCTGAGAAGTAGACATGTCACACTGTATTAGTAAGATATATAGAGATCATCTGTGAAAGAAAGGGAACAATTTATCAGGTTGGTTGTACAGTGAATAATAACATCTTTGTAATAAAATTGGAATTACAGATTGTAAGTGTTCATAAAATTTCTTCATGACAGAAAATGGTTACAATAATTCTGACACATTTTGCACAAAAAAAAAAGACACTCAGGCAAGGTGTGGGAAGAGAGAAGAATCCAAGGGCACTTTCCTTCAAGCATGAGAAGCCCAATGCAAAGGCAAATACTTTGCTCATTTGTACATGTGTTTGGTACGCCAAGAGAACACAAAGACATCTAAGGTACTCAGAGGTCTGCTCAATGACATCACTGAATCTAGATTAAGCTATTCAGACCCTTGGAAAAGATCTTAGCAGACTGAAGGTAATAGTCTGTGGTGAGACAAGGAAGACCCCTTTAGAATCTCCCAGCATAGAAATCAAGATGTATGTTGTACGAACAAGAGACAGAGGCTCAAATGCACTCTAAAGCTTTATACTATCTAACTCCTCAGCTACTATACGGAAGAGGGGATAAAGTTTCACTATCCTAAAATATGGTCTCATGAAAATTCTATTTTACAAAGTGGTTCTTTCCTTTCTTCCCCAAAAAGACTTAATTTTAGTTATCTTCACATTTCAGTCCCTCCAAATGATTTTTTCATTGTGCTTTTAAAGTTTAAAACAAGATCTGCCAAAACAAAAACGAGTTTTCAACTGCAGAAAATCCAGGATACATTCTATTAATTTTTACATATTTATATTGGAATTCTTTAAAAGTTCATGTGTGTATCTAAATGGGCATAAACTATGCATGTCATTGACACTTGGCTGCATCTGGATGTGTACAATTAAAACTGGAGAAAAGAGCTATGTTCTGCTTCAGCTCCAGTCCCACCACTGTTCCTGGTGGGAGCTGGCTCTGGTCAGGTTGACAGCATTGAGTTCATCTCCATCTCTATATCATGAAGGAAAGGGAAGAAAATTAGTCTGGCAGTCTGTTCCTGTTCTTCTGGGAGTCAAACTGACACAAATTTTTTAAAGGCAAAGAAACTATGTTGAATTCTTTGTCCTGTTCTGGGTTTGTATGGACTGGTTCTCACTTTCCCAAAACAGTGGTTTGCAACACTCAAAATACAAGTATTGGTCATCAGACTCTTCCAGCACTTTAATTATTTTTCTTCAGTTCAGCAGATCTACACTGACCTCACTGATGGGTCTTCCTGCTGCCTCTCTAAAATTTATCACTTTCTTCATATTTTCCCTCATGCTAAAGGTTCAGATTTTGTAGAGTTTCTTTAATGGAGAGGACAAAGATAAACCAAGCCCTGCCACAGACCCAGTTGCATGATCATGGGAGTGCAGCCCTCCTTCCTGATACAGCAAGGCATTCCCTGCTTTCCATCATACTCCTTTTCTTTTTTTTTTTTAAGTGGGCCTATAGTAATATTCAGTGACTCTGATAGATGATGTGTCTTCTTGACTTGATTTAGGTCTTTGGGGAGATAAATTTGTACTGCTAGCATGCACAGTGCCTGAAGCCGAGGAAGAAACAGACGCCAGTCATCTGCTTGGCTACATTCCCTCCCAGGGAGAGAGCCTTTTCTGCTCTGGAAACTTACAAAGATTGTTTAGTATATATTAATTTTTTATTGCACAATATCTCTGTGCTTCACTGTACAGAAAGAGTCATATTCTTTTCTTGTCCTTCAGCTGCCTCCATTTGTCCTGGAAATTGTGCCAACACAGGACAAAAGTCAGTGGGACTAAAGTGAGTGTTGAAGTTAAAGTGCTTAAAACAGCTGGAGAAATCTGCATGCTTGAGCATTCATGGCCAGTAGCCCTGAGGGATCCTGGCAGGTGGAAAAGGGCCAGGAGAGCCTCCTGAAGAATACTACACTACAGCTATGCTCACATCTATTTATTTTAATTAAGTAAAGACATTCTATATTTTTGTAGTCTGCATAATGGCATTCTGGCATTCTCCTGAAGCACTAATGCGATTTAGATTCAATATAAGACTGAATAAATCAGTGGCAGACTATGGTGCAGAAAGGACTGCACCCAGTGAATGCCTGTATAAATCCTGGGATAATTTGAGACAATTTTTAAAAATATCATCTCTACAGAGATTTTTTGGTGCAATTTTTTCTATTAATCACTAGTGAAATTTGACTGAACTTGATGAAATCAGGGCAAGGAAGTTTTAATCCAGTCATCCAGTGAGCTCTGTGTGTGCTTTCTCCCCCTCCTTATTGCAACACCTCTGTGCTACGACTGGGGCAGAATAATCAGTATGTGCCCCATTTTTCACTAATGAGAGTGTTATGATATCTTTTATGTAGTATATGTCAAAAAACATATTCCCTTCAAGCACTGTCTGTCAGATGCTGTACTCAAACTGTGTCAAATTGCCATTGAATATTGAAGTGGCTAATTGTGAAAAATAAAACTGGTCATTTCCCACTTACTGAGTAAGTATACAGTCTTCCCTAGTTCTGCTACATCTTAGAGGAAACATTATTCTATACTAGAAAATTAGTTTTACTGTATCTTTCCTTTCTGCAAGCATTTGCAGGCCATGGTTTGAAGTCAACAATGCTGGTGAAGCCTTAGCTTTTACAAAAACAATTCAGCATTGAAGTAAATGAAACCCAAATATTTCGCTCAGACTAATGGGTATATACCCCGCAAAAAACAACTGAAGAAGTTTCAGTGTTCTCATGACATATCATATAAGTCTGGAAATCTATTTTCTGTTAGTCCAAAAAATGATCTGGTTAAAAATCAAAAAGCATGCATTGGAATTATTTGTCACGAATCTGCCTTTACATTCAGATGCAACTTACCTGAAGCAATCTGAAAGCTTGCTTTACTGAGCCCTAGAAGCCTTTCATTTTTCTTCTTCAAGAACTGCATACCACTTATCAGCAGTGTTCTCCCACAAACTTAGCCTCCAAGCTTGGGATGGGAATCCTTTGGAACAATCTTAGCTGTTCCTCCGTCCCTCCTTCAACTCACCAACTATGGGTCCACAAGTGATTTTTTCAACAGGTTCCAAATTTGCCATAAACACCAAATCAGATGCAAACACTTTTGTCACTGAAAGATCAAATCTGAATTGTGTGACTTGTGTAGTTTCATAACTGAGTTTGCACACGATAAACTTTCTGAGCTCTTCACTAAGAAGCTCTGAAACACTTTGTGGTTTTGTGGTGAGAGCTATGAGCTTGGCTATCCTCTGCACATGCAGGCACTGGTAGGGCTGCACACCAGTCCTGTCCCTCAGCTGGGCACCACTGCCCAGAGCATCATGCAGGGGACCAATGGTAGGATGCAGTAAGTTCGTTTTGCAACCCTGAGACAAGCAAGAAGATGATTACCAAGACAAGACAGTCACAGGCCCCAAAACTCTTTTACTAGGCTAGGCCACAAGCACTGTTGTCATAGCTGGCAGCTTATAATCAGCTGCATAAGTTGGGCTATGAGAACTTTGTTACCAAAAAAGGGTAGACTTGTCCCACTTCTGTGCATTCTCTGCCTCCCTTGTGCTGGCCTTAGCAAACTTACAGTCTCGTGTTCAGACAGATCAGGAAAATATTTTTATTTTTATTAGTCCTCTTAACTCATTTAAGGAAAACAGAACAGTGCAAAACTGGTGCTATAAAAACATTGAAGAGTTATGAATGGATAAATAAATATCTTAATTTGCTCCATAAAATGTAAGAAATTGGTATGTAAATCCTTTGGAAAATACTTCTTCTTGGAATATACTTAAGCCACATCTCTGTTACAGAGATCTCTTACAGCCACAGCCCTGTTGGCGGGGTCAATAGGAAACTTCAAGTCAATAACAATGAACAAGGGCTTAAAACTACAACTCATTTAAAAATGTCTACATTTAGACATTCAAGCCTATGTTTACAAACCCAGCTAAGGACAACCTGATTCTTAAAACTATTGCTTAGCTTCCTGTCCCACCCCAGCAAGAAAGCGTAACATTGCTATTTGCAAGCAGTCAGTAGTAAAAATTGATTTGATATGGTAACTGTATCGGACTGCCTAATTATAGGTAAGGAGCTCAAGGATCTTCAAGATGTCATTTATCTCATTTCTGACAAATGCTATCCTAAACTTCTTGAAAAGATCGCCAATATTATGTATATAAAAGAATATTCCACAGTATTCAACACAGCTGATCAATCTAGCCCAAATTCCATGGGCTTCCCATTTTATGATGGAGTTGTGTGTGCTGTAAGAGAGGACTGCTTCATAACTGAATGGCCCAACTGTGCAAACCCTGACAAAAAGCCCGCAAGGCTCTCAGCTGGCAAATTCCTCTGACATCAGATAGACTTTCTGGCAGACAGCTACTGCTCTTTCATACCACTGTATTTCTCAAAGCTGTGTATTATTATGCTTTTAAAAATAATGACCATTCTCTCAATACACTTTATATACTTCACTTTATGTACCTAAAGAAAGAGCAGTAGAGTCAAAATGGGGCTTTCTCAATTTTCATTAGAGATTTCTCTTCAATGAAAACTTCTTTCCATCTTTTTCTATTAGATAATTAAAATGCACTAAATGTTGATCTTTTCTTCTGTGTTTCTGACATACATGCATAAGTTTGTGGGCAAAAGTAGCTGTAAACACACTGAAGAGTATGAACTATAGAAGACTGAACCCTCAATTTAACAGAGGAAAAAGTACCCTCTTTCATTATACCTGTGAACAGAACTGATTAAAGGCTCTCAGAAACATGGGAAAAAAAGGAAAGGAAAGATATTGGTACCTGTAATCTCAGGAGGCTGCCTTCATGCCACTGGGATCTAAGGCAAATTTAGATCATCAGTGGACTTCCTCCATAAACTCGCATAGTGCTTCATCCCCTGCAGTGGGTTGACACTGGCTGGGCGCCAGGCACCCACAAAAGCCTTTCTCTCACTCCCCTCACAAATGGACAGGAAGAGAAAATACAACAATGGGTTCATGGGTCAAAAAAAGACCAGGAGAGATCACTCACCAAATATTGTCAGGGGCAAAACAGACTTGAATTACAGGTACTAAATGAATATTATTACCAACAAAATCAGAGCATGATAATGAGCAGCAAAATGAGACTTTAAAACACCTTCCTCCCACCTCTCCTTCCCAGATCTGCTGCTTCCTCCCTAGCAGCACAGGGAGACAGGGAATGGGGGTATGGTCAGTTCACAGATGTTGTTCCTGCTGCTGCTCAGGGCGAGGAGTCCTTCCCTGCCTCAGTGTGAGGTCTCCCCAGTGGGAGACAGGCCTCCATTAACTTCTCCAGTGTGAATCCGTCCCAGGAACAACAATTCTCCGTGAACTGCTCCAGTGTGGGTCTCTTTCCACAAGTGTCATCCTTCAGGCACATCCTGCTCCACCGTGGGTCCCCCACAGGGTCACAAGTCCTACCAGGAAATCTGCTCCAGCACGGGTTCCTCTCTCCGTGTGTCTGCAGGTCCCTGCCAGGACCCTGCTCCAGCACAGGCCTCCCACAGGGTCACAGCCTCCTCTCAGACATCCACCTGCTCCAGCATGGGTCTGCTCCATGGGCTGTAGGTGGATCTCTGCATCCCTGTGGATCCCCATGGGCTCAGGGGCACAGCTGCCTCACCATGGTCTGCACCACGGGCTGCAGGGGAACCTCAGCTCCAGCGGCTGCTGCACCTCCTGTTCCTCCTTCTGCACTGACCTTGGGGTCTGCAGGGCTGTTCCTCTCTCATATTCTCACTCTACTGTTCTCTGGCCACGATTACACATGCACAATAATTTTTTTTCTTCTTAAATCTGTTACCACAGAGCTGTTACCACCATTTCTGATGGGCCCAGCCTTGGCCAGCGGCACCTCCATCCTAGAGCTGGCCGAGACTAGATCTGTGGGACATGGAGGAAGCTTCTGGCAGCTTCTCACAGAATCCACTCCTGTAGCAGCCCCACTACCAAAACCTGGATATACAAAGCCAAAACATCCTCTAAAAAAGGTTATTTTTATCTGTCTAGTATGTTCCTTTGCATCACTAAAATCAAGTAAACACTGAAGGCAATTTCACTTCTGCAGGAAATATTAATTGGTAGGAAGGAGCAAAATTCCTAATAATATTACTAGAAGCAATTCTGAAAAATGCCTTACTGGAAACAAATAAATGATCTTATAGAAATTTTTCATGATAATAACACTGTGTTTCTTGAAAAATGTCAATTACATTCTCTTATAAAAGACAAGATTAAAATAACAATGTTATAAAGGTACAACAGATGATAGAAGAAAATCACCCTGAGATATCTGATTTTAATTCACAGTGGTTCAAAATCAAGTCTTCCACAGAAAAAGACTGAATTTGCCAATACATCATCAAACAGCTCTCATTTGAAATTTAATTAAATTTTGGATTTACATTTTGGAATGCACTGCATATTACAAACACACTTTACTAATAAAGCTGCTACAATGCAGCAAATTCATAACCATGCTCAAAAGAATGCTTCACGAATCATATTATCAAGTAAAAGAAATACGTAAGCCTGAAAACTACACAAACATCAGGTTTTCAAAGATATATAAGCCACTTTTCTATTCTCTATATCAAAGCAAAATAGTCCTACCATTTTCACCATTAAATAGTTCATATAGTTACTGTGTACAGTAGTATGACATAAAAACCTACAATTACTGGAAAATTAATTTTGATTCCAATAAGAAACTGGTGTGGTTTTAATTTCATTTTTCACATAGAAAGTCTTGTTAATCACAGCACAAATAAATATTTTAAGAACTGGAAATCCTCCACTCCTTGACAATTCTAGATCAATTGCTGTGGAAATCCATGGAAAGTGTTAGTACTTTGCCTGTCTAATTATTACTGTAGTGATAAGTCTGTAATCTCTTGGGATCCAGACACAGAAGGTCTAATGGAAGGTATCTGGATCCATTTCAAACCAGATTTCTGGGACATTTCTGAGCTGCAGGTTACCAATACAAGGCTGTAGTCTACAAGTGGAAGTCTAACAACTTTAACAAACAGCTTTTATTCTTTCTGTACCAAGCTTGATTTATATAATTGGAAAAGCTAATTGAAGTCACCTGACCTCTAGAAAACTGGTATTGCTGTGGCATTAGTAAGAATTTTGCCATGGGTATTTTTAATTTTTTCTAAGCTTTATTTTTCTAAGCTTCACAGATACACAGAGGAGCAGCACAAACATAGCCCTATTAATATTCCAGCTATTTCTTCCTAAATAACAACACCTCAGTGAAATCAGGAAGTCCTCCAATGTGTGTAGTACTTTGTTTATTCAGAGTCTTAAATTGCCTCAGCACTTAGTTTAATTGAGAAAGAAATAAAGAGTCAATATCTAATAGAACTTTTTAAAATGAAGACTCTGGAACGTCAACTACACAAACTCAAGTTTGTAATATTTTTTCATATCATTGTGAACATTAAGCTTGGTACAGATACCTCCTGTACCAAGCTTTATCAGGAGAGAAGGAAAGACTGCAGGAGAGAGCTAATTTAAATCAAAGTGAGTTTAGAAATTAGCATGAATTCAAAAGTTACCAATTGGCCTTTAAAACCACCTCAAACATAATCATGACTCTTATGAAATTTTATTTCTTCCTTCATCAGAAAATATTAAAAGATAATGTCACATAAGTAATACCCATAAAATTCTGTACACTGACTTTCATGTGCTTTACTATAAATATATTTTAGATCAAATTCAAGTATCAGCATAATCCCTAATTCCTCTTAGCGACATTAAAAGAAACCCAACAGTTTTAGTTATTTCTTACCATATGAATGAAAGAAATTTCAGAGAAAGGAGCTTGAATGAAATCCCTATTATAACATCCAAGTTGCAAATGCAGAAGAGACAGGTGTTTTTTAGCCCACTGACCCAGCATCGTGTGCATATGAGTCAATGCAAACACTCACCCTCCATGCCCTCCTGTGTGTTAAGGTAAATGGTTTCTCCAGCAGAGTTGATGTGATCCCACTGGTGTCCCAGTGTAAGAGACAGTCCGAAAATCCCTCATCTGCCTCACGATCATCGACTAGGACAGAGACTGAAAACCCTAAAAACCCCAAGAAGAAAAGAGGACTTTCGCGCAGGAGTCCTGGCCTGGCTGAGGTGGGATGTTTGCCGAGTGTTGCCTGCAGGTACGCTGAGGACTGATGTGCATTCCTGAGGAACAGGTCACACTGGCGCCGTTCTTGCTGCCTCGGCGGGAAGGACTGCACTGAAGGGAGAAGGAATGGCCTGTCCTGTACACCTGCTCCCGTATCCCAAAGCAACGGGCTTCACAACAATAGTTGTAGATTTCCTCACCTCTGGCCGGTTGCCCCTCGCTTTCGAAAAGACTATAAAGGGACTTTCTGAATTAACCCCAACGAGATCTGCCCACGGATGCCGGCGGATCTATTGGCAGAGGACCACGAGGACATCGTCTCATCCATTGGTAGCTATTCCGCCCCCACCCCACTTGTCTCTTTATGTCTCTCCCCTCTATCGCATAATCGTGTTGTTGGCACTCAATAAAAGTGCACTGTTGATTTAAACTGAAATCCCCCTTGTGTGTCTTTTGCACTCTGAGATCAGTAAACGAACCATCATGACTCCCGCCGGTATCAGCCGATTGTGACACCCAGAACGTGGTCCTGGTGCAGAGTGAGCCCCTATGTGAACCAGTTTAGGACTGATGTGGAGGTAGGGCTAATGGACCTGTGTGACTGGGTGGCAGAGAGCTGCTCCTTGTAAAATGCTCCCCTTTTTTGTGTGTTCCTGCTGCTGAGAAGCCGCTATTGTACACCATGGGGACTGAGCCCACACTGTGTAAAGAATTTAGACAATTTTTCACACTGAGCTAAGCAGATGACCCAGTTCAAGGCTCAAGCACCAAATGCCAGGATGAACCTGCCTTGCAAAGTACTGATAAACTCTCCCTGTATGTGTGCATCAGATCTGCACAATAGTTTTTCAAACAATGGAACCAGCTCTGCAAGGATCTCTTAATTACCCAAAATCAATCATTGCAGCTTCAATTTTTTTTTCATTTTATTAATAGTTGAGTCAGAACTTATTACTATAACTGTACAGAAAGGTATGAAATCAATAACACATACTGAGCTGTGGAACTTTAAACAAAAAATAGAAGCTCTGAAGGCTTCAAACACTTAACTTGTACTTACAGTTCATCAGAGACACTCAACAAATTTATGTAAGAACTTTTCTTGCAGTGTTTACTTATTCATAGCCCTCAGTGGTACCAGACTCCACTTCCTCAGTGGGAGGAGGTGACATTTGTTTCTCCAGTCTGTACCTAGGACAGTCCCAAGAGCAGGTTTTATCAAACTGTTACACTATATAGTTGAGGAACAAAGCATGCAGTACTACTACTCACGTCATTCTGCCTTTCTGATTAATCACTAGCCACTAAAGCAAATGACAGAAGCGATTTAAGCCACTAGAGACACCAGGGCAGATTCTCATCCACTGCAAAGTGGGAATAGTTGTGCTGATTTTGAAAACTTGGCCTTAGGAAGAGTGCACTGCAGTTTGACACCAGCATTCAGTGCCTGGGAGCAGGAACCTGCAGTGCTTTAAGCAGGTCACACCGATCACACCCAGCACAGCACTGACTCATACTGACTTGTACTGTATTCTATGCAGTTCATCTTTTCCAAAACCACCATCCTCCTTTTTCTTCCCTGGAGCTGAGACGAGCAGTGCCATCAGGAACTACTGGAAGTTTAAAAGGGAAACAGCACTGCCTTCATGTTTCACATCACACTAAAGCATGCCTTTACATTGTTCTGATTTCAGCACCTTTGAAAGCCTAGGAGTTGTACAGCAAGGTCAGTGATCAAAAAGACAGGAAGAGAACTGCAGGTTCCAGTTGAATCCCAAAAGTGCAGTGGCACTGCTTGTCACTGACAACCAAATAAAGATTTTCTACACAATCACCTTTTTACTTTCTTATCTCCATGCTGACACAGAGTTCTAGGTAGCAGCAGTCTCCAACATAGATGGAAAAGGAAAACAGCAGCAAATGTAGAAGGAGATAACACTAGTTAGTTGGGATGATTATGAATGCAGAGGTTATTTTCATGGCTTTCTAAACATCTTGATTTTTTTAATGTTCATTTTAGATACTTTTTTTTTTTTTTTTTTTTAATTTGAGCCTTTTATATTGATTTTGTGTGTTGATTTCCAGACAGGAGAAATTTCAGCACCCCATCTGCCCTCCTTTTTTGCCTCAACTTAACAGTTTTGGGGATCTTAAATCTGACTCGGTTCTAGCACGTCTTCCACTGATAAAAATGCTAGAACTTATTTGACTCACAAGGAGAAGAGTTTTCTGAAATACACAGACGTGGTTGGTCAGCCTAGTGCTCTGCACACTCAGTAGCTATCAGCTGAGTGCAATCCTCAGATAAAAAGTTGTCTGCACTAATCATCCAGAATAAATTTTCCCGAATACATATTTAATGTAATCCTAAGGCCAGTTTTCCATCAATTATCTAAGATCACATACTTTAACTTAAAAAAAAAAAGATCTACACATTTTCCTTCTGTAAATTTAATACTGTACTGTTCAAAAATGCAATAAAACAATGTAATTGTTAACATTGATAAAATAGATAGCAAATACAATATATGAACCAGTAAAAAAGTATGTCCTCCCTTATTATTACTGCTATGAAAAATTAATAATTCTTCTGACAACTTAGTAGCTTATCTGAAGATGCAAAGGCATATTTTTAAGATTAGATTCAAATTATATTCTTGAAAAGAAAGGATTTCCCTTTTCAATAATGATCTATGAGAAAAACATTTCAGAAAATAAAAGGAAAAAAAAGGTCAGTCAAATGGGTCCTATTAATCATGGTATCACTCTTATTTAAGAACATTTTAAAAACTAATCTAGGAAAATTCTATTAATAAATGAAAGCAGTGATTTGGGAGGTAACAATTTCCAACACAGATAGAGAAGCAACAGAGAAAAGAAAGACAAAAAGAGGATGTGGATGTGATAGAGGAGAATGTTTGTTAGCTGGAATCAACATTATAATAGAGTTTTTCTCCATTATAGCCTGTCCAGACTTCTGGAAATTTGGTATCTATCACCATGATTTTCCCTTTTATTCTTCTGTCTATTCTGAGTTTTCATCCAATATAATCCACCAGATCTGTCAGAGAAAATTAGCAAAGACTGACTGTCTTGTATAATCTTTTCTTAAAATCCCTGGAAGCTGAGTTCAGGGTCACCAGTTTAAATTCTACATCTTTCTTCTATTTCTCTTCTTAAGGGCTATGTTTAGTTTCCCTACCCTCTCTGTAAATCCCCATAAAGAAGAAACATTACCAGAAATATGTCCCCTTTTTAAGCCATAGAGCTTTCTTTGCCTACTTCCATGATTTTAGCTTACAAATTACTTTTCAAAAGCAATTGCTTATGCCTTTTATTTCATACTCTTCTGTAACATTGGACTCTACATGGTGTCAAGTGGCACAATTTCTTCTGGTATCAGCACCAATTTACATCAGCTGAAGGCTTGGACCTTTCAATTTCTGAGTTCTTATGTTTATTCATCCCCCGCCTAACCCACAGGGATAACTCTTTTATTTTAAATACCATGCTGTTCTTACCGTCTATCACTTTTATCATCCTCACTGGATTCATGAAACACAAATTACATTCATATTTTTTTAAAGTGAAAATATAGACAAAATTTTACTTACAATGGCAAACCTATTAAAAAGGATATGTAGCTCTTGGATATTGCAGTGTTTTTACAATGGAATCAGAATAAGCATCAGAGAGCATATGTTTCAGGCGTTTTTTACATTGAAGACTTAAAGTTAGTTAAAAACTGTGTCTTTCACCTATAAACAACCACCTTTACTTAGTAGCTCAGTTCTACCCCTGCAAGAATTACTCTGGAGATCCAAACACTGATAAAGTACAGTGACTCGTGCTGGGCTGGAGGAATACAGCTTGTTGAAAGAATCAGTCTGTGTAGCATCTTTGCAGAATTTATTAGTCTCCCTCTCTGCAATATACACAGCTAGGTCTGACACCACACAATCGCAAAAGATTTTCTGGGAGAGGTTGTTTGGAACACAAAGAAAAACCAGAGGTGAACTTTATTCTTAAACTTGTTGAAAGTAAGACAATCTTGTTAGAGAGAGAGCGATTCAATCAAACCTACTTTTTCAATACTGTTATGCACAGGTAGATACAGAAACAACATCCCTCTGCAGTAGTTCCCCCATCAGTGTCCGGGCTGCAGTCTGTGACATACGATTGCACAAGTTCTTATATTGCATGTGACACAAGTCCTTTGTGGGCTGGGGGGTGCAGCTGCTATTCACTGCTGACCTAGTACAGTGAGAAGAGAGCACTAAAGACAGAAAAACGTCAAGTGTCAGCCTGTCTTTCAGAAAGGTTGATTCAATCCAAAACAAGAAAAGGGAGACTGAGATTATATAAATAATGGGAAAACTTAACACAAAACTCGGTGACTCCCAAGGTGGAAAAGGAGATCGTGGAATCTCTGTCCTCCAGGATTTTCACCATCTGAGGGGGCTAAGCCAACAACCTGACCATTAATGTTACCCCTGCTAAGAGCAGGAAGCAGACCCAAATGACCTCAGAAATCCTTTTCTACCTAAATTATAGTACGAAAATAGAGAATGATGATTTTAACAGGATTTTTAATAAGTTTAAGGTTTGCTCTATGAGCAAATACGATCAGCAACATCCTTCATTAACCAGTTTGTCTGGTATTAAAAGCCTGCCCATAGTCAAGTTCTTCTCACTGTGATATCCTCTCTCTATTTCTTAAGGATTTTGAACAGAAAAACGAACAAAAGCAGTGTCCTGTACTCCTGACCAAAACTTATGGCGACAGATAACACATCTCATTACATTCCTTTCACAAATTTTTTTAGGTCAGATTTTGCTGCATCAGTTATGGATCAGAGTCTTCCCTTAGTGGTCATAATGGCTAATTTTAGTATTTATTTAATTTTGATTATCATTGCTGTTGCTGTTATTAGTGATGTAAGATGAAATCTGGAACTCTTAGGAAAACCAGAATTTTTTCCACACAGTTGTAACAATCATTTTGTATCTCTGAAAATAATAGTATATTTAACAAAAATATAATTAAAAATAATACTACATGAAAGAAATTAAAATCAATCCATTTATTTTTCTACTCTGAACATACATCCAAAAAAAAACCCCAAAGACAGAATAATTTTGAGGTAAAAAGGAGAAACATACAAGAACGACACATGTACCTTAGGTGGTTGTAGTACAGCCATAGAAGATCACTATAGGCAAAAATCAGCAAGAAATGTAAGACCTTTAAACAATACAGAAGGTAATAAACTATTAATTGCTAAGGGGAGCACAGGCAACAGAAACATAGCTGAACTTCTGAGTTATATAGTACAGGAATTATTATATTGTGGTGGTGTTTATAGCACACACATAGCACTTCTGGAGAGAATGTTTTGTGTTTTACCCTTAATGATATTCATACACTGTACACATGTCTCATTTCTGACACTTTGGACCATGATGTCTCCTAAGCCCAGAGCACTAATAGGCATCCAGAGACACTCCAATGTAGAGGAGAAAAGAAAAAAAAACAAACCACAACAGTGGCAGATTAGAAAATTTGGAAAGTGACAGGGATGAAAATAAGAACTTCTGCCAGAGCAAAAGACTTCCCAGAGGAGCAACTGCTGCTTTGTAACACAGCAGCTAGAAAGAAGCAGGAGACATTGGTCTTGCTGTCTATATTGTACCATGAAGAAGCACAGTGAAAAGCAACCAGCTGATGGAAGGCAGAAAACATCTTTGGCTGTGTGTACCACTGGCACGTCATAATGTGCTTGCCATCACCACCTCATCAACAACCACCGCTATGTCACAAAGTTACTACTGTGTCTCAGTAGGGATTACTGTTTTGGGGGGAGGGGGAGGGATGTAGGGGGTGGTGGTGCTTGGTTGTTTGGGTTTTTTTTAAATGGTGAAATATGTGAATATTGCCCAGAATTTCACTGAAAATAGTTTTATCTACCCTATTAAAGACTGTTAAAGCACAGGTAACACAGAAGTGGAGTCACTCTCTGACCAATGAACTCTGAATCAATCAAACATTTATGGGTCCATTAGTAAGTTTCTTCTGTCTCCACCTTTTTTTTAATGCAAGTTTTTTTCAGTTTTCCTTGCATGATCATGACCATTGTTCGGGTTAAATATCAAATTTTCTTCTACAAAGATCTCAAAAAAATCTGAAAAGTGGCATAAGTTTTAGAAGGTTTAGAAGTCACAGGAGGAAACTATTCTGTGTTCTTACAGGTAGTTTATAAGAAAAAGGCAAACGTGGAATAAGAACAAAGTCAGAACCAACAGAGATTTGCTATGCAATTCCAAGCAGTTGACTTTAAATTATTCAGAATTTAAAAATAAAAATGCAAAGGGAAGATATAAGGCTTATTAATCATATTAAGGAAGCTCATATTAATCACATTAAGGATTGTTCTCATAACTGTCATCTGTTTCCTCCTGCATGACTTTGAGAAATAAGTACTTAATGTCCATTTCCCCAGATGATGACAACGCTGCATGATTCCAAAGAGGCTGGAACGATCTGAGCACAGAGCAAGGATACAAGTGCTCCAGGTGTCTCCTCTTTGCTTCTGGTTCCTGCCTGCTTGATCTTGCAATACTTGAGTGAAAAAAGCCCCACTCAGGGAATTTTCTGGGTGCAAGATGAAGTCCCCCAGTGACCCCTAGCATATAATTTAACTCCATTCCTTCCCACACTGATAAAATTCATATTAAAATGCCATTTATTTGAAGTATAAGTTATTGTAATGCCACAGCAAAGAATTAATTGGGGCTTAGCCGTGACCTGGATCAGCCTTCGAGAATGTGCAGGTTGGGGGACTATCAGAAACCACTGCTACTTCTTTCTGCCCTATCATTTAAAAGTGAAGAGGGGCAACCCCAAATTCTCAAAAATGAATAGTTGCTAACAGTCAGGTGCTATGAAATCAGATTTACATCTCGGCTCAGAGCAACAGCCAACATACTCCAATAGAGAAAGGGAGGTCCAACACTCATGGCACAATGGGGATCAAAACATAGACACTCCATGGAGAAACGAGGATTGCACAGTCTCAGGGAACCTGCTTTTTTACTCCATGTGGCTAAAAACACATGGTTCATACCATTCAAGTTCTAGACTTAAAACTCATATAAATAATACATATATTTGGCCTCCCTCAATTCTTTCATTAATAAGGAAATTATTCATCGTAAAAACAGCTTTACATAATGAAGGTTGGAGCACTAATCTTCAAAGTTTGAAACACCCCACCATCTCCATGGCATAGGTCATCACATAACAAGGTAGGACCCTTTCTCTCTTTGCTGGTTTTGGCTGAAGTAGAGTTGATTTTCTTTGCAGCGGCTGGTATGGGGCTGTGTTTGGGATTTGTGCTGAACACAGATTTCATAATATAGAGATGTTTTTGTTACTGCTGAGCAGAGCTTGCACAGAGCCAAGGCCTTTTCTGCTTCTCATACTGCCACGCTGGCAGGGGAGATGGGAGTGCCTGGAAGATTGAGAGGAGACACAGCCAGGACAGGTGACCCCAAATGACCAAAAGAATATTCCAGACATCATGCTCAGTATACAAAGTGGGGGAGAAAGCAAAAGGGAGGGGACATTTGGAGTGATGATGTTTGTCTTCCCAAGTCACTGTTATGTGTAATGAGGTCCTGCTCTCCTGGAGATGGCTGAACACCTGCCTGCCCATGGGAAGCAATGAATTCATTCCTTCTTTCATTTCACTTGTATGCAGGCCTTTTGCTTTCCCTATTGAACTGTGTTTATCTCAACCCATGAGTTTTCTACCCTTCTGATTCTCTTCCTGATCCTGCTGGTTGGGCAGTGAGCAAGCAGCTGCCTGGGGCTGGGTTGATGGCTTGGTTAGACCATGGCACTCTTCTGTGCAGAAACACATTGCTTCAGACTCAGGGGATACTCAGGGTGCTCTCTTCCCTCTGCAGGTCTGTTGCACAAAACTGGAAGAAAAGCTTTCCAAACACTATTAAAACTGATAACATAAAGAGAAGTCTTTTAATGAAAGCTTTCAGGTGCACATTATACCTGTGAGGGCACCCAGCATGGAAATTCCACAATTTTTAGAAGTTTAACTAATTAGCATATCTAGCAAGTACATCCAATAGGACAATGGTTGCCCTGGTAACCCACCTTTGGATCTGCCCCATTAGATCCCCTCCAAGGGTTCTTAGCCCTATATCTTGTTATGTCTATGAAGTATCTTATTATTTCAGCCCTGGTGCTTGTGCAAAACAGGGTGTCCTTGTTAGAAATTCTTTTCCTTGAAAATAAGACCAAAGAGAATTTTAAGAATATAGCATAATATGTGAGAAAGGGTAACTACTCTTCCAAAATGTGACAAGGTGCTAGAAACCACACAGCTATATATATTAAAAATCTACAAAACTACAAATATATAAAAAAGCTAAAAATCTTTAGGCATCAGATCAGGGATATGTTTCCTTCCTGCCATTGTAATACTCAAATACTGTGACAGAATAACTGTCGTGGGTAACCCAAAATATCATTGTATTCCATATGTATCTGTGCCCCAAAATTGTTATTGTCTCTCTAAGACCCAGCATGGTCGGAACTGGAATTGCAGGGCAGGGAGGATGTGTCAGTCCCTTTAAAATTTTGGGGCACCCAAGCCCTTTCCTCTTTTGCCTAAGAGCATTTGCTGAAGGCTCTGTTTGGGAAAGTTTCTGGTCTTGCAACAGTAGCAACGTATCATAATTAATTAGAAACTTTTTTCCGAGCCAATTTGCAAACTCTATTGGCAGTTAAGGTTGAGCCAGTCCCTGAGCCTGGGTCACCCCACACTGCTGCTGACAGACCAGTTTTCCCCCCTAACATCAGCACCAACACCGTTGGAGTCCCACGGACGGCAGGAGGAAGCGTCAGACAGCAGCGCCTGCTGTGCCAGCAAGTCTTTGTCTACCCCTAGAACTGCTCCATAAGCTCCTGCTTTCCCAGGAAGGTTTTTTTAATCCGCCATCTCTTTTTTTTGACCCCCTTCATCTCCCAAACCATGTGGTCACCTGGGGAGTGCCATCATGGGGTAGAGAGCTGATTCATTTTCCCTTTGTCTTTCAAGCCATGCAGTTGCCCATGGCAGGCTCCATCTGGGAAAGCGTCTGCTGCCACTTTCCCTTTCCCTCCACACGGTCAGGGCAGCCATCTCGGAAGGGAGTGGTACCCCGTCATTTTGTGTATCTCTTTGTTCCCCTGGCATTGGTGAGATTTTGCAATTTTGTAACTGGTGATTACTTCCTGGGATTTTTTTTTTCCTGTTACTGTTTCTCTTGTTAGTAAACTCTTATTTTTTCACTTACATCTACTCAGATTTGTCCCTTATTGGTGGAAAGCAATTGGCTGAAACTAAGGGGAGGTAACTCATTTTAGAGTGTCCACATTTTTAAATTGTCTTAAAACAAGACAGAACCCATGGGATGTGCCCTGCCTCATGACAGGATGTTACTGTACTTTAGAAACAATAGCTTTGCTGTAGACCCAAATTATAAAAAGAGACGTGAAAATAATTAATTTGGTGAATTTCTTATAAGTGGCAATCTTGGGGAGAAACACAAAGCTGAAAGTACTTGCAAGTACAAATTGTGCTGAGGCAGAGTTGGGGGAGACGTTTTCCTGCATAATAAGCAAAAAGTAAATTGTTCTTCCAATCTAGAAAGCTAGAAGAAAAATGACATTTCTATCCTTTGGGGTTTCTGAGTGCTTACATTATTATATTCTCTTTTTTTTTCAGAGCCAGGAAGTAATAAAACTTGAACGTGCCACACCAGGAAAAAAACCATTGCAAAATTTCATAAGAATGTGTTTGCTCCACATTGTTCAGGATTTTAGAAAATCATTTTTAATGAAAGGGAATTCATGGCAGTACCTTGGTCACTTGATTTGAGATGGGATATGTTCACAGTTTCTGTGTCCCTCAGGGGTTCTGCCATAGTGCATACTGGAAGAAGTAGACAACAAAACAGTACCTCCTCTTTTCTGTATGACTTTTAGTTTACTGGCTGCTAGTATATTAGCAATTAAATAAGTAACAGATATTAGCGATTAACTAATAAAAAATATCTGGTGAATGACTGTTAAACTGTTTAAAAACTAACCATGTACAAGGCATAGAACCATGGGATTGCAGACTCATAGAATCATAAAATGGTTTGGCTTGGAAGAGACTTAATGACCATCTAGTTCAAACTTCCCTGTCATAGGCAGGGACACTTTTCACCAGACCAGGTTTCTCAAAGCCCCATCCAGCCTGGCCTTGAGCACTAGCAGGGACAGAGCATCCTCAGCTTCCCTGGGCAACTTGTTCCAGTGCCTCACCACTCTCACAGTAAGAAATTTTTTCCTAATGTCTAATCTAAACCTATTCTCTGTTTATTTCCTGTATTAATGTGTAAAGTTTGTCTATTCTTTTGAAGTGAAGGATACTTATGGAGGCCACATGGATCAGTAATGTAGCTCTCTGTAAAGGTAGAGATCTGACAAAATACTAAAAATACAAAAATTGGAACAAGAAAACACTGTTTCTCTTTTGAAGCAGCCCCTTTCAGAGCACATCACATATTTCTGACATACATGAAGGTAAATAAGCAAGGAAAAGGAGAAAGCATAAAATCTTGACCACACCTTGCACTGAAGTCATTAACATTTTAAAGCAGATTTACTTTGTCTTTTTGCATCTCTTTTCTGTCTTATTGCAGCACTGTATTATTGCCACCAAGCAGCTTGTCTTCATTGATGCACCTCACTTCTTAATCACAGCTTTTAGCACACATTAATGGTCCACAATGTTGCAGAGAGATTATTCTGTCCTTCCAGACAGCAGGATGGTCTCACTATGATCTTTAGATTTCCTCATACTAGTTTCCATCTGGTTTGAAATTATTGCTTTGAACCTTAGTTTTTCAGTCTTGTATGAACTTGCTTCATTCAGTGTTGGAACTTAAAACATTTAGTCCCTTTTCTGTTAATTTTATGCCTTCTGTTTTGATTTTCTCCTTTGATTCTTGAATTTTGACGTTAATGATTCTTGCATAATTTTATCTATTCAGATATTTACACAATAAACTAATCCATGTGCTTCAGTCCTGCCTGGCTCCTCCACATACCTTTTGTGTCTGAGCCAATTGAGCCAGCCAGAGGGACAAGAAAGAAGAAAAAGTCACTTCTCAGTTCCCGAGTCAGCTGGTACCTGAGATGGCCTCAGGAATAATTTGGAACAGATCAAAATCGAAACAAGATAATAAGAGAGCCATGTGAGCAGATAAATCAATGCTCTAATGGGTCACTGAAGTCACTGCTTGATCTCTGGCATGCAGCCTGTGAGTGTGAATTGAAATAGCTACAGGAGGAGGTGAAATTTTCAAATTAGCAGCACTAATGATGTGCAAATCTTGCTAATATTATAGCACCTAAGCTGAGATGTGCACAAAAGAAAGCTATATGCAACCAGCGCTTCAGAACTTGAAGAGTTTTGATCTGCCTGCATCCACTGAGGTGAGTAGAAATATGAGTTTCAGCCAACCATGACTACGTAACTGTACTTCTGATTAAAAAAAGCATCTGAGCACATTGAGCCTCTGTCCTGAGCAGATGAACAGGAAAGAGATGGACCCGTATGCCAAAAGCTTAATCCTGTGAGTTTGGAAGTGTCAGAGTAGCAGGTGTATGGATCTTTTCCTGAATTAAGATTCAAAACCTGATGAAACATGAATCTGGGCACCACACAGTCTTCACATATTATCAGTGCAAAGGAATAGTAGTGTTAGAAAAAGAATGTGTTCCAGTATGACTAATAATATATGCAACTATAGCTAGCAAAGCAAAAAAAAACAGAAAAGAAAAAAATCTATGAGTCAGATAACTGCTTCAGTTTGGAAATAAACTTTTCTGAAAAGCAAGATATTGCATGACTATTTATGTTCCATGCTCTACAACTTCTTCTAGTACATCTGGTGCTGTTTACAGTAAGAAAAGCTCATTGGAAAATTCCTGTGTGTATTTCAATATAGCTTTTCTTATTTTGTCAGTGTTTGGACACGTGCCAATGTAAATATCTGCTGCTTGAAATTATACAGATATGCAGAAGACTGGCAATACCACCATAAATCAGAATGAAGAAGGTGGTTCTGTTTGAAGCCCTTTCAGATTAACATTGACTATGTAGAAACTTTGGCTGAGAACACCTATGACTGAAAACTTTGCAGACAAAGACAAGCAACAGGCACCAAAGAAAAAGTGCTTCTAGAGACCTATTGAAGAAATTACGTTTCATGATTTTCATTTCACAAAAGAAATTAACCTTACTGATAACCAGTATACCACTATGATTTCAGGTCTAATTCAGGTGCAACTTCATTTAAGTTTTCACATTAGCATCAAATCACTTATCAGCAGGAAATCTGAAAATCTGTGCAAAAAAAGGAGTAAAATAAGCATGAAAAATACACAGTGAAAGACAGACGCCATTACATATCTCCCTATGTACATATATACGCACGGATTTTTTTGTGTTTGTGTATACACAAACAACCAATGCTTAACACAGTGTGACAAATGTATGTATTGACTGACATTTTGCTAACAAAAGCAAAGTCATGGCAGGACCTCTAACACACTACCTCTGCAGTCCTCCCCTGAGGAGCCCCTGGGTCCCTCACCCCGCCAAAGGGGTCTGCGCCCTGGTGCAGCTGCTGGCAGAGGCTGCATGCCTGGGGAGGGCTCAGCCCAGGGACACGGGCCAGGGCCTGCCGTGGCTGTATGGGTGGGCAACACAGAGAGATCCTCCTAGAGCGCGACTGCCCACCCTGCAGAGAGCCACTGAGAAACTGCCTGAGTGGGGAGGACTTCCCCTGCATGCTTTGATGCCATTTCTTTGGCCGTGGGATTCCTCTTTTGAGAGTGGCTGTTGGGGTTTTTTTAGGCAAAATCTCCATTCGTAAGATCTCAGGCTTCAATTCGTTTGAACAACTGTTCCAAAATTCTGGCTTTCTGCAGTCCAATTTGTAGTTGTGAAACTAAAATCACATTTTTTTCAGCTTATACCGGCAGAAAAAAAACACATAAGAAGAAAATGCAGACTCTGAAGGGTGTGTGGATGTGCCTTTTCTACAGTTAACTGTGCTTTGTCTTTGAGAACGCCTATTTCTTCTGTTCCAAGTTTTTCTAGCTAGCTAGGATCTACAGCAGTAGTCAGAGTCTGTACAAGTTTTCTTATCTTTCATGAAGAAATAACTGACAAAAATGAATTATTCATGACTCTTTACAGAGATACAGCTACCTCTCTCCACAATGTTTTATATCACATTTCAGTTAAACTGAAAGAATGTTACCATAGCACAACTCTACTTAATATGTTATATTTTTGTTTTCTTGTCAAAACTGAAGTTTGAAGTGAGACATTTTTCAAACAGACTTAAAAGCTAAGGATGATAGAAGCAGACTCATGGGCGTGGAAACACTTACACATGCAGCGTGGGTAACATGAGCTGGATCTGTAGCAGAAGTCTGCCCTTGAAGTCAATTGGAAGCCCAATAGCCGTATTACTTTCATCCCAAATTAATTTACTCTGCCTCTCACAGCAGTTATTAACTTGCATGCTGTGTATGTTCTCATGGTATGCATGGCCATAGTGCTTCTGATGAAACCACAATAAGCATTCTTGTTCATAAAACACATTTTACTCATCTACAGGAGGTTCCTGAATGAGTACAGGTATGCGGTTTATGTGTTACCCTCCTGACATTAAGCAGTTCCTTATTCTGTGCCTTGCTCAGGGGAAAAGCCCACTAAAGGTGAAGAAATGCTGATGTACTGGACTCCTCCTCTTATTAGTGAATATTTGGAATCAATTCAGCCAAGCAAAAGTTTCACACTTTCTGACCATATTTTCTTGTTCATAGTTTTTCCCTCATATATTCCATAGTTAGGAGCAGCAGCATCCTTCAATGGTTGCTCTAAAGTTCCGCAAAAACCAAAATGCCCAAAGCCTTTCCTAGACTAGATGGCAGTATTCTCGTTTTCCTATTACAGCACAAAACAATTCCAGCTATTTTATTACAAGTCTGGAAGCAGTCCAAATAAACCACTCACAGCTGCAGAATTTAAAGTGAACTTTGATGCACTAGGACCCCTTTATTAACTCGAATTGCTGTCAAACAACAATGCTTTAAACTTTTCAGTGATGGACAGCAACATCAGGGAATAAAAATGGATTGGGATTTCTAAAAAGGCCAAAATGGGTAGATATTTGTGTTCATAATCCCACTGGTATGTCTGTCAGATGTGGACAGTTTTGCATATCCTTCCAGTGGATTTTCCAGCCTGAGGCTGAACCCAATGCCCTCACCACATCAAGAGGTGGTGTGAGGTATGGGATACACCAGTGTGTGCGCAGGCTGTTTTATTGTGGGTCCCAACCGGAAGATCAGAAATCAGCAAGACTGGAAGATTGCTGATGTTGGCAAGTCTCCCCTCAGGATGCTGCTAGCTCTGCAACAGGCAGTAGCTGTTCCTCCTGATGGGATGAGGGCAGTCAAGGACTTTTCCACTGTCAGCAGGCCAGGAAAGGAATAAACTGCACTAATGGTATGACAGAAATCACTTTTCCTATCAAATTAAATGTGAATATGTTAAGGTTATGTCAATTTTTTATCCTTCATTTTCAGTGTTTTGCCAAATTATCAGTGGCAGCTTATGGCAGGAGAAACAAGACAGTGAGCTCCCTAAATATCATCTGCTAACTAAGCAATGATGTGAAACCACTTTTAGAGAAAAACGTGGGATTTGCATTTGCTACATGACAACAGAGGTTGTTAAAATAGTCCTGGTGGATGGTGGATGACTTCATACTAAACTAGTCTCCAATTAATTTTTGAGTGCAGAGTCTGCAAAACTGACACAATGAAATCAAAATACTGCTGCAAAATTTTTATTACAACCTCATGCTAGTTAACCTAAAACATGTCTAGAATCTTTAGGTCTTCCAAATAAAGTTGTTTTGAAGTAAATTTAAAGCAATATGTGTTTTTGCACAAGAATGCTAGGGAAGCAATGGTGCAAGCACAGTTTTGAACCAGTTCCAGTCTGGAGATCACACTATCTCCAGATCATACTGGGTTTGTTCTCAAGCTGTTAGTTATGCTTCCCTGTTTCTCTTTCCCCTTCCATGAAGTTATGCAGCCATGCAGTTATTCTGACAATTGGCAAAGGTTTCCTTTGAAGGAAACCTGCCAGAGCATGCTAGCCAGCACTAGGACACTCCCACTTACCTCTGTAGCAAAGAGGAAGCAGGTTAAAGCAGGAAGGGGGAGAATTTTGGAGAAAAGAGTGCTTAAAATTAGCATATGTTTAAAAATTGCAATGAGAGAGTTGGCATTAACTGCTGCAAAGTTAAAGATCTGTTTATTTTTATATGGCTAGTCTAATTGATGACACCGCCGTGTGTTCAGGAACACTTCGTGTTTGTTAAGCATAGTTCTCACCTTCCTTTGGTGCAGCAGATCACTCCCCCTACGCTGTCTCTGGTTTTGCTGTGCTGGGGCACCCCACAGCTCTGGTGTCCCCACTAGTCAGAGATGGGTTCTTCATAGAACCACAAAATTATAGAATCATGGAATCACAGAATGTTAAGGAGTTGGAATGGACCTTAAAAGTCATCTGATCTCACCTGCCCCTTCCATGGGCAGGGGCACCTCCCACCAGACCAGGTTGCTCCAAGGCCGTGTCCATCCTGGCTTTGAACACTCCCAGTGTTGGGGCATCTACAATCTCCCTGGGCAACCTGTGTCAGAGTCTCACCACCCTCACAGTAAAAAATTTCTTCCTAATACCTAACCTTAATTTCCCCTACAAGGAGTTTGTACCCATTGCTCCTTGTTCTAGCACCGCAGTTCCTGGTGAAGAGCCCCTCTCTGGCTTCTGTGTAGGCCCTTTGTTGGAACCCAGAGTGCAGAGAAAGTCTCTCTGCCTGTTTTGAAGGGTTCCACCCCCCTGGACAGCAGTGCTTTTAACCTCTGTCCATGGAGAAAGCTCTCCACGTTGTGGGAGGAATTAGAATCGACTGTCGTGTGAACCAGGTGATAGAATATTATGTAGGATTGTCACAGGGTAAAAGGTCTAGAATTTTTAGGTTTGTTTATATAGCAAATAGATAGTAGCAAATATTTCAATATGGAGGATAATTGTTGTTTTCTGAGCCTTCTCTCTTCTTCTTCAAAGAAACCATGTTCTTCAGTAAAAGTGGTTTAAGGTTATTGGATGAAAAATGCCGCAGTTCCTGTAAGCCTTGCTGATGCATTTTTCATACATTGGCAGAAAAGTGAAAATATTTTTTTTTTTAAGTTCTTATTGGTTAAATTACCTTTAAAAGAGCTGGGTAACATTGATAAGCTGNTGGGGACTCCAGACCTGGATGCAGTGTTCCAGCTGGGGTCTCATCAGAGCAGAGGGGCAGAATCACCTCCCTTGCCCTGCTGGCCACACTCCTTTTGATGCAGCCCAGGATTTCCTTGTCTTTCTGGGCTGGTTAATGTCGATTTTTTTAAATCTACCATCACCCCCAAGTCTTTCACCGCTGGACTGCTCTCAATCACTTCTCTGCCCAAGCTGTTGGTGTGTCAGGGATTGCCATGACCCAGGTGTAGGATCTTGCACGTTGCTCTGTTGACCTCCATGAGGTTTGCACTGGCCCATCTCTCAAGCCCATCCAGGTCCCTCTGGGTGCCATCCCTTCCCTGCAGCGTGTCACTGCCCCACACAGCCTGGTGCTGTCAGTGAACTTGCTGAGGGTGTCCTTGACCCCACCGCCCATGTCCCTGACAAAGATGTTGACCATTTCCTTTGAAAATGTGGTGTCTTTCTCTAGATCTGCATAACCCTGTTTCTTTCCCATTTGAACCAGGTCAGAGAGGAACAGCAGACATGCATTTATTGCATCCAGAGCTCGGATGTAGCTGGGACAAACAGAAGTCCAGGGTGTATTTTCAGGCGACCACGCAAAAACACCATCTTGTGTCATTAGACTCCTCAGCCCACCACTGAGCTTTAACAGTTCAACTGTCCTGCCTGTACACAGCACCGCAGGGGTGTTCCTCCTATTTATATCCTAGCAGTATTTCTACTGCTATGGCCTCGTCCAGAAACTGAACAGCTTTCATTCAGCTAGTCCCCTGCCACTCTTCAGGTCTTGACCTCTCCAGCTATCTTAAAGATTGTGTTTCACTTTGACAGCTTGGATAATCTCCCTACTGATTTGAAAACCTCTGTAGCCTGCGTCACTATAGCAACAGAAGGACCTACAGCACCTGATCCTAATTGCAGTTTCTGAGAGTTGTGGATGAAGAAAACTCATCCCATTTGCATGAAGATATCAACTATTTACTGAACGCTAACAACATGGTTAGGGAACACAAACCCCAAATTTTTAACTACATTGAAACTTTTTCCCACTAGCAGCATACCCTGCTCCACAGACCTAATGGCATGAAAAAAGCTCCTTGTGGTGTTTAAGATTTGCAGAATAGGTTCTACATTCATGTACCTGGGGTCTTTGGATACTGCTTCCCACAGAAGCCTCAGGCTGAGACATGGGCTGGCCCTCAACCACTGTGGCCCTTCCTTCATGTCAATGGTGGGCAGATATGGCCAGGAGTCTCCAAATAAGACAGTAAAGAAATCCATGTGATTTTGAAGCCTTTGGAAGCACCATTTCTTGACTGCATCTTATTTTTTCTTCGTTGTTTTCTTCTAATCCCAAAATTTGTTCTGTGGTATCCTTATGTTTAATTGAAAGGCTTGGTTTCCAGCATTGATAAAAGTCTCTTTCTTGCAAATAATCAATAGTAGTTGATTCAAGGCTCCACATACCACAGGTTGTCAAAGGCAACTCCAGGGCTGAAGGCAAGATGCAGGCTCTGAGCAGGCTCTGCAGGAGAGCCAGGTAAGAGTGCTAAGAAATCATAGGTTACCTGAAGGGCTGCAGGGGCTCAGAGGAGGCTGGGAACAGCCAGAGTGGGGTTCAGGGCTGGCCAGAGAAGGATTAGCAATCTTTCCCCATGTCTGATCCCCTCTACTCCCCAGAAATGTTGAACTTACCTTTACTGCTGCTTCACAAGAGAACAACACCCCCTCTGCCCAGCATCTTCACTTTGATGCCTCTATGCTGGGGTGCAGGAGTGGGGGCAAGGGTTGATGACAGCCAGGTTTTTCCTTCCTACTATTCTCCTCCTACTTCCTTTCTCCTTATCTAATGTTTAGCAGGGGTTTATGCTTGCAAATAGCAAGACTATGCAAGAAAGGAAAAGCCAGAAGTTTGAATCCCTGAGTCTGTAGAGTATTTCCGTAGCTGGTGGAAGGAGCTGGGGAGATGAAGTCTGCATTTAAACTGAGCTGAGACTGCAGGAGAGGATGGCTGCAGAACAGCTTTCCTGTCTGCTGATTTTAATTTATTGTTTATTAAAGGCACAAAACCATTAACCGTGCTTACACAAACCCCATGGGTTATCTTACAATGCACAGGTGTGGTGGGGACCTGCTGGCTGCTCCCCTGCTTCCACTGTACTGTAAGATATTTATGTGGTGGCTGAGTGAGGTGAATGCAGTGGCTCTGCTGAGTGTGCTCTCACAGTCTGCTTGCTCTCTGTGTTTTTGTGACATTGTGTCTGTTATTTACAATTCTTATTCATCTGGGATGGATTAAAGTGAAATGAAATATCCATTGTCAGAAGTAACCAAACCAGCACAAATACAGCATAAACAGCAAGGACAGAATAAAAGCTATGGAATATCTATCCATATATTAGGTCAGGAAGCTATTAAACCTGCCTTTATCTGTACTGAGCAGAGCTGTGAGTATAGTATGTTTTCTTCTTTTTCCATTTGCATTTCCTTTTCTCCATCTGGTTAATGAACATGTAATCAATGTCT
This sequence comes from Aleadryas rufinucha, assembly GCA_013397815.1. NCBI lineage: Eukaryota > Metazoa > Chordata > Aves > Passeriformes > Aleadryas > Aleadryas rufinucha. The sequence continues at coordinate 8,458 of VZTH01015602.1, read as the reverse complement.
CTTTAGCACATAAAGTAGAACATTACTTTAAAAAGGGAGGTGAAAGGATTGTACTGAAGCATCACCTTAATACAGATCCTGACTAATATGAGACAAAAGTCCTGTGGTGGAAGGGGTGCCCTACATGCCAATTATAGTTGCAGGTCAACTTGATTGACAACAGTTCATTTCCATGGCAAAGTTAATCTTTACTAATGCAGTTGTCTCAATTGATTTTAAATTCTAATGCATCTCTGGATGGCATGTTTTCAGTTAACTGATTAACATTTCACTTACAACCCTTCACATCTTTGCTATAAACACAGAGAGAAGATTCCAGGGCCCCCCTGTAAAGCAAATTTATGTTCCCATCATTTTTGGTACCTAGAGGTTTTACATTAAATGTCAGTGAGGGCTTATTAATTTAAGGATTGAATTATTCTTTTAATGTAGATTTCACCATTAGAGACATCCCAAACCTTTCACTCACTTCAGACTTACAACATAGCTCAGGCTTTTAATTCCACTGGAATATCAGCAGTACTGCAACTGGTCAAGCCTAATGGGGAAACAAAACATCACACTGATGCTGTCATGAATGTTTTCTGTGGACTTTGTAGCTGACCTTGAGGACAATAAAAATTGAATTCTCCTCCCATTGTAATTGTCACTTGATAATGAAACACCGTGAAGGCATTCCTGTGTGCAAACAAATCATATTACTAAATTAGCCAAGTGTACAGGATTTTTGATCATAGATAGTGTCTTATGTACTCCTAAACACAATGTCACAAAAGACAATCGAGAACAACATTTGTCCATGATCTATCTGATCCTTAACTACTTAAAATGGCAATTTAGTACAGCTAATAAAATGGACTTGTTAAACCCATGCTCATAGATGTGTTGAGTTTCTCAAATGGATTATGCAAAGTGTAATCAGATATGAAGGTTGTTGTTTAATTATATTTATTTGTAGACCTCACTAAAATTTTATACATTACTATATTCTGAATATATTATTTTAATTTGTAAAATAGTTTCATTTTTGTTAAAAAAAATTTCTATTTTTAAAGAGACTATTTGCATTTATGCATGAGACAGACTTCTGTGCCTTTGATGTTGGAATCCTTATTGAAAACTATACAAGAATCTCATGTAATTTATTTTCAATACTCTTATAAAAATATTCAGAGTTCCTTCTATCACTTTTCCCTGAGCAAATCAGATATACAATTTTCACACAACCCATTTGATGTTACAGAAACATTTAGTCCCTTCAAGTTCCTTGGTGCATGTGATAGCATATTTGAAATGGAAGCAGTGCAAAAAGATTGCTCAAGTGTTAACAAATCAAAATGAAGTTTAAGATGAGAGGTATTTTGCAAAATTGTCTCATCAGATTTTCTCCAAATATACTTCCAAAAATCCTCACTAAACTAACAAGACTTTTTCCCATTTTTCCAAAACTTGTGTTCCAACTGGCAATACCCTCCAAAATGTTTTTCAGTAAAAAATCCATTTTCATTTTGTGAAAGAAAATGAAGTGAGACGTGGCAAAAGCTGGGACAGGAATTGCTTTATCAGACCATCTATACCCTTCTGAGAAATGAATAAGCCAAAGACATTCAGACATTTGAATGATTATGGATAGAAAATGGAAGAGTAAGAGACGCTGCTAAAACTGGTCTGTCAAGAGGACCATCAACGTCTCCCACTAAATCCTCCCACTGCCCCTCCATCTTGCCATCTGTGAAACCTGATATTTTCATTTTTCTTCTAGCTGAGTCCTGCCTGTGGGCTGGTTCACCCAGCTGCAGTGCTGACCTTGGGTGACTGCATCTTGCCTGACCAGATTTCACTTCTGTCCTAGAGATCCCATCAAGAGCTGAACATTATGAATGGATAGAGACATCAGAAGGAGGTCTGTAAGCATAGTGTTAGAGCTGCTAGAAAAGCTATTATACACAGGTCTGCACACAGCCTTTCATACCATAAACTTATTATTTTCATCCGTGCATGATCTTTCCTCCTAATCATCTGTCTCATAGTGGACAGCCTTCTTTAGACCTTCATTGATTTTTTTTTTCCTTATTTGACTTTCCTCCATTGCCATAGAGTGATTAACCTGCCAGCTGGCATAGAAATTCTCAGTATTAAGGTTGAATGAGTTGCTGAGAGCTGGGGAGTGGGATAACTAAAACCATCAGCTTCAGTAATGGCAGATCTGTTAAAAGAAACTGGGACTGGACTTACTAACCACCCTCATAACAGCAATGTGAGGTTAACGACTCAGTTGAGGCTGTGTATTATATTTAAGTAAAACTGGTTGCAGGCATTTAATATTGTCTTCCATGATTCCTCATCCTTTTGAGGGATAACTGTTGCAAAAACAGTGCCAAGAAGCAAATTTGCAACATGTCTGGTATTTTCAGCAGCATTTTTCTTGTCTTTTTTGGCTCTCAGAAAATTCTTATACATTTATACACAGATAAGTTACAAATCTATTCTCATAGTTGCTGCTGCCATCCTCAAATAGCAAATACTTTGGCATTGTGATACCAAATACCTCAGAGATGGCATATCTGGTCTCCAGGATTTCCAGCAGTGAGGGCCTCTCACGTATCATGACCACAGGCTCACCTTCGTGATAGCCTGTTCTACAAGACAGGTTCTAACACACTTCTTTCAACAAAGTGCTAAAAGATGAATGCCCATGAGGAGGCTTGGTCCATAATCCATGCCACTTTGGCAAATACAGAATTAATGCTAGGTTTGATTTCCCTTTTACACATACACATGCTAAAACAGATGTCCATATCCCATCCCAATCAAAGCCCATAAGACAACCTATATTCATTACATGTAAATTCCTTACTTGTTTTCCACAGAATTTTATATCTTATAGCATTCTCCCAATGCCAGTAGCAATTCTTGTATAGACTGTGTATTAACAGCCATGACTTTTATGAAAGCTTCATTCATTAATGCTTTAGGAGATTCTTAGATTATTAAATCTACCAATCAATAGTCCAGCAAATCCCACAGCACCACATGTGTGAAAGACGTACAGAGAGCTAGAAAAAGATATTTTTGATAATGTTTAAATAAGACACGGAAATAGGCAGGCCTCCTGTGCACAGCTGCTAACACAGCACTTTATTAAAACAGTAGATCATAGCCTCTGAAAGCTGCTGAGCACTGTGTAGGATCCAGTCCCTTGCCTAACTTGATGGTACTGTCAATGAACTTCAGATCAGATCCTTGCTGAGTACTAGACAAATACAATGAGACTGATGCAAGCTGCTTGTGTTTAGTGCCTGTCAAAACATGACCTAAAGAAAATAAAGTGAGACTCAAAACAAGAAATAAGTGAATGAAAAAAAGATATGAAGAGGCACAACCTATAGCTGAAAAACGAATATGTGAAGCAATTGAAAATGAAGAAAAGATGTTTTCCTAAGTTCTTCTGTTAATACTATTGCAGTGAGTAAGATGCTAGAAAGAGATTAGAAACTAATACTCTCTTTCATGATCCATCTTGCCTTGCATTTTGCTCTGTCATAGTCTTAGTTAATTTACATCTGGTTCCACAGTTATTTATTTTTTGGTACTCAAACAGTGAGTCTGTGATTCCTTTTGGTCTTCTTTCTTCTTACTTCAGAATTGATTCTCTGCCAACTTTACTCAGACTGCTCCTCATGATTACCAGAAAGATCCTCCAAGATTATGCCTCTGAGGCCAAGATTATCACATTAGGTACTCTCTCTGAGTTTTGCAAAGTGTCATTATTCTTATTTGATTTTAACCTAGTGCTGATCAACCTAACAACAGCACAGCAAAATGTAAGACAGATAAGCTAGTGTGACAATTTCAGCACGTGAGGCACTGAATTTCACCCATTCCAGGTCCACTCTTTGCTTAGTCATCTGATCCACAAAGCAGTATGGGGTCACGAAAAGCAGAGAGGATCGGAGAAAAGTGGTGAGACAGAGACCCAAGATGATAAACAGGGCTGATACTCAGGCCTTAGCTTCTTGAGAAAGGTTCTTTGCAATGCTCACCTCCAAATCCACATTGTTACCTCTCCATCTGACGCTAGCAGAAAAAGAGCTGTTCTTTTATTTTCTGGCATGATAGCAATAGTGGGCAGTTTAAATTCCAAATAGGAGAATGTGGGAGACAGTGAGCCTATGGCACCAAGGATTATAACAACCCCCTGGAGAAAAGGTGCCCGAAGTGGAGAAATTCTCCCCAAGTTAAACTAAAAAGGTGTCTCTCACAATGCCCTGTTCTTTTACAGAAACGTACCCCAGCTGTTTCCCCTATTGGCCCGTTGGCCTCCCCTGCCCCTTTCCACCCTATATGGCCCTAATCCAGAATGTTCTCCCTTCCTTGTTTCCCCATTCACCCTTGTTCCTTAGTCCCTCCCTCACTAATTTCCTATTCGTCCCCATACCTTAGCCCCACCTATGTACTGCCCCATACTCTCAGTTTTCCCCGCCCCCGTACTTAATCTTGCATTCTGTATGGGTCTGGGTCTTTGTCACTGCCCCCGTTTACTGTGTCTTTGTCACAGGCAGCAATGCTGGAATAAAGGC
>VZTH01015601.1:124014-134751 GCA_013397815.1 Aleadryas rufinucha | reverse complement strand
CAGGGTGCAGACACAGTGTATCCTTCCTAACTCTCCCTGCAGAACGGGGTGAAGCTGTAAGCTTGTGTCACGAGTGACCTGAATGCTGTTATGATTTGCTTTATCTTACAGCATAAAGTTTGTCTCCATTACTTAAGCTAGGAGAATACTCTACACAAAGCATTCCCCCAGCTGTGCTCCAGGCTGCAGGATCATTGGATCCTTACCTTGCTGACAACAAAGAGGTCTTCTCGTTTCACAACACCTTCCTTGATTTTCTGCTGGATCCCTTCCCCAACTTCATTCTCATTCAGGTACGCGTAGGCACAGTCGAAGTGGCGGTACCCAGCATCGATGGCAGCCATCACTGCAGCTTTTACTTGCCCAGCTGGGGACTGAAAAAAATCCATAAATATTCAGAATCTCAAATCAGTGCTTTTTAAAGACCTGTATGCTAGCAAAATAAAACCAGGGAAACCATATTAGTGAAAGCAATCCCTGCCTCAATCCAGGTTGGTGGGGTTTTTTTTCCTTTACAAGAACACTATTTCTTGCAATGATAAACATGGACTCCAGGGCTGGAAATCAACCTCCAGCCACTTACCTGTAGCTCCACTCCAGCTCACACTCAGCCAGGCAGAGCAGAGCCCCAGGCACCAGGACAGCTCCCCAGAGCTGGACCAGGGGCAGTGAAGTTTTGTGCCTGGGAGCTGTGCAGTGCAGTGCTTTTCTCTGCAGCTCTTACCTTCCAGGTGCCCAGCCCCACGAGGGGCATCTTGGCAGTGGTGTTTAGCTGCACGTAGGTCGCCATGGTCCTGCACTCCCTCTGCGCTGCCTCCTCGCAGCCGCCTCTTGCCTGCTGGGTTTAACAGTGCCTGGTCACTGGCCAGGACACTGGGGTGTCCCTGGTGCTCTGGATCCTCCCATATCTGGCAAACAAGGCTGGGTTTTTTTCTCTGTACACTCAGCTCGCAAAGGTTAATGTGAAAGTTGAAATCAATTAAAAATTGATTCACATGGGGCGTGGCAGTGGACCTTTCCCTTATCAAAAGATAAGGGTTGAGGGCAGGTGTGCCCTGTCTGGCTGGTGTTTCTGCCAGGATCAGCTCCTGCAGCGCTCTGTCCGTGTCCCATGGGATTGTCCATGTGTTTCTCTTGTGCCATGTGCCAACACCCTGTTGCAGTTCCCCCCAATAGATTCCCTGAGAGAGAAGGTTTCATTCAGGGGCACTTTGGCCCAGGATTGTCACTGGTAAAGCCTGGGGGTGCCCCAAAAAATGTCAATAAATGAGTCCCAGGGTAGGACATGATCCAGAAGCCCCTCGCTCCCAGCTCCTGGAGCTGCTCCCTTGCTGCCTGGTGTGTGATTGTGGGCTGAGCCCTTGGCTGGAGCAGCGTGGCCCCACTGCAGTGGTGGTGGCCTGGGCTGGTCTCCCCTTGATGGAGCCTCGTCACCTTGCGTGCTCTCATGAAGTGAGACAGCTGGAGAAACCTCAGTGTGGGTTTGCAGAGGAAGGAGTTCCTTTTCACCTCCCCAAAGGTGTTGGTGTCCACTTCTGGATAGGTGAGACACAGAATAGGGAAGTTCACACAGGGCAGGCGTGCCAAATGTGAGAAATAAAATTAGGTCCCTGTTTTTTCCTAGTCTGAACAGGATCATCCCTCTGGTAAAATTCGAGTGCTGCCTTTTCTTTTTTTCCCCATTTCTTCACTTCTTGCTTTATTATTATGGGCAGCAGGCATATCTCTATGGCTCATTTTTTAGCAGCCAGTGCATTCCTAAAGGAATTTCATAATGCAGAGACATGTGAGCATAGAAGAGAAAAGGTGTCCTGTAGCTTCATGGTCATCGTGGATGCCATATATAATTATTGCCAGAAACTAACACACCCTTTAGCACAAAACCACAGCAGGATCCAGGTGGATGGATGTGTTTTCATGTTTGCACACACGGGGGCAGAGTTAAACTTGTCTGTGGCCACTGTTTTTGCATGTCTTCAGTCTTAACTCAGCAGATTGAATTGCATATTTTATTCCTTAGATTTTGTAATAATGAGAAGTTGGAAATCTCTCTTCCTCTGCCTCTTTTCCTAAAACAGGATAAGAAGAAAAAAAAATAAAGGTGGCTTTCATTTGCAATAAATAAATAGACTTGAAAATTTTCTGGTAGGGACTCAAAAGTTACAAACCTGAGTTTAAAGAGGAAATTAGCCAATTATCACTAACATACCAATTTTCTGAATGGTCTGATCCTTAAATTAAAGACAAAAAAAAAAAGAATTTTCTTTTCCCTGCTGTCTTTTGCACTGAAATGTATGAGATGGTCTGCTTCAACTCACCCTTGTGTCTCAAAGATGTTCCAAAACTTGCACTTTTAAGCATTATTATGCACGTGGAGGGGGGAAATCAACTCTGCTTTCTCCCTCCTGTTAACGGGGCACTTACTTTCAACATTTATATCCGAGGAGAAGCAGAAAGACTCTAAAATTTTTGTGTGGTTGGATTTACTACAACTAGGAGCACTCTCAGGTGCTCAGCACCTTGTTTTTGACTGCAGCCATCAGTGGGACTGTGGGCCATGTGCAGCTGGTAGGGAGCAGTGTGTGCTGTACAGACTGGGCTTGTTAACTACACATTTGTGGCCAGAGGCTGCTCCCACTGGGAAGTTTGCCATCCATTCAATAGCATGGACATGAGCCATTTGTTAAAATGTCTGCCAACAGTGCCAGCTCTTTGTTCAGCCAGTGTAGCACCAAACTCTGTCTAAGCTATTCTGTGTGTTGGCCCTGGTGCCCTTGGAATGGCTGGGTGTTGTGATTTTGGCACTGTTTTCCAGTGCCTCATCCCCAGAGATCCCCTCTGTTCTCCCTGCAGCTCACAGTGCAGCAGTGGTGCTGGCTCGGGCAAAACAGGGAGAGAAAATTCCTCAGGATCTGCATCCCTCAGGCTCTGCATCCCCGTGTTGGCCTGGCCATGCTGGCCTCTGGGGGAGGAACCAAGAACAGTTAGAAGAGTAAGGATTGACCCTTTCCTTTTTCCCAAGCACACTCCCCAAATTGGTTTGGCCTGTGCGTGCTCCCCACTCTGTAGTGTAAACCAGTGAGCTCAGGAGGTGCTGGGACATCATACAAAGCTGAGAAAGTAGCTGCTAAAAATGGCCTTTTTTAAAATGGCCCTTTAATCACTCACTGTGTGTCACCTTCTGGAGCAGGCTGGGCTTTCCAGAAGGAGTAGTCACAGTCTGACGTTTCCACAGCACTGGACACACAAGAAGCCTGAAACAATATAATTTGGGTTCTGAGAAAAACCCAGCCAATTGTCTTCTAAAGCTGCAATAACTATTACTGCAACAAATAAAGGAAAGGGGAAAATCTGGGGAACATCACGTTGAAACTACCCTGAAGAGGAACCTTTTAACTTAGCAGAACTGCAGGAAGCTACAGTGTTTGAGAACTACATCAAATGGCGTGGTGGTTTGGTGATAAAGAGAAGTGTAACTTGCCAACAAGTGGGTACCTGAGGGTAAACAGGACAGGAAGAGATAGTTAATAAAACTGTCAGGCAGTGGGGAGCAGACCCCTGGAGGCAGTGGAGGAGGTGTTGACAGCAGACAAGGGCAAAACAAGGCATGTTCACAATATTCCCAAAGAATAATATAGTTACATTTTCTTCTGAGTCTTGTCTACATGAAAATCTTGCACTGTTTCATTATGTTGATGCAAATGCCTTTTTTGGACACATATCAGTTGAAGTATGTTGTGTATTGATTCAGCTTAAATCCCTTCCTTACCACTTCAGTTGAAACAGTAGAAAGCACTCCAGCAAAATAACATCCATCCTCCCACAGACTTCACATTAATTTAACAGCATCAGTTTTTGAACTGGTTTAATTAAACTGCAACTTCCTTGCACAGGCCAGGACTGGTTGCTGTGGAAGCAGAAACATGTCAGTGTCTTTTGTGTCTTTTCTTTAACTTGTAAAAAGAAACCTTCTGATCGCAGACTGGAGAGGTGGATTAATGTGGGACTGGCAAATACTTTGCTTGATTTTCTCTAGGTCAAGCCCTGTAAAAAGAGCAGGTACCAAAGCATCAACAAAGGCCAAACCTTCTCAGCTGTTTCTGTGGGAGAATGGGCTTTGTAATGAGGGGATAGGCAACTTCAATTAAGTAGGAAGAACACCATGGCCAGCATCCAAACCCATCTCATCTATAAATGGAAAATTCACCCATCCCAGACCTACATTCCTGTCCAGTTCTGTTGGTAGGCATGGTTATCACAGGAATGGGATTTTCCTTTCTCATATAGGCAGACTGTAGGTTTTCCAAAGCTCATCACTTTAGAGAACAGTTGACTGTTTTTCTTGCCAAGTGGAGTCTCTTGTTCTCATGGAAAAAATATTTTCATGCTTCCTTTCAAGTTTCAGCAGTAAGCCATGTCTAGTTTTGACAAGGAAAGGGATGCTTTGAATGTCCTAAGAGTGGAGGAAGAGATATGCTTTCCTTTTTTAAAAAACACAGAAGTTTAGAAAAGTGTTGGAAATATTTTCCTCGTGTTTGAAAAACAACACAAAATGAAGCACACAGTAAAACCAGCGAGTTCATCTTCATTAGGGACAACATGAAAAATACCACTGTGGCATCTGTACAGTTAGAGCTGAATAGAAATTGCTTTATAACCTGAACTCGTACACAACAGGGGAGCCAGATTGTTTTAGCTGACTGAGTTGCTCAGGTTTTGTCAATACCAGGGCAGAACCTCATGTGGTCTTTCTCCCGTCACATGGCACGACCCGTGGGCGACACGGATGTTTAGTGGGGATGTGGAAGGTCCAGTGATTCCCACACAAGTTCGGCCCATTGTCCTTCACTAATCCACGGCTGCGCAGTTATTGAGCTGCGTGCTCCAGGTCTGCTCTAGGCTTGGTCAGATGGGCTTCCGCACTCTCAGCGTCTGTCGTTTCCAGAAGGAATTCAGGGCGTGCAGGGAGGAGGCCGGGAGCTGCACGTCGTTCCAGCACGAGGCTTCCAGCAATTGTCCTGTCTGGGGGCTCTGCTTGTCCTGCAACCAGAACACGTGTGGGAACCCCAGGGGCTGGGAAGAGGTGGTGGCCACATGTGGGTTGCTTCAGGAGCCAGGGAAATCAGTTTATTCTCCCAGCTGCCCCCCTTGAACTACGTGCAACCATAAGAGCAGATAAAGTGGCCTCTTCATCCCTAAAGTTTCTGTATCTTCAGAAAGGCTCGAGGTCTTGGTGCAATAGCATGGGCCTCATTTCGTGGTGTCTTTCTAGAGACATTATACCCTTCCCCCAAAAGAACACAGGTAGTTTGTTGCCAGATATATCTACTTCTGCAAATGCCTTCCTAAGAAGGGCAGGACCGTACTGCCCATTTTTTCCCCCACACATGCATTGTATTGATCTTGGCCCAGTCCCTTGTTGGATACATTACAGATGCAGACTTGTGCAGAGAAGAATAAGCTCAGCAATACTGAACGTTTAAACAAGCACTCGACCTATCCAAAATGTTGAATGTTGGATAGTGCCTCGTGTCTCTGGGAAGCAGAAAAGTCTCTTTAAGCTAAAAAGGAGATACTGAATTACAGGCAAACTATTTTTTCCAGGCCCTTCTGTGGGTAGCTAGATCTGATGACAAAATAGAGGAATAGACTGAATTGAAAAAGAGTGGAAGTCAGGCATGGAATTATTTAAGTGAATGGTTTTCCCTGTAAGTAAAACAGATGAAAATTCGAATTGGAAAACTCTGGGAAGTTGGATATTCTGACTCCCCATCATGCATCATTTATTAGTCCTGTCTGTCTTTCCACTCATGCTCCTTTTTTGTTAAAGAAATGAGGCAGGGTGGAGGGAGAGGAAGCATGAATTAACTTGTGATACGCAGCTATTTATTTAGCAACCTAACTCCTAAAGTTTCCTGGGAAACAATCCTGTAAAAGAGACGCCTGATTTTGTTCCTTTTTAAGGTCAGGAGCAGCCCCACTGAATTCTGAGAAGTTACAGTAAAGTAACTGTGAACAGAGTGACTCAGTCCTTCTCTTGATACTAGCTAATCATGACACATAGGACAGACTTTTTATATAGGAAACTCATTTTTGTGCTCTATTTTAAACCAAACTAAACCTCAGGCAGCCTTGTTTTGTAAACTGGTGTGATGCAAGAGAGCCACATACCATGGACAGAAACATAAGAAGCACCAGAAAAAGGTCTTTGTGACTTGCAGAGTGTTTGTGAGAAAACAAACATCATAAATACAGACAGAGGTAACTCTGTAACACACACATCAACAAGGTCTTAGTTAACCCAGGGTTCACTGTAACGTGGAAGTAAAAGACTTTAGAGCAGCTTTTTTTTTGAGGTGAACCATTAATTTTTCATAGCAAGACATTAATACACACGAACTTGAGTATGTGTGGTGTGTGTCTGTTGTTCTCACCACTCTCTGCAATGACACTGAAGTTCCCATTTTCCCCTTTTGGCTGTATTTGCCCAGATTGTTGTGTGCTGTCATCGTGCTCTAGTATCAGCACTATCCAGTCTGTTTTCAAAATAACTTATCGTGACTAGACACCACCCTGCTGCTTTCTTTTTTTCAAAGCCCTTTTCAATTATCTCCTCCCAGACGGTTCCTTACTGACGTCTGGTGTCTAGAGCACTTTGTTTATCATGGGGGGAAAAAAAAAGGCAGATTCATCACGGGATTTTCTTTGCTTTTGATACTGCTACAATAAGTTAGTTTGTAATATATTGGGACTAAAAACCAGTGAAATGCTCCAAACCAAAACCTGAAATGTAAACCCCTCCAAACCCACATAATTTAAAAGCAAACCTTGTAAACCTTCAAGTTTTGTCTTTGGCTCTAGAAATGGGAAAACTTTTGATTGTGAGAAAGAATTTTGTTTTCCCAGCTGCTGACACCTTGTAAAACTTTTTTTAGAGGTATTTTTGAAGACTAGAACTGTATCCATGAGGATTTCTTCAGAACACTGTGTTCCACACACTTTTTCGTATCTTCTGGGCACCTGCTGTGCTGAGGTGTTTATTTGAAGATGATAATGTAATGGTTTTAAGGGCATAGAGAATATAAACTTTTTTCTCATGTGTATGTTCTCAGCTTGGGATATGCAGAAATAAACCCTTTTTTTTTGGGTTAATATTTCAGAAGAACAGATGGAAGTCACCTTTTTTACTTCAGAATAACATTACCAGTACCTCGCCATTGGGATTGCATAAGAAATTCAGTTCCCACTTCAGGTTTAGAATACGATGCCTCACAAAGCAGTTTCCCTCCATCTGTTTTGCATATAATGAAAGCTTTTATGTCTTTTCTTCCTCTTTCTCGGTCATTTATTTGGTATTAATGATGCAGAAAAACTTCTGCACTTAAAGACTAAAGCTCTGATTCTGGTGACAAATGCAGGGTTAGTTTAAGTGCTTACACACTCATCTTTATTTTTTTTTAAACAGATTTTCCCTCCAAGCAATGCAGTTAGAGAGAAGAAAAAAAAAGGTAGAGTACTTTATTTTCTCTTCACAGGAACTTACACTTCTGGTTTTGATATAAAGAGAATCTACTGAGGTACTGAAGTTGTGTTTTGCCTCCATACCCAAACAGGATGAAAGTCCCACTCTGTTAATGAAAGCAGCATTGTATTAAACAGGTGTCAAACAATGCCTAAACTAGTAAAACAAAAGGTGAAAAAGAGCCTTTGCTAAGGTGCTCAGATTGTAATTGAGTGCCTACACGGCGTGCAAGGTGTGCCTCGCTGCTCTGTCAGGTGCACCCCCAAGTTTTAGGTAATAATAGGCTGGGTTTGAGATGTGCTGGTGTGATAGGCTGACAAATAGGGGTAGGTGTGTGATGATGAAAAATTACCCACGCACAGGTGTGCTCAGGCCAAGGAAACGCTGAGAACCACGAGTGTGGGTACTGCAAGACGTGGTGAGTGGCTCCAACAGAGAGAAGGAAACCTGGCACATCCCTGCCTGCTCCTGCTCCATGAGCTCTGACCGAAAAAGGTTCATTTTCCTTGTGTTACACACCGAGGTCTGGTGTGTAGAGCCGTATGAAGAGATGGATTTAGCCAGAGTAATTTTACAATGTTGTAGTTCAGAATCCTCAGGAGGCAGTAAGGATGTTTTTCTCTTCGTGGTGTGTTGTGCTCCCAGAGCTTTCTCCATACAAATTTGTCCGCGGGTGAAAATGGGCCATCAGAATAGTTGCAGAGGAATGTGAGACAACAGCGTGGATAGCAGAGAGAGAAAAGACAGGATCTAGGTCTTTTGTAGGGGGAAAAAATGTCAAGTGTTGAAAATGGGCCTGCATCCGAGAAAAAGATGAGGGAGGATTCCCTGGGCACACATCTGGGTGGCAGAGGGAAAGGGCTGGAAAGGAGTAGGGAGAGCCTAGAAAAGGAGACATAAATTCATGCAGTAGGAAAACACACAGGAGAAGTTTTAGAGAGAGGGTTTCAGACTTACTAAAGAGTGCAAGGACTTGATTACAGAACTTTATTTTGAAGATGAAATTATTAATGAAGACAGATCATGTATCAAATAGTTCTAAACAAAGAGGTTTTCTGGAAATTAAAATGGGTATGTCTGCAATGCTCTGTGGCAAGCACTGGATCTGGCTTTGAACAAAGTAACTATTCTATGAAAGAGTACCAAGGGCATAATCAGTGAAGAACGCTCCTGTTTACCACAGTTTTAATCAATCATTAATCAGCCTTTCTTCTTTCCAGTTCTGTTTCCTTCTGTTTCTGCCTTGCCCAGCTCCAGGCCTTTATTCGGTGTGGTGCAGTTCACTGGTGCCCCGGCGGAAGTTTATGTGTTGAGGAAAGGAGTTTCCTGGACTAATTCTGCCACAAACATTCCAGCTGAATGCAACAGCCTGGAAGGGCTCCAGAGCAGAGACCCTGAAAAACACAACCCAGCTGGTGTGAGAGATAATAGCTGCCAAGTGAGTGTAGCTGTCTGCAAGAAGTCACGCACAGGGATATGGCTTTGACTCCTCTGTCCTTGGATGGTTTGAAATGTGAATCAAAGTCATTAGGCTGTTTTTGCCATGCCAGTGGAATGGTCTTGCTTAAAGACTAAAGGAGATAAAAATCTGTATTTAATGGCCACAGAGGTCCTGAATTGTGGCATGGGTTGGTGTCTAGTCACTTATAGTTATGACTGCATATTGGCATAGAATGTTTCTTTCTGTTAATTGTATTCTTAATGACTGACATACAGCCAATGCACATAGTGCTGATATTCAAGAATAGATATTTTTCTTTCTATCTCTAGGATCCTTGCTTCTTTTCCTTACAAAGTCAGCTGACCACTTTGCCTGAAGTCAGGGTGACTGCAGGTGTGTGGTCATGCAGTGGGATGTGGGAGCAATTCTCTTCACCAGTTCGAGCTGATGGGTGGCAAATCAAACTCTTCTACACAGTGAACTTGAGTATTGCTTCGATTACATAGGCTGGACTGGGTTTACACTGTAAGTTCTGGCTTAGACAAAGCTGACAGAAATGAAAGGTAGGTGTTAATATTAAAGTTGGTGGATGAGGTGAAAAGGATTTTATGTGTAGCTGCAAGTATAATGCACATCCAGTAGAAATATTCTGCAGAAGCAGCAGATTTTATTGTGGTTCTGTGTTGAGGTCAGGGATAGCTCTATCAGGAAAGGCATTGGAAGTATTCTCCCTGAGATGCAGAATGCTTTCTAGAGCTTCCCAAAAAAATGAGGAACGAAGTACAGTAACCACCAAAGAGATGCAGGATGCTGCTCACCAGCAGCCTGGCCACTCTTACCACACGGTGCTGTGAGCCTAGCAAAGCAGTGTTTCATCTGGCTCATCCTTCTTTCCCACTGACATCTTAGGATCCAATCCCTATAAATGTAAAATTAGACACTATTTCTCCTCACAGCATATTAAGAGACATTATTTTAATACCTCTGCTCCAAATTTTCTTAAATTTACTCATGCCACTTCTTCCTATCAGAATCTGAATCCCCTATCTTTTATTTTCATGCACTATCTTTTTAACTTATTAAAGAGGGAAGATCACCTCTATCCCCCGTAGGGAGGATGATAGAGCACATTTGGTGTACATCCAGTTCGTGGCCCTCTGAGCTTTACCTTGTGGCTGTTCAAGGGTAAGCATTTAGAGAAGAAAATGTGACTCTGATGGGGTATGAAAGACGTGCTCTGCTTCTTTTTAAAAATAAAGCCAGACCTATTGCAATAGAAGCACTGAAGGACACCATCTTCCCACACCACTTCCTTCTTGTTTCCTGCCAGACCTGCTCCATCCACTTGTTTTTAATTACTTTAGATTGGGATTACAGCCTGTGGGATTGAGGGAGCTAGCATGATCCTTAGGAAGACTCACCTCTGTTTGGTTTTTTTTTGTTTGGTTTTATGTTTTTGGGTTTTTGGTTGGCTGGTTGATTTTTTTGTTGGTTTTGTTTTGGTTTTCTTGTGCTGCTGATTTCATTATGAGTAATGAGATTTTGGACCCTTGCTTTTCACCAGAACCTGAAGGTCCTAAAGCGGGAAAAAAAAGTGAGCCCTGCCTGGGAAAGTGCCCGTCCNGGCGCCGCGGCCGCAATAAGACGCGCGGTCCGCCCCTCGCCCGGCCCGGCGGCGGCTCCGGCGCTCCCCGTGGAGGCGGCGCGGCTTCAGCCCGGTAATTCCCGGGAGCCCCGGGGCGGGCGCGGGTAGCGGCCGTGGGGGAGGGGGGGC
>VZTH01015601.1:71618-123896 GCA_013397815.1 Aleadryas rufinucha | reverse complement strand
GAGTGACCCTGTGCCTTGTCTCCTCAGCTCCTGGGAATGAGCGAGGGGGTGTTGGACCGCAGCCCACGGCGCTGGTGCCACGCTCCTTCCTTAGGACGGAGGAGGCTCGGGCAGGGGAGCGGGAAGGATCCCTGGATCCTGCTGCGGGCAGCCCAGCGCCTTCCTTCGCCTCTTCCCTGGCGAACGGGCGATCCCTCCCTCCCTCCCGCTACCGCGGTGCCCGCCAGGGCGGTGGGAAGGAGCAGGACGTGCCCCGGCGCCGGACTGAGGCCCAGGGCAGCCGCGGCTCGGGAGGAGCGGAGCCCATCCGAGTTAGGCAAATCCGGGGGTGCTTTCGGGAGAAACCGGAGGTTTGGATGCCTCCGGTCGCGTTCTGCGCGCGCTGGCGCGACCCCGTTTCTCCGTTTCNGGCGGTGTCCGGCGTGCCCGTGGCTCTGTTCGTGTTCGTGTGCGGGTCGCCGCCCCGCGCTGGCAGCCGCGGGTGTTTGCGCGTGTCCGGGAGGCGCTGCCCTACTTGTGGCCGAGCCTCCGTGCTCGGGGAGGGCTGGGACACGCAGGTGCTCCGCACAGGGACTCCTTGTGAAAGGGATGAGCAGGGGAGCTTGTCCCGGCTGGAGCAGGAGCCCTGGAAGTGACCGCCTGTGGTGTTAGACCTTAAAACTGTGCTTGGCCAAGGGCTCTGCCGGTGTAAGATGCCGCTCTCCCGTGCTGAGCTGGCGGTCTGGGTTTCTGTTCTGTCACAGAGTGAACCACAGAATGGTTTGGGTNCAACCCCCCCCGCCGTGGGAGGCCGGGAGGCCGGGATTCCCGCGGGAGGAGGGGCGGGACGGCCGCAGCATCCCCGAGCCCCGCGCACGGGGGCACGGCNTCCAACCAGCCTGGCCTTGAACACCTCTAGCGATGGGGCATCCGCAGCTTCTCTGGACAACCTGTTCCAGTGCCTCTGTGCTGGGTCCAGCTCTGCCGTCTGTATCCTCCATGGTGTCCCAGAGCTTTTGGTGGATTTCTGCCCACTAGAGCTATGGTAATTGCAGCCTAAACAAATCTTAGGGAGCAAATGATATCCCGGGGCATGTGGCAGACCAGAAACTTTCCCTTGTTGGAAACGCAGGAGCTGTGCGTTGGCATCTCTTTTTGGGAGAAGGCATTTGGTAGCTTTCCCAGTCCATGCGAGGGGTGTGTGCTCTATTTCTTCAACAGCTTTGAGAGCAAGTGGTGGCTGGCATAGCCATTTGCACTTGTGGGCTCTTTCTGTGAGCTCTTGGTGTTTATTCTCTCCCTGCAGGTAACCAGCCAAGAGTGTGTGGTGGCCTCTATATAAAGCGGCTCTTGAGTCTGTGCTGGGATTTGTGTAGGTTCTTCCTTTGCCTTAGGAAAGGTGAGTAGGATTATTTCCATGTGTTGCTCTAAGGCTTTCTAGTTTAAATGCTTCCAGAAGTGGACTGATATTTAAACAACCCTGTGACTGCTAGTTCTTTCTAAATTTGTTTGAGAATTGTGCTTCTGCCTCGTGTTTTATGTAAGTGAACTGGAGTTCATGGCACCCAGATGATATTTGGTCTTCGTGTAAGTGTATCTTTTATACTAGCTAAATTTTTGATTGTTTTTGGCTAAAAGTACCGACTAAACTTTTGTAAAAAGGTGCATCACCCCTATTGTTGGGTCTTAATTTGGTTTTGTAAATTATGTAATCTATTCCTGTGGATAATAGAATCAGTTAGTCTGAGTAATGAGGTATCTGGAGAGATAGAGCTTTCTGTGGAGCTATTTTATGTGTAGTACTTCACGCTGTGAACACACTGCAATTTTTTAATTGTATCTGTGGTATGTTGAGTAAGGACCAGTTGCTTTAGGTGGAAATGCTATCAAATCCTTGTTTTTGTTATGAACCTAGGATCTTAAAGGGTGTAGTTTAGTGTTGAATTTGATGTGCCATGACACCTGACTCCTAGCAATAGCTGATTTCTTTGCTTAAAGTGCAGCTGATTCTTTGGAGTGGAAAAAGTGGACCATGCAGGGGATTTTATCTGAGATGTTCCTTGCCATACGCAAATCTCAGCCTGCCTTTGAGTGAAATAAGGCTTTCTTTTGTATTTATCAACTGTCTGTTGTGTGTCAAACAATACCTCCTGATTTCTGCAAAGATCTCAGTCCTCAAAGGCTTTTTAATCCTGAGCTGTGCCATTAGGCAGACCTTAGAGCTGGAGAGGTTTTGCATAGTACCGTTGTGTGATGTAGACTCTGTTTTAACGTGAGATTAGAGGAGAGCTAAGCTGCTGTTACAAGCAAGATCAGATTCCTGAGTCTGTTAATGAATTCAACTTTTCTAGACGCTTTTTTTTGAAAGTCTGCAAAAATGAATGCTGGTATTGTGCTGGGTGTTTCCCAAAACCCAGAATGCATGGGCCTATCCCATCCTGCTGATTCAGGGTCACAGTGGGCCTGAATTTGAGATGCTTGGAGTGTGATTGAAGCAGCTCCAACTGATTTGAGATGATGGGGGCTCCCTTAAGTGTGTTTCTTATGGAAATCTAGCCCAAGGTTGGGTGTGCAGAAATCAGAGCTCAGTCTCCTGCTGCCCGTGGTTTTGAGAGCACTTAATGTTAATCTGGTGTACAGCAGTGCCCCCAGTGCAGAGAGTTGTATTTTTTTATTATTTCTATCCTGTGTCTCAGGTCAGAGGGGTCAGGTGGGGCTTTCAGAGCTGCAGTCCTGTGTTAGATGGACCTTTCAGGCATCCCATTGTCTGCTAGCAGATCTTTGACCACCTTGGCCGACCCTTGGGTGTGTGTGGTCAAAATGTCTCTCCCTCTGAAGACAACTCAGAGGTGATGTTGCTTGTCAAGAAAAAAGAGAAAGGTGCTGTGTGACCTTATGAATGTGTCGCTGCCTGAACTTAATGAGGACAACAAATAGGCTTTTTGTGCCCACTCCAAAAGTAAAAGCATTATTCCTGGTGCCTAAGAACCTGGCGATGTAATTCACAAACAAGAGAGGAAAAATAGACTTGAAAGTCAGGAAGAGGGTGGGATAATCTGTGAGGTCACTTGTGGATTCAGTGAAAGGAGGGCTCGATAGTTGTACATTGCATCCCCAGAGTATCTGTGTTGTCACACTTGAGTGTGGAAGAATGATGGAGGAGGTGGCCTGGGGAAAAGATCAAGCATGGACTGGCATAATTAGCAGGACGGGATGGGGATATGAGGAAATTATGCAGAGTGTGACTGTGTTGACATCTCCTTTGAGAAAAGCTGATAAGGTTCTGTTTGTTGCCAGTTCCAGTTCTGTGGTGCCACTCTCTGGCTCCTCTGGCTGAGGGAGCTGCTGTCTGTGCCTGCATTCCCTCAGAGCAGTTGATGTCTTTTCTTGATCTTAAAATCAAGAGCCAAACACGGTTAGAAGGGGAAAAAGGGATTTTACCTTGGTATTTATTGTAAGGNAAAAGAGTATATAGAGGGGGTATATATAAAAAGCATCATGGCATCACAGTGAGGATCTGGGCAGCCCTTGTGGGCTCGAGCTACATGTGGCACCTCAGAGTCCTCCAGTGAGGGAGATGTGCTTCTCTGGGAGCCTGTGATACTGAGTGAGGCTCTGTTTAAGCACTTGAGGGAAACCTGTAGGCTGGAGCAGCTTGTACAAATCTGCTCCTAATCGTTTAAGTGGGCTAGTTGCAACAGGCTGAGTGAAGGATGGCGCTTTCCTTCCTGCATGAGGTCTCCTGGTTCGGAATTCCTCCCACTCTCGATTGTAAAATCGTACTCAGCAGACGCTTGTTTCTTTGGTTGTTTTGATTCTGATAGTTGTTTAATTTTACTGCCATATTGCTGCTCGTGATGCATTATCTGTGGGGTGTTTGATGTGTCTGTCTCGTGTCTTTGTCCAGATGTGTCGTTACTAGATGCCAGACCAGCTGCCATCTGTGCTAAGCTGCAACCAAAATGGCAAAGTATAGGCTGGTTCTCCTAAGGCATGGGGAAGGAGCCTGGACCAAGGAGAATCGCTTCTGCAGCTGGGTGGACCAGAAGCTGAGCAGCGATGGGATAAAGGAAGCTCAGAACTGCGGCAAACACCTCAAAGCGCTGGGCTTCGAGTTCGACCTCGTCTTCACCTCCGTGCTGAGCCGCTCCATCCAGACTGCCTGGCTCATCCTGGAAGAGATGGGCCAGGAGTGGGTCCCCATCCAGAGCTCCTGGCGGCTCAATGAGCGTCACTACGGAGCGCTGATCGGGCTCAACAGGGCAGAGATGGCTCTGAATCACGGCGAGGAGCAGGTGAAAATCTGGAGGAGAAGCTACGATGTTACCCCGCCTCCCATCTCGGAATCTCACCCCTACTACGAGGAGATCTACAACGATCGCCGCTACAAATGCGGCGACGTCTCTCAGGAAAATCTCCCGAAGGCTGAAAGTCTCAAAGACGTGCTTGACAGACTCCTTCCCTATTGGAATGAAAAGATAGTGCCAGAACTGAAAAGTGGCAAAATGATTCTTATCTCTGCCCACGGGAACAGCAGCAGGGCGTTGCTGAAGCACGTGGAAGGTAAGGGTGTTTGTTTGTTTTAGCCTTCCCCTCTCCTCCTTACTCAATGGCTTGGTGCTTTGTATCTTGTTCTGTAGTGTTTATTACTTACCTGGGCAGGGTAATCATGTGTGTGGTCTCCAAGGAGAAAGTAGAAAGTTGGTCAAGGAATCAAACTGGGAGATGTGGAAAGGGGAGAGAATTAGTCACGTTAATGTAGTTAAGAAAAGGGCCAGATGCTTCCATTTTATTTCTCACTGTTCATTTAAAACTACTGTATTCAAACTAACTTTGTGGTTGGTTTAGATAGACAAAAACTCTGAAGGCTCAAATTAGTTTTGGATTTTTTTTCAGCTGCTTTGTCAGGTTTGAAATGATCATCTCTTCATTAAAAAAGCACTGCTGTAGCACAGCAGGATAAAAGTGCTTGACTTGGGTTGTGGAAGATATTCTTGACTGTTACTCTGATGGGTCACCCTGATAATTTTCTACTTAAAAGTTATGTGACAGGGAGTTCTGCAGAGAGTAGGCACTTGCTAAAGCATGTGGAAATACTGCACTATATCCCAGTATAGAAAATGCATCCTAATAAACAGCCAAGTTGGTAGCTTTAGTATTAAGGTCTATTTATCACAGAATGGCTTGTGTTGGGAGATACCTTGTAAAGGCCATCTAGTCCAGTCCTCTTGCAATGAGCAGGGGCATCTTCAACTAGATCTGGTTGTTCAGAGTCTTGTTCTACCTGGCCTTGAATGTTTCCAGGAATGGGATATCTGCTGCCTCTTTGTGCAACATGTTCCAGTGTTTTACCAGCCTCATCATAGAAATTTACTTTCTTATATCCAGTCTGAAACTATCTTCTTTCAGTTTAAAACCATTACCCCTTGTCCTATTGCAACAGGCCCTGCTAGAAAGTCTGTTTTCATCTTTCTTAGAGGCCCTCTGGAAGCTTCTCTTCTCCAAGCTGAACAGCCCCAACTCAGCCTTTCCTCACAGGACATGTGCTCCATCCCTCTGTTCATTTTTGTGCCCTCCTCTGGTCCTGCTCCAACAGGTCTTTCCTAGGCTGAAAATCCCAGAACTGGTCTTGAAAAGGAGTTATTGAGGACTTAACAATAAAAAACATCCTTTTCATTTTAGATTCTTCCCTCCCTTCCTCTTTCATCTCCTGGCTTCTAGGCCATCCTAAACTTGAAGTTGAACTGTATTAATTTCTTTGTGGGTAGAGCAGAATTTAGTGATTATATATGTGAATGCAGCCTACTACAGTGGTAGTTTCAAATGTGCACAGACTGGATTGTGTCCATTCAGGTTTATTTTTTAGTTACAGAATCCTCTGTTCTGTGGCTCTGCCTGCTGAGGACTTTTTGCATTTGGCCATGCTGGAACAGTCAGGACATCAGGAGTCAGAAGCCTGGGAAATAAGCAGGTAGAAATGGCTTCTGGAGCTAGAGAGCCTGTGAATCCTGGGCTGCAGATCACTGCTTGGATGAAGGAGGAAGGGCTGGTTCAGTCAGTTCCATGATGTGGTCAGAGGGGTTGTCCACACTGTGTGAAATGATGAAGGAAGAAGGGGAAGAGGGATCTGCAACTGTGGTGGCTCCCAGGAACTGAACCATTTCCATGAAACCCTGCTGGCCAAGCCTTTTGGGGGTGAGATGCTGGCAGCTGAATGTGGCTTCCAGCAGAGACCCTGGGCCACTTTCTGTGCAGGCCTGCACAGGGGCTGGCAGCATCAGGGCCTGGGAAGGGTTATTTTGGAGTTAGTGTGGCTGCATTTCTTGCTGCATTGAGATCAGAGAGGAACAGTGCTGCAGAGCTTTTCTTTGGGACAATTGCTGACTCTGTGTAACTCTTCCAGGACTGCCCATCCTCAGCCAAAGAATGATGAAGCTCTCCTTTGTCTTGCAGTATACCTTGACCCTCCCAGCATATGCTTACATAGGGAAATGTGAGGAATCCTTGGCACAGGATCTAGTTCTGTTGGCCAGGGACCATCTGTGGGCTACCCCAGCTCCCACATAGGACCCTGCTGGCTCTCCTGCCCTTTGTATAGTAGAGACTGGATTTCTGAAGAACTGGCCTGAAGGGTAGCATGGACAGAGCTCAGAGATACCTGAGTATTGCAATCTGTGTTTGTTTTGTTTTTGCTTTTTTTTCCCTCTCAGCCTTAATCTAGCTGGATGTAAGAGGTTCCTTGGCCCTCCTGCTGTCTGTCTCTCCCTTTCTCTCCTGAAAGGCTGTGAGTTGCTCTGCAACCCTGCTAGAGTTGGACCTGAGTCAACAGTGCTTAAAGTTTGCCAGTCTATTGTATTTATAGCACCCACTGTGAGATGGGCAGTGTTTGTGTGGGTTTTTTTTTTTTTAATAAGCTTAGTGTATCCTGCACTTGAGTGGAGTTTTTCTAAGCCCCTCTAGCTCAGCTGGAGCCTTTTTTTTCTTTTGGCATTTTGAAAACTGGGCTCCAAAAGCCTCAAGCAGCAATCTTGCATGGCTGCTTGGATGTCTTAGTCATGGTGTTATTAACTTGATCTTGGAAGATGTAGCTCAAACTTGAAATGGCAGGAAATACGAATGGTTTCATTCAGTTTGATCTGATGAAACAATTCTAATTGTTTCACTCTTAATTTGATTTTTTTTTCCCCTAAAAGACTACAGAGTATTCATTGAAGTTACTATTTCAAGGAGGTATTTTCTTGAAACAGGCCTGTAATTTTCTGAATCTGTGTTTTCCTTGTTCTGAGTAATTGGTAAAGAACTGGAAATGTAGTTCTGCTTTCTACTTGCATGCAATCCTTGGAGCGACAGTATCATGCTCAAAAGGCTTTGATTGTGGGTTTGGGTTTTGTTCTTGTTTCCTCTGCAGAGTGGACCTCATTAAGGTGTATGAAATGTCTGTAGGATCTGTCATGCTAAATAAGCATCCTGGATGCACAGGACCTATTGGCAGATGATTTGTCTCAGCTCTTTGAGGGAGGATACTTTTCTCTTTATCTAATAATCAGTTCTTCATATTGGAGCCCTCTTGACAGTGTCCCTTGATGAAGATATTTGTGTAATACTTGTGACCACCTTGCCCTGTTTCTCTTGAAGTACTGACTGGAGACCAAGTCCAATGGACTGATTCACCAGATGAAGGATTGGTGGGCTGTCTTTTCTTTCTTCCCAGCTATTTAACCCTGGGTGCTGGTGTCAAGTACCTCAAAACAGGGCCTTGTGGAAGGCCTGATTCTAGAATTTCCAACCTGCTGAAAGGTTGTCACCTCTTGGATTTGGTGTGGTGGTCACTGAGCCTTGTCATGCTCAGGGTTGAAACTGGAGGATAGGAGTTTCCTGGCCTCCTGAAGATACAGATGTTGTACTCACTGGGCTTTTTGGGTTGTCACAGGGCTGGGACAGATCTCTGGGACTGGGCTTGGAGGCAGAGTGTGGTGACTCTGGAGGCCTCATGCTGTTCTTGCCACCTGGTTCAGGGAGGGCAGTGCCCTCAGGATTTTACTTCCTTGCATCACCCTGAGTGTGCAGTTACAGTATTCCTGTAGTTTACATGCTGGAGCTGCACTTTGTGACACCTGGTGTGGATTGTGTGCTGAGGGCTTCTTAATAAGATTATTTCACTGATTTTGCTGCTTAACCTTCTTAAGGAAATGCTGCTTATGTGAGTGTGGTGTCTGAGTGCAGTTGCAGGAAACAGCTTGAGATCTAACAGCTCAGTGCTCTTGAAATGAGATGGTCTTGTTCTCAATATAATTTTCCTTAGTCTTTGCTCGGTGCTTCTGCTGCTTATTTCACCTTACTGCCAGTTACCCTGGCCTGTGTTTTGGCCAGTGCTGAGCAATGCTCCCACAGCATCAGGAATGTCTCTCCAACACTGTCCTTGAGTAGCCTGGGGCTGGGCAAGCTCTTGGGAGGGGATGTAACCAGGAGAGCTGACCCAAACTGACCAAAGGGATGTTCCTTACCTCTTATGATGTCTGTTCAGCAGTAAAAGCTAAGGGAAAGGAGGAAGGGCATTTGTAATGACATTGGAGCTTAGCTCTGTGTACTGAAGCCTTAATTAATGGGAAGTGACTGGATTGCCTGCTGATGGGAAGTAGAGAATAAATCCTGTGTTTTTCTTTGCTTCTGTGCTTGGCCTCTATTTGTGCTTTAGTAAACTGCCTTTATCTTGACCCACAAGTTACTTTTGCATCTTTTCTCCCCACCCACTGTGCTGAGGGTGGGAGTGATAGAGCAGCTTGGTGGGTACCTGGTGTCCAGCCAAGGTCAACCCACCACAGTTCTTTTTTGGTGCCCCACTGTAGCCCCCTACTGCTAAAGCTTGGCTGTGCAAACCTAACACAGACATAGAAAATCTTGGCAGACACGAGTGAAACAAATGTAGATTATATGCCACAACCATGGTTGTAGCCCACCCATCTTTCTTTCCTTAAAATTTGCACAGCAAGATAACATTCTGTCAAGATCAAAAGCCAGATTTTAACACTCATTTCCCTCCTCTACCCTGTTGAAGTTGGATCTTCTGTCAGCCTGCAGGGAAGGCAGAAAGTAGCTCTGAATATTTAACTCACTAGGCTAAAGCTTTAGTATTTTCATTAAGCCTGTGGCAGGGATGCTGTGACCTGATTTGGAACTTGGTTACAAAGCCACCAGTATTAAACAAGCTTTTGTGGCTGAATTTATGCATTTGATCTTGTGTGTGATCTTTTATTGGATGAATCATCTTCCAGCCAAGGCAGGTGACATGCGGGGGAGGAGGGCTGTAGTTATTCTCAATAGCTCTTGAAGGTTTTGGGTTCCTCTGACCATAAGAATAGAAGGGAGGAACTTGACAGGAAGGAGAAGCTGAACCAGCCCTTGTAAAAGTGCTGTAGGTGCTCAAAATCAGTGGGGTTCGTCTCTGTAGGACTTTGCAAGGTACAAATGTTTCAAAACACTCCATGGGCTACGACATGAAGGTGAATTCTTCAGCTTGCCTGGAGATATTTCCAATTTGTCTGTTTGATTACCCAGTTCAGTTAGAAGGAGGATAAGGGAGCTGGGGAAGAATTTTGAATGTGATTTTGAAAGGTCTTTTTTATACTAAGTGCTGTACCAAATTACTGCAGTGTTTATGTACCTGACTGCTTCCTGCTGTACAGCAGAGGGACAACGTTCTCAGGACAGAGCAGGGGAGATTTCCACTTAAAGGAATGTAGTTGCCTGGTCAGCATTTGATCTGGGCTCCTGAGGAAGGTCATCCTGAGTATTTCAGTGATGTCTGTGGGTTCTCATGACTGTAAGTAGGCAGGACCTGGGTTTTAAACCTCCTTGGGTACAGACTGCTTCCAGCAGCACAGTACTTCAGCAGTGCTGAGACCCAGGCTTTAGTATTAAACTGGAGGGAGGAGTGTTGCTTCTTTATTGGTCTTATTTACCACTGCACCTTGCAGTCAGCAGCTGAGATCCTGCCCTGATTTCACCCTTCTTCCCTGTGACATGGGCTGGGCTGTGACTGCCCAGCTCGGATGGGGCACAGGGAAAGGTCAGCTGGTTAAAATTACAGCACATGGAGTAACTGGATAGCAGTGAGCTCCCACTGCAGCCACTGCAGCTGCAGCCTGGGATCCCTTTGCTGTCCTCCTGGCCTTGCTGCCTGGGGACTGTTCTGGTGAGCTCTCCCTGCAACCAAAGAGCTTGTGTGACCAGCCTGCTCAGCTTCTTGCTTCCTGAAGAACAGGAATGCCATACACAGCGACAGGATGCTGTTGTTTCTTTGGGATTTTCATCTGACTTCAGCTTGGGTTTCCAGACTTGTGGCTGTGGGGCAACGCTTCTCTGTGAGGAAAAGTCCTGAGGAGAAAACCCTCATGTTTGCTGCCGTGTGTTTATCCTAGACTGCACTGTTTTGCTTCATAAATCAACACTAGCTGACATTGTGGTCACTTTGTGTTCTGTAAAAACAGTAAAGTGCATTTCTGAATCCATGTAGCTACAGCTAGTTTTGTTTAATCCATCTCCAGAGGAAACCTTGAAATATCATGTCTCCTGACCACATTATGTGGTTTGCCTAAACTCTCCTGCATGACTTCATCTGCTTTGTGTACATATGAATGGTTTAGTCTGGGAGACTGAATTCAGGACGTGGTCAGACCACTTCCTAGGCACAGTTTCTCTGGGGATGTACGTGGGGGTGTGGGTGTTGTTAAAATCTAATGTTTAAGAAACCTTGAAATACGAGCTCAGGCAGCTTCCTTGGCTGCTTGTTTTGCAAACAAAGTCCTTGAGAACAGTGCTTGTGCCTGGTGAATGGATACAGTATTTTTCCTGTGCTGTTTTTAAATTTTAGCTATTCTTTGAGGGTTTTTTTTCCCCTATAGGTCTGATTCTGTGCCCTACCCCAGGTGAATTATTTGTCCCTTGTATGCAAGAATTGCTTAAGCTGTCTGAGTGTGACTTTTTTCAATGGACTGGTGCTCAGTGTGTAACAATGTCTTAAGTTTCTTGTGAGGGTTTGTTCGTGGTGCTCCATGCCCTTCTGAAACTTAGGGCTCACCCAAGTGCTGAGCATAAAGCCAGAACAGGTCACTGCCAAAGCTGGGTGCTGGTGTAGTCTCTGGGCAGGGGCATGTGAGCCTCACCTCTGAATAATTCTGTTTTTTTCTGACCTGTTGTCACCCCACTGTTGCTGAGTTGCCTGACTCGTGTGTGTTTTCCTGTGAATATGTTGGCTCTGCTTTTCTGCCTAATGTGAGAATCACTGGTCCATTTACACCCGTGTGCCCTGAGGACCATCTGTTTTGTCAGCTGCTCAGGAGGATGTTTGCTTGGTGCACCTCGGGCTGGTTTATATGGTGTCATCACTTCAGGAGCTTGGTGGTTGTGTGCATTTTGCAAGTGTGATTTACTCAAAGCTGCCCTGCTTCACAACAGCAGTGACCTCAGTGCTACTAAAAAGGGGAGGAAAAAAGCAATCTTGACATTCCCAATGACACTAGCAGCTTTCTTCTGCCTGATTTTGAGGGATAATGTCTTTGCAGTCACTGCTTTTAACTATTTAGACCTTGTGTGGAAAAACTTTACTAGGATGTTTGGTCTTGACATTCACTTGGAGGCTTTGGATGTGTGTTTGATATAAAAATAACCAGCAATTTCATTGAGATGAGAGCCCCAAAATATTTTAATTACACATCTGCATAAAATAAACTTTGTTTCCAGGTACACATTCCCTTAGTTAAGTGGAAACAAGAAAAATGCTCTAAGCTGTACAAGTTGACTTTCTGCCTCCCTTTTCTTGCCTGTCCCATCATTTGAAAGTGGAAATGAATATCCTGTATGTAGTAATTCTGAGAGCACTACTGTGGACCCTGCTATAAACTTGATTGTGAGAAATCAGTTGTGGGCAAAGAGTGATTCTCACACAAGAAGAATTAAATACTGACTTTTATGACAGTTTGTGTGAGAAGAGTTGCACAGAAAATTTAAGAGGAAACTTAACCTTGTTATCCTGCCTTTTTAAGGAGCCTGTGTTGGCTGCTTAGCAGAGGTTGTTTCATGTTGGAGTAGCACATGTGGACTCTCATCGTGTTTTGTGATGTGTGAGTTGGGAAATCATGAGGGGGAGCCTATTGTACTGCATGTCCTGTATTAAAGGAATGGTGTAGTCTCCAGGGCAGTCCCTTGCTGTTCATTTCACATGTGTGGGCTGCAAAAGTGAAGAAACTGTCTTCACCTTGATGGGAATTCTCTCCTTCAGCTGTTCCTAAAGCACTTACTGAGCTGTGGCCTAGCTGGGAATTGACCCTGGAGTGGCTGCTGGTGTTGATGGAGGCTGGAATGTTTCCTTGACTGTTTTAAGACAGGATAACCTCAGAAGTAAGGCAGCAGGCAGTGAGGAAGCTGTAGGTGTAACTCTGTTCTGTTTTTGTTTGGCAGGTATCTCCGATGAGGACATCATCAATGTTACCCTCCCCACTGGTGTGCCCATACTCCTTGAACTTGATGAGAATTTGCACCCTCTGGGCCCTCACCAGTTTCTGGGTGATCAAGAAGCTATCCAAGCTGCCATCAAGAAAGTGGAAGATCAAGGGAAAGTAAAATCTGCTGAGAAGTAAAAATCCCACTGTGTAACACAGCTGTGCTCAGTGTGGTAGTAAGTGACAATGTGTGTATGACTGCTAGGGTGCACTGTGTGAATGTCTCAATTTCAAGCACTAAGTAAATTGGAAGGGACAACTGTTGAGTCTCAGGTTGGTAGTTTAACCCTCTGCCTTCTCAAAAACTGGAATTCACATTGCAGTGTGAGGTTTTCGATACTGGAAATGGAAGGGATGACAATGGAAGCTTGCAGGGCAGTCTGCCCCAGACCCACCACTGAGGATGGCCCAGGAGAGAAATAAAGGGATGTGTTATTGGTGTCTGCCAACAACCAGTCCTCATCTGTTAAGGAGAAAAGCACCAGCTTACTGGACTAAATAAATCCAGGTTGTTATAGGCACTAAAACTCTCACTGGATAAAATGGAACCAGATAACTCTTGTTATCAGCTACGATTCTTCTGTGTCAATAGCCATGTCAGTTTGTTCTCGATGGATTTCCTTCAGTCTTTCAGAACACTTCCAGCTGGACACCTCTCTGCCTTTGTTATTTTGAGTCTTCTGTGGCCAGTTCGTGGTCCAGAGAATTTTGTAGAGATGTTCTGACTACTAGAGCTAGCACAGTTGTCTTTTGTTACACTGTATGCTGTTTTTAAGGAACCTAGATGGAATCCCTTTTCCTCCACCATCTTTGCAAAGCCTGGCATCACTGCATTTTGCTGGCTTGCAGTAATAGGATTTAAGTCAGACTTCAGTCCACAAAAGAAGCACAAAGGTTTTCTGCTCAGTGTTTAAATTGTCATGTAGCTCTTAGTGAGGGACCTGAATACCTTTGAACTAGAGGTTTGATCATCCCTTAGTCAAGTTGTTAGGATAATTCCTGCTCACCTCAGCAAAAGTGACGTAAGAAAAACCCCTCTAAGCTTTCCTGAGCTGCAAAGGTATCTTGATAAATGTGTTTCACAGCAACATCACTGTGGCATTATCTGTGTCAAGTTCTCTGAAGGGCTGGAAGAGATGCATGAAGCATGTTATGTTGGAAGTGCTGCTGGGTGCAGCTCATTCAGCCGTCCTGCTGGCAAGGAGGGATGCTCTGCCACGCCTGAAAGTGTTCTCCTGTAAACCTCTCCTCACAATCACAGCCTGATTCCTGCTGAGTGTGGCCTTGCTGGTGTTTGGCCCTGGATTTGACCAGTTCACCCCGTGGTTGGATGCAGTATATATAGCATGTGTGTCAGTCTGATGTTCTAGGTACACAAGCATCAGGGCAATTCCACCTTTGAACACTTGCTCTTAATCTTACCTGCAAATATGAAACTGTTACTAAAGTTTGTGTCTGACCCACTGCCTCAACACCTGAGCATCTGATTCTGACCTTGGATATCAACATGGGTGACACCTGTGTGTGTGCTGCTTGAGCTGAGTGTGTTCTCAGCATGGCCCAGCTACAAATCTCAATGTTGATGAGAATTTCCTTGATCTGGTGATAAAGTTCTAAAATCCTAGAGTAGCTGCTGCTTGGCAGTGAGCAGCTCTGTAGCTTGCTTTGTAAGTGTGAGAGGGTGTTTTTTCCTTCTGAGGAGAGCAGTGACAGTGTGGTGTGCCCCTGACAGTCTTGCTGACGTGTGGAGCAAGGCTTTCCAGGTCTGATGCCAGCTCACATTAGAGTAGCACATACTCCATAAAAGACCTCTTGCTAGAAGGTAGTTTCTCATGCATGAATGGTGCTTGGGCTTCTCTTTGGTTTTGTTTTTGTAGCCCTTTGCAGTAGGAACAAAATTACGTGTTTCTCTTTTAAACATAAAGCCGGTAGGTTTCCTCTTTCTTTGTACAAGAAAGCTATTTCAGTGGTTTTTGGTTGTTTTGGGTTTTTATTTTTCCCCTCTGAGACGCTATTAGCAGCTTCTCTGCTACTTGATTTGATACTGACTTCGTTTCTGGGGTTTTAGTTTTCTGTGCTTAGAGTAACTCTGAGTCTTAGTTGATAGGTTACAAGTGAGTGTTACAGCTTCAGACTGCTGATCAGCAAATGTTCACCTCTGAAAGCCCTGAGAAGGGCCACTGGCACTCAAGTGAATAAATTCTTCCCCAAGCATTAAATGATGTGTGAAGCTTAATATTGAGTAAAGTTACTGTAGAGTCATAAACAAGACCAGCAGAGCCACCTGTTGTCAGTGGGAGCTGTGTGCATCCAGGTGTGTGGGCACACAGGCCACGTCCACATCCCTCTGGCATTGTGGAATTGAGATGTAGAGCTTCTTCAGGATGTGACACACAGCTGGAATGGGAAAATTACTTGGAAATGAACCCAGCTGAACTGGGAGATAGATAGGCTCTCTCCTCCCTTTCTCTGAGAGGCTCCATGATCTCTTCTGAGGATGGAAAGGTGGATGAGAGGGAATTTAGGGAGCATTAATATTTATTCTTGCAGCTGAATGGATGAAATGGACTGAAATCATCCTTTGAGAGTCATGGACAGGAAGAGTAGAGCACCAGTGTGATGTTTTCAGGAGTTGCTGTTCCTACAGTGCTGCTGTAGAATTTATTTGGTTACAGTGACAGTGCTCTGGGAAGTTTGACTTTGTTTGGGTTGTGGCTCTAAAGTGATGACAGGATTTTATACGCACATCTGGCAGCAATAACACCTCACAAAAGTATCAAATGGAACCAACTGGGGATTTAATTTTGCTCTTTAAGATTATTTTAACGCCTTGCAATCCTGAGAAACCTTTTAATTAAAATCCTGATTCATAAACCATGTATATTGAAGAACAGAAACCAGCTTCCATCAACAGTGGCATAAGGATTCCTGATCTTCAGGCATAGCTACATCAGAGGGAGAAATGAGAATCTTGCTTTACAGATCAGTGGCTGGGAAGCATTTTTCCCCATGTTTGAGTGTGCCTCAAAGTCCTCTAAGGTAAATGGTGTTTTTACAGTTAACATAATGGATGTGGTTGATTTGGTTTGTTTATGCATTTTTAACTTGTGGTTCAGTAGCAGTAATAGCTCTAGATCCTCCTGAAAACCTTTGTAAATATGGTGGAGCTGGCAGGTTCTTTATAACCCAATAAATTCACCTGAAATAGAATTTAAGTTGGCTTCAGTCTTTTTTTTTCCTTCTACTCCCATCCCCTTTGTTTCCTTTTCAGGGCTGGTAAGTAAATTAAACTGACTTTCAGGGTTCCACATCTCCTCAAGCAGTTGTTTATCACACATCATGCAGTCACTTGGGTTAAAACAGTGTTGGAGCCAACACTTCCTCCTGTTTACATGTAAAGAAGTTGGGTTGGAGGGAATACATATCCCTTCAAAACTATGGGGGCATTTACTTAAGAACAACAAACTTTATTTCCAGAACAGTGGATCTGAACAAATCTTACTGATTCCTATGCCTGCTTTCCCTTTTAGGGGGAAGCATTGCTTTTTGATGGTGTGTTTAAAGCTGTGGCTGCTGGAGACAAAGCCAACCCCTTCACTCTCCAAAGCACTTTGATGCCAAGCAGAGCTGTAACTCCAGTGACAAGCACGTGGAGCTGCAAACTTGCTGAGGGCTGCCTCTTACTGCTGACCTCACACAAAGCCTTGGATGCTGGGGTGATGGGAGGCAGTATAAAAGTCCTAAAAAAAAGCTGAACATTCAGGTAGGAATGGGGAAGACAGAGCTGTGGGGCTTAAAAAAAAAAGGCATACTAAAAAACCAGACTTTTAAAAATTTGGTCTTGTGATTGTGTTGAGATTGAGTGGGGAATGGAACAGATCTGTCTGAGCCATTTGTGTACTGATGCTTTCTTATTTTGCAGTTAACGTGGCACTGCTGCCAACCAATTCAGAACTGTGTTGGTATTTGAAGGTGTATTCCCTCTCTTTTCCCCCAGTCACTTTTTGTACTTTGCTTTAGTAACACCTCAGATTGTTCCTGCGCCATGTCCACTGGTTTGCTGTGTTGGGAAAAGACCACCTGAAGCCCAGCTTGGTTTCAGCCTGCCGTGTTTGTGTGCCAAGGGGTTTGCTTTGAGCTTGCTCTGCACAGCCTGAGGACAGACACACTTTCAAACTTTCATCTTGGCTTTTCTTCTTCCTTTTTTTTTAAATCAGTTTTTTATTTGAGCCTGTGGAGAGTGCTTGTTCTCAAAGCTCACAACAAAGGACACTCGCCTTGTCTGTCTTCTCAGCATCTCCTCAGGCTTAAATTCCCATGGGCAGGAGGGGAAGTCAACATGACAACTCTGCTGCTCAGGAAAGCTCAGAGCTGTGGTGGGAGCTGACTCATGATTCAAGTGGAGGGTGCAGAAGGGTTTGGAACTTCCCTTTGAGAGCTGTGCCAGACAGGAGTTGCTGCCTCTCCCTTGTGTTACGGTGACCAGAGNGCACATCTGGCAGCAATAACACCTCACAAAAGTATCAAATGGAACCAACTGGGGATTTAATTTTGCTCTTTAAGATTATTTTAACGCCTTGCAATCCTGAGAAACCTTTTAATTAAAATCCTGATTCATAAACCATGTATATTGAAGAACAGAAACCAGCTTCCATCAACAGTGGCATAAGGATTCCTGATCTTCAGGCATAGCTACATCAGAGGGAGAAATGAGAATCTTGCTTTACAGATCAGTGGCTGGGAAGCATTTTTCCCCATGTTTGAGTGTGCCTCAAAGTCCTCTAAGGTAAATGGTGTTTTTACAGTTAACATAATGGATGTGGTTGATTTGGTTTGTTTATGCATTTTTAACTTGTGGTTCAGTAGCAGTAATAGCTCTAGATCCTCCTGAAAACCTTTGTAAATATGGTGGAGCTGGCAGGTTCTTTATAACCCAATAAATTCACCTGAAATAGAATTTAAGTTGGCTTCAGTCTTTTTTTTTCCTTCTACTCCCATCCCCTTTGTTTCCTTTTCAGGGCTGGTAAGTGAATAAAACTGACCTTCAGGGTTCCAGAACCCCTCAAGCAGTTGTTTATCACACATCATGCAGTCACTTGGGTTAAAACAGTGTTGGAGCCAACACTTCCTCCTGTTTACATGTAAAGAAGTTGGGTTGGAGGGAATACATATCCCTTCAAAACTATGGGGGCATTTACTTAAGAACAACAAACTTTATTTCCAGAACAGTGGATCTGAACAAATCTTACTGATTCCTATGCCTGCTTTCCCTTTTAGGGGGAAGCATTGCTTTTTGATGGTGTGTTTAAAGCTGTGGCTGCTGGAGACAAAGCCAACCCCTTCACTCTCCAAAGCACTTTGATGCCAAGCAGAGCTGTAACTCCAGTGACAAGCACGTGGAGCTGCAAACTTGCTGAGGGCTGCCTCTTGCTGCTGACCTCACACAAAGCCTTGGATGCTGGGGTGATGGGAGGCAGTATAAAAGTCCTAAAAAAAGCTGAACATTCAGGTAGGAATGGGGAAGACAGAGCTGTGGGGCTTAAAAAAAAAAGGCATACTGGAAAACCAGACTTTTTAAAATTTGGTCTTGTGATTGTGTTGAGATTGAGTGGGGAATGGAACAGATCTGTCTGAGCCATTTGTGTACTGATGCTTTCTTATTTTGCAGTTAACGTGGCACTGCTGCCAACCAATTCAGAACTGTGTTGGTATTTGAAGGTGTATTCCCTCTCTTTTCCCCCAGTCACTTTTTGTACTTTGCTTTAGTAACACCTCAGATTGTTCCAGAGCCATGTCCATTGGTTTGCTGTGTTGGGAAAAGACCATCTGAAGCCCAGCTTCGTTTCAGCCTGCCGTGTTTGTGTGCCAAGGGGTTTGCTTTGAGCTTGCTCTGCACAGCCTGAGGACAGACTGATTACCTACCTAGCCACACTTTCAGACTTTCAACTTTGCTTTTCTTCTTCCTTTTTTTTAAAATCTGTTTTTTATTTTAGCCTGTGGAGAGTGCTTGTTCTCAAAGCTCACAACAAATGACACTCGCCTTGTCTGTCTTCTCAGCATCTCCTCAGGCTTAAATTCCCATGGGCAGGAGGGGAAGTCAACATGACAACTCTGCTGCTCAGGAAAGCTCAGAGCTGTGGTGGGAGCTGACTCATGATTCAAGTGGAGGGTGCAGAAGGGTTTGGAACTTCCCTTTGAGAGCTGTGCCAGACAGGAGTTGCTGCCTCTCCCTTGTGTTACGGTGACCAGAGGTTTTGGGGGTGGGTGAATTCGAGAGGGAACTTCAGCTTTGCACAGAGAGAGCAGGATGGCTGTGGCAGGGCACTCCCTATTCCTTGTTAGCAGCCAGGCCTTTTTGGGGCTGTTCCAGCAGAATTTAGCAGCCAGGTTGTGTCCCTGTGCTGCAGGGGAAGAGGCTCCCTGCTTGCTCTTCCCGTTATGCTGACAGAGCAGGGGAGGGCAGCAGATACCAGACTATGGCTGTTGCTGTGCTCTGAACTCCCTCCCAGCGTGATGAAGTGGCCTGAAGATGACTTCTGATGGCTCTTTTGAAAGGAGGGACATTGACCCATTGACCCATTGTCCCCTCTTGAAAGGAGGGACATTGGCCCCAGTTGGAGATGGCAATGTAGATGATCCTTGTGGGTCTCTTCCAGCTCAAATTATCCTGTCCTTCTTGCTGTGGTGCTGCAATTGCTCTTACCGGGCTTCAGAAAGCAGTTGTGGCCCTGAGGGGACCCCTGGCACTAATAATGGCCTCATTAATAGAGCCATGTTCTTCCTCAGGTCCCTCCCAGCTCCCCTCTCAGCACTGCACGTGAGTGTTTCCTCACCTTCAGTCTGGTACTTGCATGAAAGTGTTAGTATTTATTAATTTGGGAAAAGAAATTCTGTCTCCTAGGAAAGCAGCGTGAACCCGGTGACAGCAAATCCTACATTTTGGTTGCTGTTGGCCTCAGTACTTTGCTGCCATCTTCCAGGTTGGTCATTTCTACCCATGAGGAGCAAGTGGCACAACTGAATACACGGATGGAGCACCCTGATGCTGCCAGAGCTGTTCAGTGGAAGGGTTTCTTTCAGTAAAAGACTTTATTTTCTCCTTGTTCCTGGTGATAATCTAGCAGAAGTGCTGGGAAGTAGGAATGTGCATGTGCTATTTATCCCATAACCTAGACTGAGGATGCTTTGCTGAGGAATTAACTACCCAGTGCATCCTGCTTTCCTGACTGACAGGCTCTCAGTAACTCCTGGGATTAAAGCTGAGCTACATCTCTAAGTCAGACCCGTGGTTCTTCAGCTGTTCCTGAACTGCAGGTTGTTTTTTTCCAGAGTCAGTATGGAAGGCAGTGATACTGGCTGTGTTAGGGGTGAGAAAGCAGGAATAAAGATCCCTAAGCATCCCTAAAGGCAAAGCAATTGCAGAAATTGCAGCTGCAGATGGACTTGTAGAAAAGCAAGTGGACAACAGGTGGAGCAAGTGCATTGTGGTGAAGTTTGGGCAGGAAAAGGGGATCAGTTTTACGCTCCTGTGTGCACATGGGGACAGGGAGGTGTGAGCAGCCTCCCCTGAGAGGCAGCACCTCTTTTCTCTGCCAGCACTGCCCTGTGCTTTAACCAGTGGTGTGAGGGTGAGTTAGTTCTGCTGTGGAATAAATTGCAGTCATCATCTGGGGTCGTTTGTGCAGATCAATCCTGCTTTAGTCTCGCATCAGCAGCTTCACGAGGCTGGTCAGTGCTGCATCAGAAAAGGTGCTCAGCAATGAGCAAATGCCAAATTAAAAAAACCCCATGAGCTGGAAGGTGCCTTGGATTTCAGGGATCTGATTTCAGCTGCTCCTATACTAATTTTTCCCAAGGACTCTTGTATTCTTCTCTCTCCCCATGACAATTTGTGGAAATTTATAAGCATTTTGCATGCTTTCAGATGGAGCTTTGAGAAAAACACCTCAGATCCCCCTTACACCCATCTTGAAATATATGGACTGATGTGAGTTATCCAAGTAGAGTGAGTCTGTAGGTGTAGCTGATAGAAAAAGACTCCTGCAAAGCCAATTCTCATTCTTGTTCTGCAACCTTCCCTAACACATCAGTGTGAAAAGTGCTCCTTAGTGACACAAAACTCACCAGCTTTGGTTTTGCACTCAGTGTCTACTTCAACCCAGACCTCTAAAGGAGTTTTCTAAGTACATGAACATACACATTTCAGTCTCATGAAATGTTGTGGGAACTGGTACTCAATTTTTTGTTGGACAATAGCAAAGCAGAATAAACTTAGCCCGGGCTCATTTTCTCAGGTGAAAGCTTTAGGAGACCCTACTTAAATGAAAAGGACTTTGTTTCGATACTGGAAGTGTTGTGTTCTGTGCTTTCCCCCTGAGTGTTTTCCACAGCCAGGAATTCTTCCTTTTAACTGGTACTAGTACTTTATATCCTATTGTCCTCTAGTTCCTTATTTAGCTTCTCTGCCCTTCCCTTCTGATACCTTAGAACTCGAATTCCACAGGAGCTTGGATTTTGGTCCTGTTTTCTCAGCTTGGAAAGCATGAATCAGATTTGGTCAGAATCCACCAGAAATACTGACATCTTTGTTCAGAACAATGAAAAAAAAAAAATGAACACTGGCAAGTGCCAGAATGGTTTCCATAGAAAGCTGCTGCCTACACAATAAGGAAACAAATGCCAGCTGGCTGAAAACCCACACGGTCCTTCATGTTTGGGTGGGGGAGAAGAGTTTTATCACTTGACTCTGGATGATCCCTGTGGCTACTGCGTTTCTCACATCTTCTCAAGTCCTTTTAGCCCTGTCCCCTGATGTGGCCCTGCCCTAAACTTCTCCATCCAACCACAAAGTCCCTTCTCCCTTCTCCAGGTGCTCCCACACAGCCTTCTTCTGTGGCACCTTCCTCGATGGGGTGTCCTGCCAGCTTCAGGCTGCTCGTGAAAGCTGCTCAGATGGGGGGAGACAGGGACAAGTGTGGGATAGGTTTGAGAGGGAGATACATCTGAAACAGCCTGAGAACTGCTGTGCTGAGGTATGGATTTCCAGCTGGATTGCATTTTCTGTTTTACAGTCCTGTCTGCATTCCTGGGATGCACAGGGGAAAACGAGGGGTTTTTATGTTTTAGCTGGAAAAAGCCACCCACGTGAGAGAAAGGCCGAGTGACCTGTTTTCCTCTTAATAATTGTTATCTGCTTGTTCTGCTCTCCCTGTTCCTCCAGTGAAGCTCTCTCCCACCATGATGCCCAGCAGTTTTTCACAGCAGGATTTGTTGGAGGCTGTGGGAGGGCTCTGTGGCCTGAGGGGGCTCTTGCAGTGCGTTTCTGTTGTGCGTGGGCTCTGCACTGCTACATGAAAAGTGACTTTTTCCTGCTCTGGCTGGCCAAAGAGCAGTGTGTGCCTCTGCCACTGCTGGTGAGCTTTGTGCTTGTTCATCACCTCATGGATCAGGTCTTTTGCTAATGGTATCCCTCAAAAAAGCATCACACTCAACAGGCACTGCTTGATGTTAATTCCTTCAGCGTCCAAGGGTGGCGTGCCAGGAATGAAGAAGAATTGGTGGAGTTAACGAACAGAAAGATCGATTACAGAGATATTAGGGGTGCTATATTAGATATGTCTGTGCTCCCTAAAGGATAATCTAAGGGCTGGGCAATCTGTTTTCCAGTTTTGCATAGCTTTGACTTGGTTTTCATGGAGATGAGAAAAAAAGGCTCCACAAAGCCTGGTCATTTGGTCTTGGTTCAGAAGGTGCTTAATAGGTCTGCCTCCCATGTCCCTGCTTTTGAGTGTTACACACAGTAATTTGCACTGAACTCAGCATTTCTGTATTTTCTGATCCTCTCCAGCTCTCTGACACAGTGTGGGGAAAAAGGATGAGGATGCCATGCAGGTCCAGTTGCTGGACAAGTGTTCAGCCCTCGTGTGTTCAGCGTGTCCCACCAAACCCCTGACTGAAAACACAACACTGAATTCAGCTCTTTACGCTCACCTTTTGCTGTGTTCACCTTGATTATTGTAACCTGGGCATCCTGCTCCTTGTTCTCCTTGCAGTAAATTGTGGAGGTCCTGCTGCCTGCAGAGGGAGAGGCCCAGACTCCCCACCAACTCTTTTTTTTCCCCCCTGGATGCAGAAATAAAGAGCAGGCTTTGAAAGGCAGCCCTCGTATCTTGTCAGCGTATTTCTTGTGAGATTCCTGGGAGGGCCCTTAACGACAGCAGCCTCGATGGACAGACAGGAAGAGGGCTAGACATTGCAGAGCATGAATAATCCTCAATTCTAGCCTGGTCATCAACCTAATGGAGCTCTGAGTAATAAAATGAGGTTTCTGGGAAAGCTCGAGATTTCTGCCTTACCTCCTGTTTACAGCAGCTTTGTGCATTTTATCTTTGCAGTGTGCTAAAAAGATTCATTTCTTTTTAAAATGGACTTTCCCTGCCTCTTCACTCATGCTATGAGAACTGTAATAAGCATTTATTATGTAAAAATTGTAGAGAGAGTAGAGCTCAGAAGTCTTCAGTGGCAATTTACATTGCATTGGTAGAACCATGCCACAGGTATCTCTGCAAGAGTTCATTCATGCAAGTAAATCCATGTCCAAAAACAGTCCCACCACTTCCAGCTCTGCAAAAGGCATGAAAATCGTTCTCACAAGTCCTTGTAATGCTGTTGCAAACGGCCAGGAAGTTTTTCAAGCTCAATTTAAACAACCATGGTGCCAAGTTGGAAGTGGAGGAAGAGTTCCTGCCTTTTGTGATGAAGCACTTCAAGGCACGTTCCTGATAACGCTGTTTTCTTTACCCAGGGGCCCTGATGGGACAGGCTTTACCTCACCTCCTTGTGCAGGTCTGCAGCACAAATATCCCCACTTGAGCAAGGCTCTCCCTCGGCTCCTTTTGTTGACAAGAAGGACTCACAGTCCTTTTTAGGATGTGAATCATCAGACCTGTTTTAGGCATTTCATTTAGGTGAGATTAATAGTGGCCTCCTATTTTCTTCTCTGCAGTGGCTCAGGGAGCTCCAGTGTGACTAGCTCTGATTCAGGATGTGTTTTACAGAAGCCTCTCTCTGCACAGAGCCATCCCCATGCCTGGCTAGGTTGGTTTCTGAGCTGCAGAGTTGATTCTGGGAGGTGATACACATAAATTTGTACCCACTTTTTGTCATTTGCCCCAAATTTTGCTGTCCATAAAGACCCAGCAAAGCTGGTGTCATGTATGACTTCAGCATCTCTTCCACCCCATCCAGGGCCATGGGGCCAGCTTCTAGCAAGCCTTGCAGTGTCCTATGCTGCCCAAAAGCACCCTGAGAGGATGTCTGCAGGCTGATTCTGTGCTCCTTGGTGCAGCACAGGCAAATGCAGTGTCCAAAACCACTGGATTTGTAATTTTCCCCAAAGCTGGATTTTGCTGTCCATAAAGACCCAGCAAAGCTGGTGTCATGTATGACTTCAGCATCTCTTCCACCCCATCCAGGGCCATGGGGCCAGCTTGCAGCAAGCCTTGCAGTGTGCTATGCTGCCCAAAAGCACCCTGAGAGGATGTCTGCAGGCTGATTCTGTGCTCCTCAGCTGCAGCACGGGCAAATCCAGCGTCCAAAGACACCCTGGGGACGTGACCCTGCTCCTGGTTCCAGGCTGTGATTGCACATGAGAAGGATTCCATCAGGATCAGCACAGTGTGACTCAGGAGAGAAACAGATCCACATCTTTTCTTAGAAAGCCAAACCCTTCACAGAGCCTTGGTTCTCATTTTCTCTGGGCTCCAGCAGGTCCTGCCGGGGAGACGGGTCAAGGTGGAGGGAGCTGGGGCTCTTTTCTCTCATTATTGGAGTGTTAAATATTTTACAGAGCTCTGGTGCTGAAAGCTGCAATCCCAACAGTTTGAGAAAAAGTTCAGGCCTGCATACTTAGCTCCCAGAAAATGCCCACATGAATTTCTCTGATTGAAGTGGAGCGACCACAAAGGAAATTCTCAGGACAGACAATTTCAAATTCGAAATAGAAATGTAACAGGAAATTAAAGTAAAAAGGAGAGGCCTCTGACCAATACCCATAAAGAACCATTTGACCAGTGTCTAGATTTCAGCTTCACAACAAATCCAGGCAAACCACCAAGAAATACGCATTTGTTACGCCTTCCCAGTTATGTTTCTCAAGCTCAAACCACTTGAAGTAAATAAAATGGCCTCAGGAAATTGGTGTATTACGGTTCTCATTGATGCAATTGGAACTGCAAGACATATTTTACAGCATTGATGTCAGCATCCAGCCATTACTTGGCAGTCAGCTTAATTGGATGCATCTGATAATTAAGAGCTCAGTCCTGACCCCGCTGATCCTTTTAGGACTGCTTCTTTTGCAGAGCTGAGCCTGTCAGTGTCTGTGTTTGGGGCATGAAACCAACAGGTAAAAGAGATTTCAAATGCTGAAAGCTCCAGTCTCCCTGACAGCAATGGGATTCTCCTCAATTCTTTCTCTGTTTTTGGGAGACAGTGGAGACAGCACAGGGAGGACATCAACCTGTTGGAGAGAGTCCAGAGGAGGCACCAAGGTGATCAGAGGGATGGAGCACCTCTCCTGTGAGGAAAGGCTGAGCGAATTGGGATTGTGCAGCCTGGAGAAGAGAGAAGCTTTACCTGATTGTCAGGGTTACCTGATTGTGGCCTTGCAGTATCTGATGGGAGCCTACAAGAAGAAAGGAGAGGGACTCCAAGGTCATGTAGTGGACAAAGGGGAATGGCTTCAAACTGAAAGAGAGCAGGTTTAGATTGGATATCTGGAAGAAACTCTTTACTGTGAGGGTGGTGAGGCCCTGGAACTGGCTGCCCAGAGGAGCTGTGGATGCCCTGGGCAGGGTGAGTGGGGCTTTGAGCACCCTGGTCTAGAGGAAGGTGCCCCTGACCAGGGCAGGGGGTGGAACTGGGTGGTGTGTAAGGTCCCTTCTGCTGAGAACAGGTTCAGTGCAGGGGCTCGGGGTGCTGCAGGTTGAGTTCTGGGTGGGAGCCCAGGACAAGAGGCTGTGAACTGCAGAGCCTGTGCATAACAAAGGGCACAGGGACCTGTGACCCAGCTGGGTGACACCCAGGGACATGCTGGGAGCTCAGGGCTTGGGAGGAAGAGAGGGAGTTTCTCATGCTTGGAGTGTGAGGGGATAAATCCCAGGGGTTCCTCAGTTTGGGGTCCCTCCTCAGAGGCACCAGCTTGAGCTCTTTCTGTGTTGCTGCACCATAAATAATAAATTGCTTTAAGGTTCTGGGTGTCTGAGACTCTGCTGTGGGAAACAGAATTGAATCAGTAAGGGAAACTTGTTGGTGTGTGAGTGTGGGGTGTGTGGGGAGTCAGGAGGGGACCTGTGGGGTCACTGGAGCTGCTGCTGCCTCAGTCCCAGCAGGGAAAGGCTCTGGTGGTGGGAGTGTGGCTGCCAGAGCAGCTCCTGTGTGGTCACACGGGGAAGTTTCCCCAAACTTCCAAACCAAACCATTCTGTGATTCTCTGATTTATGCAGGAGCTTGGGAGCTGCTTCCTTCGAAGTCAGAGGTCAAAACCACGGGTAATTAGGAGCAACTCGTGAATCCTCCACTCTTGCAGGAACTGAAGGGGTTTCAAAATAGATCAGGGACACGGACAAGCTGCACGACCAACAAACCCCGTTTTCCACATAAAACAAGGTGAAAAATTAATAGGTGGAGATAAAACCTATTATTTCCTGAAAGGCCAGGAGATAATGAATAGATGTTCCTCTCCCCCATGCAGGACCATAAAGTTTGACAGTGAGAATCCAAGCCAACGTGAGCCAGAGACCTCGGTCTCACTGGTTCACAGATAATTTATTGGCACCAGCTTGAGCATGCAGCAGTTTTCATGCCTTCTGCTGCAGAAAGAGCAATCCTCCTGCCACCTCCTGGGTGGCTTGGAAGTCCCCCATCTAATCCTGCTACAACATGTGCTTATCTCTATATAAAAGAAGGCAGGAGCAAGCATATGAAGCAAGCATGTGCTACTATTGTGAAGAGCTGGTTATGGCTTTTTTTTCTCCTTAGAGTGTTTCAGAAGACAAAAGTGTTGGGTTGTTTTTTTTTTTTTGTCATGGATTTAAAAAAATGAAATGAGAAACCACAACTTTGGGGCACAAATGTTTTGTTTATAAAAACTGGAAATTATTTTGGGAAGTGGGTTGGTTTATTTTTGTTTTTTTCCAAGATTCCTTTTTAATACAAAATAGTCTAAGAAAACAGGAGAAAACTCAGTTTTAAGTCTGTGCTTCTTTGCCCAACAGGAAAACGTTTTGTGAGGACAAAAAGATGGAGGGGGAAAAAAAAGCTATTGTGATCTGCTACAAAAATACTTGGCATTTGAAAAACATTTTTATGCCTTTGTTTGCATCTTGCTCTGCCTCTTATTTGCTGTAATTTTGCCTTCTCAAGATGCAACGTTACTGACCCAGGCATTTTGTGAAATACGTCACACTCTGAAAGGAAGGTGGCAAAAAGGGCAGCTCCTGTCGCAAGACAGCATTCCTGGGGGAAAATCCCTGTGCTCCAGCTCTCTGCAAGGCAGATAAATGTGTTCCAGCAGAATTCCATCCCACTAAGAATCTTTGTGAGTTGTCTTTTCCTTTCCGAGACGTGCGGCGCGTACGTCACCCTGCCGAATGATTGTTCTCACACCGAGAACTCCCCGTGCTGAGAAACTGCAAATCTCTGTGTAACACTGCAGCTCTGCAAAGGTGGCTGGAAGGTCAGGATGGGACAGGGCTATGGGGTGGAATATGAGGAGAAAGGGGACTTTTCCTCCTCATCTTGCACCAAACATTTGTTCTAATCCTGGCTTATCCAATACTGGGGAGAAATGCTCCTTTTTGTATGATTTGTTGTCAACATGAGGCAGTTTTTGTAGGACTTTGGCTGTTTGTCCTGTCATTTCCTCTGGTGGCAGTGATGCCATGGTGCTTTTTTTGCTTTTTATATATACCCCTCTATATACTCTTTTATAGAACTTTTATGTATTCTTAAGGGCCTTTTAGCCCACACACTTCTCATTCTTCAGCTTTGATAACCAGCACAGAGCCAATATTCCCTTAAGCCAGGAGACCAAACATCTCAGAAGCCTCAGACACTGAGGGCTTCTCTGGAACACATTTTGTAACCTGAGCTAGGCCTGGCCGGGGGGGGAAAGTTCCTCGGGGAGGGGGGTTCACTCAGCCTCTCATTGGGGAATCTTTGATAGATTTAATTATTTAATTTAATTTGATTTATTAATTGGTAAAGCCTATAATGTTATACCCAAACTATTGTGGGTGTGCATTTGGATGTGCATTCCAGGGTGCTCCACCTGGACAGAGTGCACCAAGGATCCTTAAAATAAACACCAAGGTAAAATCCCTTTTTTCCCCTCTAACCATGTTTGGCTCTAGATTTTAAGACCAAGAAAAGGCATCAGCAGACACAGGCAGTACAGGCTGGCAACAGGGCTGATAATTAAGGTTGCTGAACATTTTTAAAAAAATCCTTAGGCTTGTCTACATCCTATTTTCACTTGTTATTATTGTTGTTAAACTTCAGCCCTAGAGAATGGTGGTGGGATTTTCCACACCAGAAGCTTTTCCTCAGAATAGAGCATCAAAAGCCAGATCACAAAGGGACTTGCTGGATCTCCAGTCAGGAAATAAACTGGTTCTGCCACTGTGAAGTCTCAGGAAGGAGGAGGAGGGGATGCAGTTTGCCTTGAGAGTGCAGGGAGCTGGGGTTAAACTGTGACACTTTGCCACAGATCTCATGCTGTGGGAAAGCAGGAATAACCCTCAGTGCTGGATTTAACTGGAGCTGCCAGACAAGCTGCAGAAAATGTCACTCCATCCATCAGCACAACCTGTAGCTCCTACCCCAATAAACACTGCAGCCCTCCAGCTTTTTCTGACCTGGTGCTACTCCATGCCAGACCCTCTGTGCTGGTAACACCCAGGAGGAGTTTTATCTGAAAATGGCATTTATTTCAGCCAGGGAGAACCAGCAGTGGCTACACAGAGGTGCCTTCCATTCCTTCCAACCAAAAATCAAGCCAGCTTCCTGCCCTGGGTTTGCAGCAGCTGAGGTGTCCCTGTACCACTGGTAACCCCAACCCTGCCCAGGGGGCTCAGCTGGACGAGAGACACCAGCACTGAAAATTACTGCTCCTCCTGAAACAAAGCCAGCAGGAGCAGGGTTTATATAGATCTGCCAGCCACAGCACTACTGAGGCTGGGAACCAGGGAAGGAATGGGTGGCAGGAGCCCCTCTCAGTTGGAAGACCTTCACCACATCAGGGAATCCCCCCTGATTTTTGGGTGTTGCTCAGCTGCTGAAGCACAGCGCTGACATTGCCGGAGCGAGTCGAAACGGTGAGAGCCAAAACACATCCTTCTTTTGTAAAAGAAGGAGCACAAGGGCACCAGCTCACAGATCTTTAATGCAATAAAGGCTGTGTGAGGGGCTGTGTCCTGCTGGGCACTGAGCAGGGAAGAGCAGAGACAGGGTGCAGATGAGAGCTCTGTCCGTGGTTTTCCCAGGCTCGGAAATGGAATTGGGCTGTCCCAGTCCTGAGAGCCCCACTGGAGTACTCTGGCACACCTTCTGCTATCTAGATGCTCTTGCTCCATCTAGTGAGTGAATTTATTGCTCATCCTGGCTTAGTTTTGGCTGTGGAGGAGGCCTGGGGAAAAGCACCATAATTGATGTGTTTGACCTATGCAAAGATGGGAATTACCCAGGAAGATTCTAGGTTTGGTTTTGTCAGAAGGGGAAGAATGACAATGATTTTAGCTCACAGCTGCTCACTGACATGTCTATTAAATTCTTTTTAAAAAGGACTTGAGGCTTTTTTTTAATGAACTTGCCCATGAAAATCTATTTATGTTTATATTCAGTGGGTGGATTTGCTTGTTATGTGAATCAAATGGAGGGGGGGAGGAAGA
This sequence comes from Aleadryas rufinucha, assembly GCA_013397815.1. Lineage (NCBI taxonomy): Eukaryota > Metazoa > Chordata > Aves > Passeriformes > Aleadryas > Aleadryas rufinucha. The sequence goes on along the minus strand of VZTH01015601.1, from coordinate 94,471 downwards.
GATAAAATGAAAAAAGTTGGTTTAAGCAGTTTGACTGTATCTGTTACAGCCCATCTTTACTGTTCTTGTTCAGCAGCCAAAACACATTCCTCTTTCATAAAAGAAGGAACACAAGGGCACCAGCTCACAGATCTTTAATGCAATAAAGGCTGTGTGAGGGGCTGTGTCGTGCTGGGCACTGAGGAGGGAAGAGCAGAGACAGGGTGTGGAGCACAGAGATGCTCAGGACCCTCTCTGGTGCCTTCCAAACCCCTGGTGAGCTCAGAGAGGTCAGCATGTGCCCATTCCTTCCTCTACCCTGCCTTGTCTTTCTACTTTCTACTGGCCTAACCCTTGCCAGACACATTTCATGTCATAATTCCCCCTTTCCTTTTTCCTTTTCTCTCCCCAAAAGACATTCATTCAAACTGAGTGGAAAGCATAAAGAACAGGTAAAAAAAAAGAGACCACGGCATTTCTTTCTGGGGCTTCATTTTTGGGGTTTGACAGCCATGGAAGGAAAGTTCCCTTTCCCCTTGGTTCACCCCACAGCCTGGCCTGTCCCTGGCAGCCCTGCCAGGCACTGCAGCCTCCTCTCTCTGTCCCTGTCACCCCTTCTGGGGTGGGTGGCCATGGCCAGGGAGGTGACCCTCCCGACAGGGTGCCCAAAATGCTGCTGGGCTCACCCTCCACCCCTTCTTGTGGCACCCCCTGGCCGTGCATGGCCATGGAAGCAGCAGGGACCGAGCCCCTGCGCTCTGTGGTTTATGGGCTGGTGACAGCCTGATGTGCACATTTCAGCCAGATGTGGTGGCTGTGTGGCAGCAGGGACACTTGAGTGCACAGCAAGTGCCATTTTCTTGGGGTACAAGTTTCCTAATTTTATTTGAAAACTCCTGTTCTTGCTTCTGAGTTTGGTTAGGCTCATCCAATAGATATCCATAAACCATATATATATATATACACATATACATATATATATACACACATATACATATATATATATATCTATATATATACACACACACACATATATATATACACACACACACATATATATGTGTATATATATTATATATATATTCTGAAAACATACAAGCTGAAGACCCAGGGCTGCCACGTCCAAAGGGATTTTTTGGCTTTTAAGTGAAAACAGTTTTTCAGTTTAAAAAAAGGTTTAATGAAGAAAGTTCCCTTCCTCCACCAAAAAAAAAAAACAACAACCCCAAAACAAACCCATAAAAAGATGTTAGTATTATCTTGTTAAGGCCAGAGTTATACAGGGCTTACAGAGACTATCTCAGTGCTTCTGCATGGCCTTGGCTGCCTTCTTGGTCCAGAATTAAATGCCAGAGTAACTGTGAGCAACTCATACATCCACCTACAGAGGGCCTAGTGTAGTTGTTCCCTCTGGACAGGGCTCTGCTGCTAAACACCCCTGGCATAATTCTTTTTGTGTGGCACCATTTTCATGTTTTCTGGCTGTCGTCAAAATTTCCCGTCTGACCTAACGAGCAGAGTAACATTTGCCAGGTAAAATTGCAACAAAAATCAAGGACTGGCCATGGGGAAATCAGGATCTGCTTTCCTGAGCTAAGGAACACCTACAGAAAGGCAGAGGGAAAGAATGCAGAAGGGGAAAAGCTCTGGATTGATGAGAAATTGTAGAAATCTGACAAACCAGTGTTATTTTTTCCGGTAGGGCAATGCTAAATGCATTCAAAGGGCAAAAGACAGCATAAAACAAAGTGATTGACTGCTGAATTTTTGACACCATGGAAGAGGAATGGATGCACTTTGGGTGAAAAACAGCAAGGAGAAGCCTTGAAGCCAAAATATCTGACCTCAGAGCCCTCTGATGAAGTTCAGGAGCTGGTGGGTGCCCTGGGGAAGGTCTGTGCTGTTCTTAACCACTGCTGCCCCTGGGAGGCTCTTGAAATATTGCCATGGGGTTTAGACAGAGGTAAAGATATTCTGTCTTAAGGAAATGGGACAACAGGACTGAGAACTGCTTTTAAAAGACCAAAACTTGTTCTGGAAGCTTTTGTGTTTAATTAATCAGTTTACCTAACAGATAACCAGGCATTTCCTGTCGTGAACACAACCAAAGGCTTTTAGCTGTGCTTGGGAAAATGTGGCTGAGTTAAAGAAGCTCAAGAGGCTCCTTGACAGAAGTAACGAGGAAGATGGATCACAAGAAAAGGACAGTGAATTTCTGGAGAAGAAAGCAAGATGTTCCAGTGGGGTGGCAGCTACTGAGCAGGCCTTTGGGGTGGCTAATGTAGGTAATTTATCAAAGGCAAAAGAGGCTGTCGAGCTTTTTAAAACATGCCACAGTTTCCTGAGTGCAAATGAACCAGTGATCTGATTGGTTTGAAAGTTGTTGTCCTTTGAAAGTTTCATGTTGGAGGACATTCACTTCTCTTGAACTGGTTTGGATGTGCTGGCTGGAGTCCTGCCCTGGGGGAGTGGGAGCAGGGACAGGCACAAAAATGGATGCTAAAAAGCTTTAGCAGAGAAACTTTCCAGCTTTCTGCAGCATCTTGTGAGGCTGCAGCATTTCGTGAGAGCTCTGTCTTTCCCATGCAAACTATTCAAAACAATATTATGGTTTTCTGTAAACTGTTCTTTTCTATCTTGCACCTGCGGGTTGTTATGGTACTGCCTAGAGAAATATTTTGGAATGGGTGTTGGGAGAACTGACCAATCACTTCAGGAGGTGGATGACCAAAGCCCCAATGACCTTACACTATGCAAGAATCCTAATGTATAAAATGGGCTGAATATAATTAAATAAAGTCACTTCTTCACCTTTTCTTCCTGGACCAAATCTGTGTTGGTTTTCTCTCCGTGCTCGCTACAACAGCGGCACACAAAGGTTCCTCTGGTGACAAAGTTTCTAAGGGCAGCTTTTCATGGACCACAGCTCCATCTTTAATCTCTTGTGAGAGACTCAGTCTGTCTGTGAGAAGCTCTTTGGACCCTTGATGCACATTGTGTGGGGGATCACTGCCATGGGGTCTGCCAACACTCGAGTTTCCTCTGGGAGGCTCCCAGCAGCGCTGTCCTGATTGCTCTGACCACGGCTGATCTGATGGAATCACAGCCCAAACTGTCTACAGCAAATCGATAGCTGGCAGAACCCAGGTTAGTTCAGACTGTGCTTTAAACAAAAAACCCAACCAGAACCCCCAGATACAGAATCACCAGGTTGGAAGAGACCTTCAAGATCATCGAGTCCAACCCATGCCCCAGCACCTCAACTAAATAAAACCACAGCACTGAGTGCCACATCCAATCTCTTTTTAAACACTTCCAGGGATGCTGATTCCACCACCTCCCTGGGCAGACCATTCCAATATTTTATCACTCTTTCTGTAAAAAATTTTTTCCTAATATCCAACCTCTTTGCTTTTCTTTAGGAAACAGACAAACAAAGAAAGACATTTCCATAAAAGTTCAAAGGCCCTTTCTGGAGTTCAATACACCCTGCAGTTGAAAGGCCAAAAGACACATTAAATTAAGATTATATCTCTTACATAGGATATGAGTTGGCACCTGAGAACATCCCCTTGCTTGTGGGCCCAGGGGATTCCAGTTGGGATCCAGCCTGGGCACCAGGTTTAGTCTGAGCCTGAGCCATGCAGGTCTTCACCCCTGTCTCAAGTCCCAGCTGGAGCTTGGCTTTTCAGCTGCAGAACATAAATGGGATGGGCTGATTTCTGTGCACTGTTTCTGAAGTCCTGAACTTGGCTATGCATTTTTATTCAAATGCTCCTCTTTCAAAGACTGAGCAGTGCAATTCCACACAGTGTATTTGGATGCACTACAGAAGCACAAATAATATTGGCAGCCCATTGCTGTTATTTTTGCAGTTTATTTTAATTAGTAATCAAATATAATTTTTCAACTCTGTATTTTTTTTATTCCAAATCTTTAATGCCTTCCAGATCCGCTCCAGGTTCACTAGACTGGGTGGTAACTAAGTCTTAATTCTGATCCAGAGGAAACTGCCATGCCCATTTTGAGCATTCCTTATTTGCTTACTTTTGCTCTTTTATTTTTAGCTGTATTTTGTGCTGCATTTTTCTCTCTCTCTCTCTCTGTATTTAAAAATTATTTTAGACTTTTCATTATTATGTGGCATTGATTCTTGGCGCTGAGGGTGAAGTCTGGAACTGAACAAACCATGAAATTGCTGCCTCAGCACAACCACTTGAAAGTCTCTGTTATGTGCTTGGCCCTGTGTTTGTCCAACCTCTGCTCACCCTCTGTGTAGGATCCTACAGAATATATTCCTCAGATGGGGAAGAGGGAGGAAAAGAGGGGTGAGAATACCAGTCACTCACCATTTACCTGGTTCAGAATTTGCCTCCTGAGCCCTGAAATTAAAAGTCTTCAAAGCTTTTTCTTGTAAGTGAAACATTACAAGCAAAACCCTCTTGTTTTTGGTATGTTCTACCCCAAAGAGTGCCCCAGCAAGAAATCTGCTTTACCAGGTGGAAGTGCAGCAGCAGTGGCTGCTCATGCCTTGGTCAGGTGTGAGTTTCCCTCAGCAATGCCCAGGCTGGGCAAAGTTCCAGGCTGGTGACTGACATTCCATGCACAGAGACACCACGACTTTGAATTCCCATTGTTTGCATCTTTTTGAGAAGCTGGAAGAAAGGAGAGAAAGCCCATCTGCTTAGGAGAGAGGGGTTCTTCACTTTCCTGGCCACACTCTGCGCTTCAGGAGGGCAGTCAAACAAAGCTGTGACATCCCTGCTTGGCAGAGGTGTTACACAGACTCATGCAACCATTTATTTAGGTTGGAAAAGATCACCAAATCCAGCTGTAAACACAACACTGCCCAGCCCAGCGCCAAACCACATCCCTGTGTGCCACATCACCACGCCTGCTAAACCCCTCCAGGGGCGGAGATGGAGCCACTCCCCTGCTTAGGCTGGTCCAGTGCTTGCTGAGCCTTTCAGGGGGGAAATTTCCCCCAAGATGTCACAAGCAGAGGTGTCCCTTAGCACAGCACTTTTGCCATTTCCTCTACACCTTCCATAGCACTGGCATGTGCGTGAGCAGCAGCCGAGGGGCTCCAGCTGCCAGGCTGGAAATCCCGAAGGGTAACACCCTGTGCTGAGGGTGTGTTGCCCCCTGGAGCAACAGGGATCGTTTCTAACCCTGAAAATCTCCATCAGTGCCATGGAATTGTGGCCCCATCCCCTCTCTGGAAAGGGGGGGGTGTCTCCCCTGTCAGCAGGGTCGTGTCCCCAGTGAGGCACATTGGCTTCTCCCTTCTCGAGGTCCCCCAGACCTCACTGACCCTCTGCTGGGAGGGTTCTTGGCCAGGAGCAGAGAGTAGGAGGGTGAGAAGCCATGCTGGCTCAGCAGGCAGCTGGCAGCAAGGAGGCATCATTCCCAGAGTGTTACATTTTCCTTGATGTAAAATTAATATACAATGGAGCGTTATAGATGTTCCTTCCACGTCTTAGCCACAGTGAGAGGACTTCAGTTGTTAATGCCAAGTGTAATAAAAATGTTTTCTAATCTTGATGGAGTTCCCCCTGACTTCTTATGTTTCACTGTTTTTTAAACTTCCAGCACTTCTCCTTCTATCAGGATTCTTGTGTGTCTTGGCTTTCATTGTCCCCATCCCTTTTCAGGGCTTTCTTTACTTGGTTGCAAAGTACATTTTGACTTTTTGCCCTTCCTTTATTAACATGTTGGTTTGTTTACAGAGAAACAGTGAGGGGCTGCTTGGGGAGGATCTCTGCTTCTTCCTTTTGGTTTGATATTCTGTCCATCATTTCATGGATATCATTTCACCTCCTCCTTTCTGTGTTGTGGAAACCAGTCAGAATCTCTGGACTGGTGACAGCACTGCCTGACTCATGCCAGGTTGCCCTGTCCTGTGTCCTTTGCCTCTGATTCCTTGCAAAACAGAATAACTTGAGCCTTGCAGGTTACTGGATGTGCGAGATCCTAAAAAGCAGCAGGTGAATCCATGCAAAATAGAGGTGTTTCCCTAAAATCCAAGCCAGAGCTGGGTCAGCACTTGCTTCTGCCAAAAGCACCAAAGCAGCAAAGTCAGAGAATTACAAAGGGGTCATCAGTAAAATGTGGGTTCTTCACTTCTTTGTGGGGAGTGACGAGAGGGGGAAGTTTGAAAAGTATTGTGATGAAAAATGGCTTGTAAAAATTCTGTGTGCTGTTATAGACCCAAATCGGTCCAAATCCTTGTCTTTTCTTACTATTTTCTTCTCTAATGCATAAGCTGAGGGAAGTTTCAAATAGCTCAAATATTTCCAAAAGGCTGGGAAAACCTGAAAACATTTTTCCTGAACCTTTTGTATGAAATCTTCCTGGTGTTTTTTTCCTTTTCACTGCTACCGACTGGAGAAACTTCGCCCGTGGAACAGTGTAGGACAATGCCCTTACCTCATGGAAATTCCCAAGTCACTTCTGAGCCTGTATTTAGGGACCATTCCCTCACCTCTGGGCAGGAGGCAGGGTGCCGCTGTGCTGCCAGCTGCCCTGCCCTGCAGAGGGGAAGTCAGGAGGCATTTTTCCTCTGGAATGGCAGTGGAAAGCGTTACGTGGACAGAAATGTGGTCACCTCAGCCATCATTTACAGGAGCACCCTCTCAGGAAAGAAATGTGCTGGAGAGTGTTTAACACCCAGAGATGTTCAGGACGCCTGTGGGACACGTGGGCTGTGGGACCAGTCTCCTCTTCCCCTCAGAAGTCATCAGGAGACTGATTTAAAGTGGCAATAAGCATATTGGGAGGCAATAGAAAGATCAAAGGACGCTGAATATTGCAGCTGTTTTCTAAAGTATTTTGTTCACAGGGTGAGCATTTCTGATCCTCTGCCTGATGGTCACGTTAAATGCTGCTTCATGGGTCACCGGGGCCAGGATGCTGGAGGTAACTCTGGTATTGGTCTTCCTTGCTAACCATCTGTCTGTCATCATCAATGACCCTCCCAGTCCTTTACCATCCAGGTTCTTGCTTGATCTCTGACCAAAATGGATTGTTTGAAATGTTAAAGTCATTCATCAGCCATTCCTGAAGCCAGGTTTGGGGGGCAAAATAAATAATACCAAATTAAAAAACAAAACAAAACAAAAGAAGTTTAATGGTTTTCTCTGTAAGAAAGAAGCTGGTGAGACAGCAGGGACTGCCTGAGAGTGTCCAGGGCCAGCCAACACTGCTTTAGTACAGATCTGAATAGAAAAATGGGCTCTGGCCAGAACAGAGAACAAGGAAGGAGCATTTCCAGAAGCAAACAGGTATCTGAAGAGCTGGTTCACCTCAACCTCTGCCTGTTCCTTCTGTCACTTGTTCTTTCCCCTTAGGCCAAGAGCACTGCTCACTCCTTCCCTCTCTAGCTGTGATACTTGCCCTTATCATGAGGATATCACTTGTTCTCTGCCCAGCAAACACTGGTGTGGCAAAACATCTTCAGGGAAGAGAGGGACAACAAGAGCACCCAATTTATGTGATGGTTTTTCATGAACTTCAGCTAATGATGTAATTTCTTTTATGTGAAGGTTTTTCATCCCCTTTGGACGAGAGGATGCCATTTTGACTGCAGTGCAGAGCCACTCAGAGACCCAAAGGTGAGACAAACTCCCTGTCAGTGGGAGCATCACACGAGTCTAAGTGAGGAGGGGACACGAAAGGAGAGGGGGAGGTGGGGTTTGTGGGGTTAGAGATTGGAAGCAGTGGAAATGAGGACAGGGAGAAGCAGCACGCTTCTGGTTTGGTTTCTGCTGTCTGTTTTGGTCAGGAGAAGAGTTTTGTGCTTGGAAGATAAGCCAAGCCCTGAGGAGAAGGAGCTGATCCAGGCTCCATGGGTGGTGCCAGCCCTTCCCCGGCTGCAGAGCTGGGCCAGCCTCGCACAATGGAGTGCATTTTTGTGCGTGCTTTTTGCGCTGCTTCAGAATGCTTTCTTTCTTTTAAACCTCGACAATGTGCTTTGCCCCGAGGGATTAATGCTGATTGCACTGTAATGATCAGCTCTCAGAGCAGAGAGCCAGCCACGAGTGTGTGAAATTGGCTGCTGTGCGTGGGCTGCACAGCTCCAGCCTTGCCATGCACGGCAGGGGGAGAGAGTCCTGCTCACTGCTGTAAATGCAGCTCTGCTGGCAGGGGAACGTTTGGGGCTTCCAGATGCAGATGCTGGGCTGTGTTTCCTCACCTGTAAATGATGTTCCAGAAAAGGGGAGTTTTAGCAGAGAGAAGCACCCACTGAGAGTCCCCCCAGCAGTGCAGACCCCCATGCACTGAGGCAGCTGAATCCCATAGGAAGTATGGGAGAAGAATCCCACAGCAGCAGCAGGATGCCCACGGGTGTGTGGCCCCAGATGAATGCCCCAGAGAGGGCTCTGTTACCTCCAGGATGCCTTGGAGGTAACACCACCCTTTGAACACCACAGCTGCTGCAAACAGGTTTGGCTGATTCAAAGAAACCTTTAAATAGAGGAAACCCTGTCCATGAGGCTTCACATTTCCTCCCCACATGGCTCAGTTTTTCTGCTTAGAGTATGATGAAGAGCAGCTCGTGAATTTGCCAGCCCTGGTGTAATGCATCCCTGGATAATCATTATGGGGGCTCCCTATTTATTTATTTATATATTATTTATTTATTTATGTGTTTGTTTTTGAACTTCAGTTGGAGGGGTGGTGACTGGTTACTTCAAGTCAGTAGCTCAGTGGTATACACAGCCCCAATTTCTCCCATGGTTTTGGATAATTATGTGAAACTGTGCTTTCAAAATGCCTACTGCTCCGTGCTCCTCTGTGACAGCAACTTCTGCTGTTGCAGGCTTTGCAGTGTGTGTAGCTACATAACTTAATTAAAAAGGTGACGAGCAATTTGTTTCATCCTCTGTAGCCAGGAAATGATGGTGATCAGCAGTTATATTAAAATGGTGGGTTGGACTCTTGACTCCTTTTGCTGCAGGTTGTAGACTTGCCAGCCCAGTCACTTTCTGGAAATAGCTGATTGTTGTTCTTGGCGATTCCGTGGCCCAGTCAGTCCTAGACATCTGGCTGCTGAATAATTCCAGATCAATCTGTGCACCTATAATAGCCCATTGTGCTCAGGTTTGAAAAGTGGCTGCTGCACATGCAGGAGGATGCCAGGATGGGTGTTTTTGGCCTGCTGTGTGTGAACAGGCTGGTTCTGCACGCTGGCAGCTGAGCTCCTGGATGCTGACAGGCCTGAGCTGGGCTAGTGCTGTGTGGCAAGAGTTCTGCTGCACCATGCACACTGCTCAGGATTGCAGCTGATGGAGCAGGAATCCGAGATATTGCATCAGGACAGGCAGCACTGGATGATGCTCCATCACTACTACTGATGCCTTGAAACAGAGGCTGTCTACCTGGAAACAGAGGCTAGGCAGGGGTAAGGGAATAAAGGTGATATTTATCTGAAAGGCCTTCAAAGGTACCCCCTGGGAGACCAGAGGCTGCTGCCAAAATGGACCCCAAGATTCTTCACACGAGTTCTTCACACTTTTAGAGGTTTGGTCCATTTGCATGTCAGCATAAATTCGCCAATTAAAACCTTAGCTAATGATGTAAGTTATTCCATTTCTCCACCTCTCTAGAGGCCCTAGTTCACACCTTTCGGGCCTAGGACTGTCTGGGTGTCCTTGAAGAGCAAGTCTGGAGAGGCTTTGTTCTCTCTAGCATGAGAGAACAGCAGCTAACAGGCTACAAGACACTTCAGAGTTACACACTGAGCAATACAGGATCTGAAAAATATAGAAGTTAAAACCTAAGGCATCACTACATTGACACTGTTTTTGTCACTGAGCTCCAGCTTTGTGTGTAGGTGAAAGGTGATCCAGAGCTTGCTCATCCTCCATGAACACTAAGTGAAAATTGCCCTTCATTAGAACATCAGATGTGTTTCCTAATGAGCTCTTGCAGGACAAGGTAAACACACTCATTTTGCATGTAAATGACATAGTCAAGAGATACGAATCTTTTTAATGCCTGTACAGCCCGAGTTCAAAAGCAAATTCCAGGCCCCAGAATGTGATGTGTTGCCATCTTAAAGCTGTGAGTTAACATTTCCATCCCTTGTGTTGAAAACCTGTCGCCCTGTGGGACAAAAAACACAACCCTTTGTGCTCAGAAGGAAGAACAATGCCCGAACAAAGACGTGGCTTTTTTTTTTTTTCCTGCTGTCCTTAAGCAAGCCAAACCCACCATCTAGAACACATTCAAGCTGAACAGAGAGCAGTAACTGGGCCTATTGTTGTGTTCTGGCTCTTTTCAATGCCTGATAGCCCTGGCACTCTCATTTCAGGTCGTGTCACTGGGGAAGGAGGACCCAGTCTGAAGTGGTGCAGGATGGATAAAGCAAAAAATCCCGAGTTCCCCTGCACCAGTCCTGTTTTACGGAGCTGGCAGAGGAACAGGCTCTCTACAAGCACCATCTAAAGAGAGCAGTGCTGCTGTGGGAGTTTCTCTCTTGTTTTACACCCCCCAAATCCAAATTTTGGTGCCTCAGGATTTGAAGGCATGAAGGCAGCTCGTTGGGGGCCTTATCCAAACCCCACAGATGTCACTGGGAGTTTGTGCCAGCAATGGGACTCGGTTGAGTTTGGGTATGAGCCTTTATCTTTCTTCCACATGCTTGGAGATGTGGGATGAAACTACTTGTGAGCAGTGAGCTCAGGTGAGTCTCAGAGCCTGCTCCTCCTCTCCAGGGTGGCTGTGGGGTTCAAAGTCGTGAGTTTCACCTCCCTCTCTCTCACAAAGGCTCGTCCTTTGTTTCTCTCTGCATCTGTCAGCCAAAAAGACTCTATCTCCAGTGAAAACACATTCCATCATTGTAGTTTTGCTCCTTGGAACGTTATGGCACATCCCTCAAGTATCAGCTTTGTTAACTGTCAACAAATCGGTGTCCTCTCGCTCCCAGCACGGGTCCTCTTGGCTCCTGCCCTCACAGAGAGCAGTACCGAGGCTGCAGTCCAGGGAACGCTCCCTCTCCCGACCTTCTGTCCCAAAATTCACCTTCTCACCAGCTGAACGGCGGGACAGCATCCCCTCAGCTGGGAAAGCTTCCTCTGCTTCTGTGGCATCAGGAGAAAATGGCTGGCGCTGAATTTATTCACTGCTGCCAGCAGAACTTGAGGCAGAAGCCGTCGGGCCCAGTCCTGAACCAGCTTGGTTATCCCTCCTGTCTGGGTGAATTTCATACCCTCATTAAAGCAGATGAGGGCCTCGGACAAAACCACTTGGATGGTGCCACAGCAAAAGCTTTTCTGGGTGCCTGAGCCAGCAGGGAAACTGGTGCTGATGGGGGAAACCACATGCTAAAAAGGCTGGGGAAGGAAAACACAGCCCCAGCTTATCTCTGCTTTATCTCTAACCTCGTTCACTGAGCTGGGGAAGAGAGAAAGCCCTGGTGAGTTTTCTGCACCACCCTGCCAAGTTATGGTTGGACAAAGGTCTGAGCCTGTTTTGCTTCAGCAGATGAGCCACAGGACCATCTTTTCCCCCTCTCAGTGTCCCACAAGTTCCCCTTGGAAAGCCAATGCCAGCCCAGTGGTGCTGGGAAAGGCTGAGGGTGGCTGTGCTCTCTGCACCACAGCTGACAGCCAGAGCTGGGCCTGGATCTCAGGGTTTAAACCAGGATGAGAGATCCCAGGATGTGTGATCTGGGGACTGTAAACCACCCATTTAAATCCCACGATTAGAATTCAGATAAACAGTCAGGGAGTAACCAAGGCCTGTCCCCCAAATACAGTGCCAGACATACCATTTAAGGGAAATGAGAGGGAAATAGCTTTGTTCCAGCCCAAGGCTTATCCTAAAGGCTTTCCAGCCCTCAGCTTGAGGCACTGGCAGGAGGAAGCTCAGCCTTGCAGGCTGCTTCACTCCATTCTGCCTGCAAAATAATGATGTAGCTTCACAGCTGTCCCAGAGTGTGCCAGGCAGCCTGGTACCTTTGTGATGTGCTAACACAGCTTTCTGAAGTAGCTCCCCTGTATGCCCAAGGTCAATAAATATTCCCATTAACTGTGCACTGAATCCCTGTTTTCTGCTCGCTCCTGAAGAGGGTAAGCAGCTGAATCAGACTTCAAAAAAAAAAAACCCTCTGGATTTTCTCACTTGGAGATCTGAATTTTAGAAGCAGATGTGCCATATCTGAATTTTTGGGGGGCCTCCAAGCCATCAGACTGACCATGACAGAGCAAGGGAAGGGGAACTGGGCATGCTTGTCAGTCAGCTCTGCTTTTTCACCCCCACTCTGATTATGCATCCTGCCTTTTCTCCTCTTTTGAAGGACAAAAGGTAAATTGAAGTTGAATTAAGGCATGGAGAATTGGTTTTTTTAAATTTTAATGCCAGTCTTGCTTTTAAAAATATAGAAAACGCTGCATGGTCTCCTGAGAAGTCAGTTTACACTACAGTCAAAGCCTTGCAAATATTCAATTAGGAGACCAGTCAAGTATGTGGGATTAAGTTGTTTATATAAATGTTTGCAGAACCAGAGTGTGAGTTCACAGGCAGGCATGGGAGCTTTGGTTTCCCAGCTGATCCATAAAAAGGGTCAAACACAGCACACTGATAAATGCAGTATACTTACAAAAAAAAAAGCCAGCTAGCCTCAATCCAGTCCTGACTGGAGCTTCCAGTACCAATTCCCAGTTGTTTATCAAAGCTGAGTTGGAGGCTGATGAGTCTGCAGGATGTGTAATTTAAAAACAATTTCAGACCCTTCCCTGGGCACCCCTGCACATCTCATACACACACATGTGCAGTTGGGAGCTAAAAGCAGATTCTGCTTTAAATAAACAAAGAGCTCCCACTGATTACCAAGAAGCAGCTCTGGTGTGAGCAGGAGTGGAAGAGGCCCCATGGAATGAGGTCTGAAGATACAGGGCAGCACCATTCCCAGGAGTTTTCTGCATTTGCTCCTCTCTGCTTCTGCTTCTGCTTCTGGCACCAAACTCCCGAGAGAAGCAGGAGAAAGGTCCTGGTGTTCAAGGCCAGGGAAGACAGAGGAGAAAATGAACTGCTCTTATGAAGAGAAGCAAATGCTTTCTCAGCTCCAGCTTGAGCCCTTTTGGGACTGATGGAGTGCACAGTGGCAGACAAAACTTGGGCAAAAGAGTAAAAGGTGAAAAGAGGAGAATTCCATAGAATTATATTTCTAAAATTTAACTTGGGAGTGGTGTCGTTTTTGCAATTAATTTCTACAGTCTCTCAGGAAACAGAGAAAAAGCAAGGACTCCAGTGCTCTGAAAGTGCTTGGTGCCTGGTTCCCTGCTTTCTGTGCTGATCAGGACAGGGAGACACGAAGCCAGCAGCAAGCAATCAGGAATTTACCCAACCCCAGTGGGCCAGAAGGAGGACTGACTGTTTTTTCTTTTTCCCCTGTGCTTAGCTGGCATGAAACTACAGGGAAGTCCCCTACACCCTTGTATTATTTTTAGGGTAGTTTCTTTAGGCAGGTTATGCTGTTGAGAGTGTTCCATTGGTGTCTTTTGGGATGAAAGGTGCTGTGTCAGTGCAATATGTTGCTTGAATTTAAGTACTGGTATCTGTGCTGGAGTTATTAATAGACTGAATTGTCCAAACAGGGATTCTTCACCCCTCCTGCTGCAAAATACCTTCCGTGTTCCTGTTGCTACAGCATGCACTGCTAAGTTACAGCTAGTACAGTCTGTTTTTCACTAAGTGCATCAGTGAACAGTTTAAACAAAGTTAAACAGAGAAAAAAAAAAAAGGTACTGGCAACAAAGAGATGACTTATCATTTGCAACTTTAAAAAGGAGCCTGCAGCTATACGAATCTGGAAATAATATAAACTTAACCCACAGGACTGTTGCATTGGTTTTAGAAGAGCTTACTTTAAAGCTGGTATGTGGGCTCACTGAGAGACTGAGTGGTTGGCAAGGATGCTAACCATTTATGGAATGTGTCTTTGGAAAGGATTAAAGCAAAAAACCGTGCTGCCGCTTACCAGCTCTGAGCTGGGAATATCGCTCTGAGGGGCGAGGGTTAGATTTTAAGCATCCAGTACGTAAAGCTCTCAGAGAATAAACTTTTTTTCTTTCCTTGCCCTGGCGCTCGGGACCAAATTCAGCCCAGACCGGATGGACTAAAAATCATTCCCATGTGACGTCCAGGAAAAGGTCAGGAGTTCCAGCAGTGCTGGCAGCGGTGGAGCAGTTCCCAGCTTGCGTAAGTGCTGTTTGTGAGCTGCCCAAGATAACAGTCAGCATTTTAGCTCTGACTGTTCCAAGCCTCCTGTGACTGTGCCTATTCATTCTGTCCCTCTGAGCTGGGTTTTGGAAACTGCTTCGTACCAAGTAAAAGCGCAATTAAAACTGAGGCCTGAGAGCCCGGTTAAAATGCAAAATCCCTACGACTTGGTTGGGAAGTCTTTCATTTTCTACTTTCATTGGCCCTGTTATGGCTCCTTCTCTGCCTTAGGTGATGCCTTTTCTTGGCCTTAAAATCAAGAGCCAAACATGGTNAGGGGGTATATATAAAAAGCCAAAAAACCACCATGGCATCATAGGTACTCATGGTCCAGCCCCTCACTGTGTTGTCTTCCTCCTGTGGCACTCCCTGTCCCAGGCTGTACTTGAAAAGACAGCCCAAAATGTCTCTAAGTGGCACTATTCTCCTCTAACAGAGATTCCCTGTTACTGATGGAACAACTCCACATTTCCCTGTGTCTGGGAGGGGATGTGGTGATGCATCTGCACGTGTTTGCAAAAGGCACCAAGAGAGGAGTTGCTGCCAAACCCAGCTTCCTCCCCAGTGTGGAGGGGAAGAGAAGCATGGTGCTGTTCTCAGCTCTGACATCTATCAACAAGGGCAAAGATCTCTTCTAAGCAATCTGTCTGTCCAGCTGCTGCCACTGGCCGTGCCGTGACCTCGGTTATTGGGCATCTCACGGTACTGGCAGTCCAAAATGTTTGCAAATCCACAGCCACTCCCACAAGGTGAGGGCAGCTGCTGTTGGAAAGAGGGCATGGAGGCCCAAAGGTGTTAGAAATAACTCCCAAGGGGGACAGTGTCTCCTTTGCTGCAAGCATGTCTGCCACCCCCCTGTCTCCTGCTCTTTCTCCACGTGCTTACTCGGCTGTGCAAGGAGAGCCCTGGGTCATGGGGCAGGGCACTGTGATGCCAGGGTGTGTTATCTGCTGCTTGTCAGCACTCTGGGGGTGAAATCATGGGTCAGTCTGACCCTCAGGTGCAGAGCTGGGGGCTCTGGATGTGGAGGATCACGTTAGTGGGTCACAGTCATTTTGGCTGTGGCAGTTCCTTAACAGGATCCTTCCCCCTGTGGATGCTGAAAAGCTTTTAGCAGAGAAACTTTCCAGCTTTCTGCAGCATTCTGTGAGAGCCCTGCTTTTCCCACTCAAGCTATTCAAAACAGTGCTACTGTTTTTGTAAATGATTTCTTTCTATCTACACCTGCAGGTTGTTTGTGGTATTGTTATGATACTGACTAGAGAAATATTTTGGAATGGCTGTTGTAGGGTTCAGCCAATCACCCTGAGAGGTGGGTGACCAAAGGCCCAATGACCTTATATCATGTAAGAATACTAAGGTATAAAATGAGTCTGAATATTATTAAATAATTCCCTTTTCTTCCTGGACTTGAATCTGTGTCGAGATTTATCTCTGTCCCCGCTACAACAGTGACATTCCCCTAAGAGACTTGTGTTTTTATTTCTCTCCAACCATTCATGAAACCCAGAATCCAGTCCTGAACCATGAGGATATGGGCTCAGTTTAGGAGTGATCCACGTTAAAGCCTTCCTCTAGATTTTGCACCAAATTGCCAGAATGTCTTTGTAGCCTCACTTTGAAATTTTGGTGTCTTACTACAGAAACTGGCTGTGACAGGATTTGTGTATGACTTAATTTTATCTCTTTAGTAAATACTCTGACATGCTTTATTTGACAATGAATGTGTACATCAGTGCCATAAAACCATGATATCACACTTATTATGAGGCTCTCAATAAGGAAAACAGGGCTACAATGTGGAGGTGAGCACCTCTTTCTTCTTTAAAGTGAAAATCCTAAAGCTACGTCTTCATTGTTTAGAATAAGTGAATTTCCTTCCAAATGAATTGCATTTTGAATTTTTTTTTTTTTACCATATTCCTTACACTGATGAAGCTCCAGAAAAGGCAACACCAGCTGCTCCTTGTGAGGGCCCTAATGAGCTGTAATGTCCCTGATCAGCTTCACCTGGGTCCTGCAACCACTCCCATGGGCACAGGAGCCCTATTTAGGCTCAGCCCCAGGCCATTCCCCACTTTTTGGGGACTGATGTAGGAGTGCTGGTCTCCAGCCCTGTACTTGGCTTTCTCTCCTGGACTGATGTTAGATGTCTGTTTTTAGTAGCTGTCTCCTGGATGGGTTCTCCAGGGTGCATTGTACACTTCCAGCTCTCTGACTCTGAACTCTGCTGCTCCTGAGAGGATCCCTGGATGGACCCTGGACTTGCTTTGCTGCTTGCTGTGCCTGGAGCTGTTGGTGGGCCCTGTTGCCAGCACTCCACGAGGCTGCCTGACCTGTGTCCTGCCTCCCCTGCACTGCCCTCAGCTCCTCAGCATCTGGGGAATTTTGTGCTCGGCAAAGGTAAGAGGAGAATGTGTAGCTGCTAAGTCAAAAATATGAGCTTGAAATTAATCTGGTAATGATAGAATCAGCAAAGCCTGATGGCATTTTTTTTTCTACTCCCCTACAGTTTAATGTTTGTGGTGTTTTGAAGATGTTTCCCATTTCCTTCTCCCATGTAGAATATCTGCACACCTGCCTTTGTGCATCCCCCAGTTACTGGCTGAGTGAAAGGCAATAATACAACGTATCTGGTTTTAAATTGCATGTGTGCTCACAGCTACCTAAAAGCTCAGGCAGCACCAGATAACCTGTGTGGCAGTCTTGCTCTTGGGATGGGTGCAGGTAACCTGGAGGGATCATCGTGAATCAGTTCAGCTTCAAGGGTGTTAAGAGAAAAAAGGAAAGGTTTGGGGTGAAGTTCTTGAACTGATGCCTATCCTTGGTCTGAAAATCAAGAACCAAACACGGTTAGCAGGGAAAAAGGGGTTTTACCTTGGTATTTATTTTAAGGATCCTTGTGGTGGATCCCATCCAGGTTTTATTGGATATGTGGTGATAAGGCCTGGAAAGTTATGCCCTTTATGGACCTTTCAAGGAGACTTGCATCAGAAGGGCCTGAGGAGTTCAGTGAGATGAGTAGCTAAAAGTGTCTTAAAAAATGCTGACTGCAGGCCTGTGGCAAAGAAAGGAGCTTTTAGGTGATTAGCAAATCATGTTGTCTGCACAGAAAGGCAGAGGGAGCTGAGGGTGGTGCACAGCATTGATGGCACCTGGAGTGTTGCTGTCCAGGTGCACCCTACTGCTGCTTACATGAGTGGTCCTGGGCTCTCCTGGGCTTTTGCAGGAGGAGTTTCACAGGTTGCCCTGGATGTGCAGCCAAGGCAAGCTCATCTTTGTGGCCCTGGATGGACCCTTCTGGAAAGGACAGCGTAGGAAGGCTGAGCTGGTTCATGTGGAGTTACGGGTTCAAGGACCAAGCTGTTCCTACACTTTTTCTTCTGTGGCTTTACTGCTCTTGTGACCCCTAGCAAACCTTCTGGAAAAGAACCTGAAGCTAATTAAGAGGGTCATTTTTGTGGCATTGCCTAAATGGGAGATGGAATGTCTTCCCATTTGCATAAACAGAGGTCTGGCAGCAGCTGGAGCCCACTGCTGGAAAATAAAGGGGAAGAGGTCTGAAATGGGTTTCAGGAGAAGCACATTTGTCCAGAATGAGGGTTTACAGATCTGTGTGCCTAGATAAGAAATGTGTGCCTTCACATCTTCTGTTCTGGCCCTTGGTTGTGACGTAGCTCTTGAGGCATCTGACCCTGTGGGGAGCTTTCAGAGCTGTGTCAGGACATTTAATATTTAATGCCCCAATACCCTGCCTCTCCTATTGCTGCACAACTAATAATGTGAGCTTAAATTGATTAGATGCCATCATTGCCTCAGGAAAGGGATACTTAGGCTGCCTTTTGTGTTATGATGTAACTGCAGGCATTCTGGTTTATTTTGGCAGTGGTTTGGACTTGAGACAAACCTGGCTAATTCGAAATGAAAACAGTTGGGTCCTTTATGCTATTTGTAATGGGTTTTGCAGTAGTTGCTTACTTATAAAGGTGATTTCATTGTTCATTGGAGGTGGTTCATAACTGCATGGTTGACATGATTCAATCTGATCATTGATGGATTTCTGGGTTCCAAATCTAGATCTGTGCTTCGTTCTGTTGTCCACACTGAAATGTAGAAAGGGTAGGTGTGACAGTGAGGTTATTCAGTATTGACACCACTGAACATTCCAGGGTCATGAATCAGACTCCTCCCAACTTCTGTACTTGGTTTAAGTTAATGAGACTTAGAAAAATATCGAGTTATCCATTTTTTTCCCCTCTGCAATAGTAAGACCACAGTTTCCAATGAAGCCTGTAATTCTCCCATGAGCTTTTGTCTCCAGGTGCTCTCAAAATATTGCCAATTACAGAAAAACTTGAAGCAAAATGTTACTAGTCCTTCTGTCTTTAAGCTAGAACAATGGACCTGTTAAAATATTTATAGTTAATGTTAGGGCAGCCTGTGGGAATTGGGTTTGAGAGTTTCATTCAGACTTTCTCATTTCATACATATATTTATGTTCTTACTGAGTAGGCAGTGGTTGCTGCAGAGCTGGGAGATGGGTTAGGTCTGAGAGCTCTGCATTTTATCATCTTAATTTTGAGCTGTGGCTTTGGACAGTGAAGAGTATTTCAATTTTTTTTGTTTAGCATAGTGTACCTCTGATGGTGTGGTAAATGTTTCCCTGCTGGTTGGTCCTGGCAGTGCTTATGCCATGGTACTTTCTGCCCTCCACAATTCTGCTGCCCTGAAAGTGTTACCAGTTCCCCATTGCTCAGTGCCCTGTGAGGACAGGAGATGCTGATTTTCTCTAAAGAGAGAACCTGGAAGCCTCAGATGGCCAGGATGCTCACCCAGATCATGCAGTAAGATGTTTTTTTTTATGGCAGGAGCAAATTGTGGGAATCCTGACTTGCAAGGTTCATTTGCCCTGGGAACATTTTCCACCCTGTTGAAGCACCACAGAAATTGGTGAAGGCTTCCCTCAGCTGTTTCTATCTTAGAGGATGACTTTTCTAAGCACACACTGGATCTTCACCCAAGAATTAGCAAAAATTAGGCAGGGTCTAATCAGATAATAATTAATTCTACCTGAACCAACTCTAACTTCTGTAAAACCATTCTAACAAACCAGTGTTTCTGTTTCTCTGCTGGAGAATGTGTCCTCACAGGAAGAGGACTCTGCTGTTTTCAGTTTATCAATAGTGTGTTCAGAGTCTGGTGGTTTTTTTACATGTGAGTTTTATTTCAGAGGACTTTGCCAATTCTTCAGTCTCTTTCTTTTCAAACTAGACCAACCCATGTAATCAATCTCAGATTCAGTGTTCTGCTTACCTGCTGTTGCCCAAACCCATAGACTCTGTTTGCCCTCAAGCTTTTTTTTGTCTTTTGGCAGCTGCTCTCATTCCAATTACAAAATATCCTTGGAAATTCAATACCTCATTTTTCTATTATTTAAATTACGGCTCACATTGTAGTTCAATGAATTTAATTAAAGCATTTCCTTCCACACGTGGTGTCCATGTGGACAGGGAATAAGAGCTTTTAATCTTAAAACTGGGCACGTGTAATAGAGCACAAAGGATCATTCCTCCTTATGGCATCCTTCAGGTGAGATGAATGTTCATGTTGCCTGGAGGAAGACACAATCTGCATGAGCTGGCTTTAAATCCTTAGGTGGCAGAGGGAATAACCTGTTTTAAATAACCATGTTAAGATGTGACCTGGCTGGAAGTCTAGGAGTAAAAAGCCATGGGGCTGAATGAATGTTTGAGCTATTGTGATACAGCATGGAAATGTGGGGCACAGGCACTCTCTGGGACACAGGAACTCTCTTTCAGTGGTGGAGGCTGGGTGGAGATCACCATGGCTGTGTGTGTGACCTGTCCCTGCTCAGGGAGAGGTTATTTTAGCAGTGGAAGCAGCTCTCCTTCAGTCATGTAGATCTTCTGAACAGCACTGGGCTAGGGAGCAGTGCTAGAGAAGGGAAAACCAGCCTGTGTGGATGGAGCTGGGCCCCAAATTTCATTCACAGCCCTGAACCACCTGCCCTTAGCCAGACTGTTTTACAAAATAGGTGAACATGCAGATTGAACCCATCAGGGACCTTCCACTGAGGTAGGATGCAGTGGGAGCTGCAGCTCGGGGTGAATCAGCTGTGAAATCAAAGCATCCTGAGCTGCTGGTGCATCTTCCCTCAACTTGTGTCTGCTACCCATCTGTGGAAACTGTGGTTTTATCAGAAAATGGACTTATTGTGAACCAGTCATTAAGCATGTACACAAAGGGAAGAAATGGTGGGGAAAATGTGAGAAAGGAACGAGCAGCGTTGGGGAGGATGTGAATAAAAAACAAATAATTCTGTATAGTTCTGGGAAAGAGGAAGAAAAGGATAAGAAAATGCAGATTGAAGGAGAGTTGTGACATACATAATGGATGATGTGACACACATAAGGGAGCCAATCATAAAGCATAAAGTAGCCTGTGAAAATAAGTCTTAACCAACAGCAAATATGCATGATCGTGTGTAGGGAAAGCAGAAATTGTAAATTAGGGACAGTAATTCATCAATAAAGTGGCTTCTGCTTGATTCACAATGAATCTTGTAGAGTCCAATGTTTCTCTCTGCACCCATGGTGTCACTTTTTCCAGGAGTCACTTGTTTAGGAAGCTCAGATCTTTGTGGGATGCTGGAGGGGTGGACCAGGACCTGCAGATCGGGGGGTTACCCAGAGGAGTTGAGGCTGTTGCTACCTCAGCCCTGGGGCTCTCACCAGAGTTATTGGCTGCTGAAAGGGGGTTGTGATCAAAAAGTCTCACTTTTCATCACAGTGAAGGTTGGTAGATCTGAGTGTTAATTTTGTGGTAGGAGTTTGTCTTCAGAACATCCAAAGCTGGTTTGGAAGCCTTCTATTTGTTATTTTTGTTAAGTTCCCTTTCTGAGGCACTGAGGAGGATGCCCATTGGATACCAATCCCTCTCTTTCTTCACCTTCCTGCAAGCCTGTTGGTTAAATTTTATTGAACTTCCAATCTTTGGCCAGCTTCAATATTCCTTGTTTAACAAAAAAAAAACCCCAAAAACCAAAAAGGAAACTACTCCAAGAGAAAACCAGCATCTGTGTGTAAGACAAATGAAAGCAACCTGTGCAGCATAGAGTTGATATATATTTGGTTTGTCCCACCAGCTGAATGGTCCCCTGGGGTCCCTCAGCCCATGCTACTCCACTGGAATCTGTGCCTGGTGGCTGGGGACCTCATCAGGAGATGGAGGGGCTGAAATGTTGGTTCCCAGGGCAAGGGGAAGTGAATTTTCAAGAAGAAGTGAGGGCTGTCATTATTACAGAGTGGGGGCTGAAGAAGCTGTCAATATTTTGTGCTGCTGGGAAGTGAGGTTTAAGGATGTGGGCTAAACCCCATAAATAGCTGGCCCTCAGCAGTGCTTTTGTTTGTGAGGACCTGTTTTGTTTCCACGGGAGTGTGAGAGTTGCCATTACGGGCCAAGCCAGTCTGTCTGGTCTGTGAACATCTCTGAATGGACAGCATCAGGAGCATCAGGGGAAAATTGTAGCTGACAGCTGTTGAAAAACTCCTCAGGACTAAGCAGTCACTGCTGCAAACCAATCTTCCTTTCCCATCTTTCCCAATCTTCCTTTCCCATCCTTGGACACTACTCTGTTTATTGCTGCTTCCTTCAGGAATGGAAGGCGCTGTGCTTTCAGGGGTGTGTGAACATTTGGGATGGCTGCAGCCACTCTTGTCCCAGACAGAAGCTGATGTTGTGACTCTGCAGTGGAGTCTCTTTGCTCTCTTGCCAAGCCTGGTCTGTGCCTCTTCTCCTTTGCTTCCTTTGCTCACCATTCCATGTGTTTTCCTAGAAAAATTACAAAGTAAATGCAAGCCCAGCTACTACATATTTAAGATAACACAAGTAAACACACGCAGCAAATTAATTGGTAGCTGTATCTGGTATAGTCAAGTCTTTTAAAGGCAGGAAACTTGAAAATTGTGAAATATGCAACTTCACCAATTTCCAAACCATGTACTTGGCATTACTGTTTTTTGATGCTTTTGCAGAGCAGTTTTCTCCATCCCTATCTCAATGTCAGTGATTTTATTTCACCATGATCATGCTGCTGTATGGAGTTGACCTAACAATTTAGCATTCTAGTGAGATGATTAACTCCAAATGTAACCAACTGCTCACATTAAAAAACCCTTTAATTCACTAGGTTCTTCCCTCCCCTTGGTCACAGCTCTGAGTGTGGATGTGGAGACTGCTTGCCTCTTGTACTCTAAAACCTGGCAGTTGGTTTGCATAACTTGGAGAGTATCTCAGCAGCTTCTTTTTGGGCTAAATGAGAGAAAATATTAGCCCAAAAATTTTGGGCTAATTGGTATTGCTAAATGAGAGAGAATACTTGCTAAATTCAAGTTCTCAGTAATCGTGGCAATTCTGGTAGGATGGTAGGATGCTGGTCACACTCTTGGATGCAGAGTATTAAGAGGCATATCCAGGACACAAATTGTGCTGCTAGTGAAGCATGTTCTTGAAGAAGGGAAGGGCTGTGCAGTAAATACCATTACAACACCTTAAAGGCAGGGTAATCTGACTCTGTGGTATCATCTGCGCTCGACAGCTTGTGATAGCACTGAGTTAAACCACTGCTG